>CM066036.1:160677183-161165844 GCA_033557465.1 Ichthyophis bannanicus | reverse complement strand
CTATTAGATAAACTGAAGAGTATCAATCACCAGGGCCGGATGGTAATACACCAAGGGTGTTGAAAGAACTGAAATATGAGACTGAAAACCTGCTTATTAGTAATCCTGGTGAATTTTCATTAAAATCCATCTCGAATCCCTGAATATTGGGAGGATGCCCAATGTAACACCAAGGTTGGAAAAGGGTTCCAGGGGTGATCCGGCAAACTACAGACCGGTGATCCTGACCTTCAGTACCGTGAAAAATGGTAGAAACCATCCAAAATAAAAGATACAATTACTCAGCATGTAGATAGTCTATGGCCTACTGGAAGACCGCCACCTGGCTTTAGACAAGGAAGATCTTGTCTTACTAATCTGTTTATGTTTTTTTGAGGGTGTGAGTAAACAGGTGGACAAAGGTGTTTGGTTTTTGATATAGTGTTATCTTGAACTTTCAGAGAGCCTTTTGACAAGGTCCCTCATCAGATAGTTTGGAAAAAACTAAAGAGTCATGGGATCGGATTGCAGTGTACGACTTTGGGATCAGGAACTGGTTAAAAGCTAGAAAGCAGAGGGTATGGATAATCTGGCCAATTTTCCCAATGGAGCAAGAAGTGGAATCAGTGAAGTGTGCTAATCCCCAGGGATCTGTGACTGAACGTCGTCCGCATAGTTTCTTTGACATATTTCATCAGATGACCTGCGAAAGTGGAATAACGAGTGGGAGCCCGTTATCAACATTTTGACAGGATGACGACAAAAACTATTTAAAGTTGTGTAAAATCCAAGAGGATTGTGCGCAAAATTGCAATGAGGATATTGTATAAATTGCGAAGACTGGGACATCCAAATGGCAGAATGAAATTTAATGTGGGACAAGTTCGCAAAGTTATGCAAACCCTAGGGAAGAACAACCCAAACTAGTGGTTACATGATGCAGAAGGTTCAACACTAGCCGAACCACCACCCAGCGAAAAAGATTCTAGGCGTCATGTTGTGGATTAACATGTTAAAACCCTCAGCCCACAGTGTGCCAGCGCGCGGCCAAGCAGAGGCCCAAATAGCAAGCGGGAGGACTAGAGACGTCTCATAAGGAAAGGAATGGAAAATAAAACAAATATATAGATAATGCAACCCTCTATATCGTCTCCATGGTGCAGACCGCACCTTGAAGTATTGTGATGTAATTCTGGGGCACCGTTTATTCTTAAAAAGGATATAGTAGATTTTAGAAAAGGGTTCCAGAGATGAGCCGCCTAAATGGTTAAGAAGGGGATGGCAAGCGATACTCCTATGCAAGAAGAAAAGCTAAAAAGGTTAGGTGAGGAACCTCTTTCAACCTGGAAAAGAGACCAGCCCTGAGCGGGAGATGAGGATAGAAGTCTATAAATTAATGAACGGAGTGGAACGGTCGTACACGTACGATCGAATTTGTTTACTCGCTTATCAGAATATAGAAAGACCAGGGCGACGAGGACATGCAATGGAAACTACAAAGGTAAACGTATTTCAAGACTACTAAAAGAAAATTATATTTTTCACGTCCACCCCACACGTGCTAATGCCAAAAACCATTATGCATTGCTGTCTCAGATTTGGACAGACTGGGCTTCAGTTGAGCGACACATACTGCGATGAAATGTGTGGTGGTTGCCACAGAATGCCTCCTGTTTCCGAAAAGGACAGTATTGACCCTAAACGTTAACATACCTGCGACATACCCATTCCTGATCCATAGTCTGGCCTTGGCACCCATGAACCCCTCACTCATAAGCACACACTGGCCTTGGCTTCTTGGAGCCCCACAGAGAAGCAGTGTAGGTATAATCAGTCCATGAGGTATATGCGGCGGTCATTGATTAGGGTGCATGAGGGCATGACTTCAGCCGGGTGGGGTGCCTATGTCCTGTTTAGTTGCTTTGCAGCGCTCCTGTATCCAATACATTATATCTAGAGACGTGATCTGTTAGACAGATGAGTGCAGAAGGACTGTCCTTGCACCCGATGCGTCTGTAACATGATTGCATAGTCTTGGCTATCGCTGCTGACACTGGTGCATACTGCACATGACCCCATGTCGATTCAACTATACATACGCAATTCCTGATCCCCAGTCAAGATGCACCAGGCCATTGCCACCGTACCTGAACACACACCCATTCTAGCCCATTGGAAGTCCTAGCAAAATGACCAACATACTCAGGCCATAGAGTGTGTAGTGCTTTGGTAAATGAGTATTACGACTGACTGCTCATATGTTTGCAGACCACAATGAGTAATCATAGATTGCACATGTGGCTCAATCAGATGGTTAGTGTCTGATGGGAGTACCTGAGTTATTGAGGACGGCTCCACTGCAAGCACTCACAGATTTCTGTTACAATCATTTGAGCAGGTGAGAGAGCAGTGGTTCTCAACTTTCTTTTTTGTTTTCCTCCAATATGGACTGCTCTCCACACTGCCATAGTGATTTCCTTGTCTCAGTGGAACTTCTTATACAACACAGGCACATATCCACTCAATATGTGCAGCTAGTGCGGCGCATTAAGATCCCTGGGACCCCAGTACCCATTCAATAGGCCATATGCCCCAGGGATTCACAGTTGGTGGTAAGGCAACATGCAGAGCCAATCCCTCCCGCTCAGACTGCTAGCGCTGCCCCCCCAGCCATCACTGCAGGTGCTGGCTAGTGGTCTATTTAGCGTTGAAACACACAGTGACAGCTAGTCACATCAGTGCCTACTCCTCCTTGGCCCCCTCCACTGCGGGGCTGGTGGGCAGAGGTGCTGGCTCGCTTCAGACCTCGGCGATGGATTGAGGGAGCCAGAGATATGTACTGCTTGGCTGACATGCTGATGTTACTCCCACTGACAAGTGCAGCCAACTGCCAGCACTTCACCTGTCACACCAGGTGACGGAACACAGATCTCTCCCAGCTGCCCAGGCCCTGCCTGCAGCCCGCTTCACCACCACACCCGCCCACTCCTCACAATAATGCTGCAAATGCTAGCTTGTGGGTGGCAGAACTCCCTTTTTGGACATGTGGCCAGCACGTAGGTCGCTGTTGTGCCACCACTGGTCACAGCAGAGTCATACCAACAATCCATCACAGATGTTTCTCCCCTAGACAGGCCACACTTGATCAACCTAGCCTGTCACCTGCCAGACCCTCAGCATCACCCATGTGACACGTCCTTTGCCACATTTTGCAACCATCAACATAGATGCCCCTGCTATGGAGCGCTACTTTCCCTTTTCTTAGGATCTCCTGTGGTGTAGGGAGCACATTATGACCCCAGACATTGAAATAGGACTCTCCTCACCTCAAAGTAGTACTACGTTCTACAGGTTTTCATTGGCATTAATTACGCGTCCCCAGCAACTGGATGAGCTCTAAACACATGATTGTCAGCACGCCAGTGGTAAGGCGCACACGAGGATGTCAATGCCCACGTCTCCACTGCTCCTACCCCTTTATTAACACTGCGCGCGGCCCCTCAGCTGCTTGCTAATGACCAGCATTATAGGCCCATTTCCACAGCATTAAGGGCCTCCAGAGGCGTGGCCCGGTTCAACTCATAGTTAACGCTCCCACTTTACTTCCTTGCAGCCCTTTAGTAAAACATACTCCTTAAAATGTAAAACAGGTAGAGAGGGAATGACAGTTGGAATGGCACCTGGTTAGAATGAACAGATCGAGATGATCGGCATGATAAAATGCCTAACGAGAAACTGAGGCAAGCTTAATAAAATTTGTTGAGGTAAACAGATAATGAAATGGGTGATGTTTCAATTACTTGATTATTGACAAGGGTCAGTGGGGGCAGATCAGGAATATGTTAAGAGCATCATAACTTTAAATTAAATAAAAGACTGCTTTATTGGCCAACAAGACTGGTCAGGCAACTGCCACGAGCGCGCAAGCCTTAAATTAAGACCTATCCTTAGTAGAATGGCAGCGATCTGTTGTTTGAGAGGGCAACAATGTTGGGGACAGCCACTTGGCAATGGTGGGTCAGCAGTTATAACTATCGAAGTGTGACTAGCTGCTCTTTTTTTTTGTTTTCTTTTTTTCTTTTTTTTTTGCGGGCAGGGCAATGTCACTATTTATATCTTATCAGCATGCAGGTCTGAGCCATGTCCCATTGAGCGAAGACATGGTTCGTTTGCAAACGGGAGTCTCCGCATTTCAGGGGACTCCACGCCCGCACAAACAACATTCTGCATTAAAAAGCGAACTCCCGCCTGCCCCCCCCGACCAAGGCAGTGTGCGAGAATTATGTGTCCCCATGGTCCGCTGCCCCCCCCCCCTCCCACGCCTGCCCTGGCAGAGCCGTTTACCTGAATCAGTCCCTCACAGACCGACCAGCTTTTTCAGAGCCACGGAGGGAGCAGCTTTCTCCCCCCTTTCCCTTTCTCAGTGTTCTGTCTTAAGGTTGAATTAAAGCCCCAGTCGGACGCTGATGGTAAACAGGACTATGAAATGGGATAATGTGGGGCTTGGATTGCGAAATGAAGCTCGAATTGCGAGGGACTTCTGGATTTGAGGTGACTGCGGAATGGATTTGGGGGTGAGCTTAGCGATTTCTTTGGCAAATTTGCGGCTGCATGTGCCACCGCGGGACTGAGAAGGGAGCAGATGCATAGGGTTGCGCGACTGGCCAGAACTAGAAGGGATGTCTGATGTTGAGGACGGATTGGCAATAGGGATGGGGCTAGGCGAGAGTAAAATGGAGAGGGGACAAATATTTTGTGTGGGAGGCGAGAAGGAAATTGCTTACAATTTGTTTGCCGGTATTGTGATAGAAAGGCGGAATTGAGGATTGACGAGCGTAGGCTCTAAATTTGAGTGATGATGAAAAAGGAATGAGGAATAGAACGCCTAATAAGGAGAAATGCGCATTAGTATAGTTAAAGAAGATGATAGAGATAGAATGCCGAAAAAAACTAGACCGAAGATAAAGTGACAACTGCGAACCGCAGACGCATTGTGAAGAGTTATGCAGAAAGCCACCAAATGAACACCAGGAAGCAAGAAAGTGGTCTGGGAGTGCATTGCAACTGAAAAATAAAAATGCACAAAAAAGATAGAAAAATTATCCTCGGATTTTGTCAAATTTTGAAATTTATTAACTGCGAATGATGTCAACTCTGGGAAATGTGCATCATTATTATCGTAACTGTGGGCTTTTATTTAGTACCACGAAGGAAATTAATTGTATACGCTTATAAATTCTGCTTTAGTGTTGCATTGTACATTCGCAAGTGTTGCGCTTTTGCGGGTTTCCCAGTTTAATTATTGTCTTCCTGCTTTCTAAATTGTGAATATCCTTCTGTTTGCGTAATGGTCCTATGTTCTGCATGTTGCTCGATAACTGTGGAGCCTAATGTATTCTTTTTATGTAACTGTCCTATTTAACATTAGCCCACTTGTTCCTACTTATCCCCAACGTAAGGTTGCTATTGGTATTATTCCATATTCCTACTGAAATGTATTGAGCTTTGAATATTTCAGTGTTCTGCCCCTTTCATTTTAATATGACTAGAATATGCGTGCTTTGAGCGTGATTCCTGTGGTATATGCCGTAAGATGCTGTTACAAAACGGCGGGTTTGCTAATGGTTCTAAATGGCAGCACTATTGATGGTCTTTACCAGAGCTCAGAATGTATCTCATATTCTCATTGCAATTACTTCCATTCTAACAATTACGTGGTAATGAAAAAACAACAATGTGAAACGATCTTTAGCATTCCACCAGAAGGTCTCAGACTCAAGAGCGCACTAAATCAGACAGTATTCAAAACCGTCAAGTAGCGCTTATAGCATCAATGACTCTTTTGGGACTTGTCCATTTAAATTCACCCTCCACCAGTGTTCATAAAAAGATCTTCACACTCTATCAACCATGAATGCTTATCTTTTTAAAACACTCCCCAACGCCTCTTTCAGGCGCCCTTCCAAACGTTTCAGTCGGAATCGGGTTTCTTCAGGGGTCTATAAATACAAACACTGCTTTCATTGTAAACTTCTCCCCATGAACATTTCTTTAGATATGTTGAGTATCACTCAGGTGGACATAAAATCACCATACCTAGTTACTTTTCACAAAGATGCTGCCCACGTTTTCTCCACCATTGTATTTTAAGTAAGCAACTTCTGCCAAAAAACGCCGCGCATGCGGATTACGCTGTCTAACTCGATGTTTAAAGGGAAAGATGACATCATCACCAGCTGATTGGTTTATTCGGAGTAGCCCTTTCACATCACGAATGCATATCCCCCAATCTATACTAGAATTCAAGCCCATCGGTGTTAAAGTATTAACATTGGAAAATCCATCGCTGTTCATGTATTAATAATGTTTGTTCTTGTGTTTTTCCATACATCGCATAATTCACCTGTTCTAGGCATAAACATCGCAAGTCACTAAACTCGTGAGAAAAGTCTTTGCAATGTTGCACTATCGGCGCTGTCAAGATGCTGCATTTCAAACGGCTTTTATGTTCCAAGATCCGAACCCTTATAGTTTGTGATGTTTTTCCTATGTATAATAAGTTGCAAGGACACCGAATTGCATACACCACCGAACTTGAAGCACATGTTGTTTTATGTCTCAACACATAGATCTTCTCGTGATAGACAAATCTGTTTATGTCATCTGTGACAGCGCAAATATCACATCGCCCATACTTGTAATGACCTTTTTCAGTCGAATCTTCATCCCCATCTATTACAGACTTAAGCACAGCCGGACTTAATTGTTCTTTCAGATTTTTATCCCGTTTCCAAACACACCGTACATGTTTGTCTTCCAGACCTATCACATGTCTCAGGACATTAGTATGTTTTTTGTAAAATTTTTTGAATCTTATTAGCTCAAAGGTGAAAATTTGGTTATTAGATTGACATGCTCCAGGCTAACACTTTATTCCCTCACTGTGGTTGAACCCATCAACCATGATCTATCGTTGAACAATGTCCTTTTATATGCTCGTTGTATTATCTTCGTAGGGTATCCTCAATCTTCAAAATCTTATTTCAAAACTCCTGATTGCCTCTTAAAATCTGAAAGCTCTGAGCAATTCCTCCGAACCTTAAGAACTGTGAAAAAGGAAGGCTGTTCTTTTAACAGCACCGGATTGTGCACTGTTTGTATTGTAGAAAGGTATTGCGATCAATTGTTTTGCTATACACCGAGGTATGCCAATGCTGCTAGTGCTCTCTGTACCGACACATCCAAACATGTTATGGTGTTTATTATCCATCGAATGAGTGAACTGAATATCAGCATCTAAACTATTCAACCATTTGCACAAAAAGGGTTACTGACTCACCGGTGCCCTTCCATAGCAAAAAAAATGTCATCAATGAAGCGGTACCACATTTTTATTTGGGCAACATATTTAGAGGAATATATCCATCGTCGTTCAAAATGTCCCATAAAAAAATTTGCAATGGATGGAGCACAACTGGCTCCCATTGCTATACCAGACACTTGATGGTAAAGTGTTTTCTCAAAGTTGAAATAATTTTGAAAAAATCACCAATCTAGCCAATTGGGACAAAAAAGATACAGATTCATCCGATAAATCCCCTCACTGTTGTAATTCAAACAAGACTGTATCTAGGCTGCTTCTTTGAGGTATACTTGTATATAGAGCTTTTATATCTAATGGTGGACCAGGAGTATTTCTGGATCCGTAACCCAACAAACATGTCGGTCCGAAATCTCTAAAAATGAGAAGTATCCTTGTATAGAAGATGGTATATATCATTCAGTAAAGGACAAAGGTATGAATCGAGAAAAACTGACAAAGGTTCTAACACAGTACCAGGCGATTGGAAACTATAGGTCTCCCAGGAGGTTTGTTTAGATTTTTATGAATCTTAGGAACTAGGTAAAAACGCGCCACGGTGGGAATCTTCACATTCAAAAACGCCCATTCTTTTTTAGAGATAATTTCAGTCTGCAGAGCCGCCGATGTTATTTGTGCTTTGTGCTTTGTGGGGTCTTCCTCCAATACTGTATAAATAGTAGAGTCCAATAATTGACGCTGGGCCTCCTCCAAATAATCATTCTGACTCAAAACGACCACCGCTCCCCCTTTGTCTGCCCTGCGGATCACAATATCAGTTTGGGTTTCTTAATTCCTTCAATGCATCTCGTTCCGCAACCAGCAAAAACACTTTTCCAATGGGATGTTTGTTGTTCTAAGATTTTCCACCTCTTTAAGTACTAATTCTTTAAAAACGGTTATGGCCCGATGCAATTGGCCTGGCGGTGACCATGTCGATTTGATCGGTAGGGGTATTCTCGCGATTTGCTGGTGGAACATCTGCAGCCACCCCAGCACTTGGTACTGAGGCAAAAAATGCTTTCAAACTTAACTTCCTCACCAGACCCTCAAAATCCACCCGAAATTGAAAAGGGTCATGACTGATAGTTGGTACAAAAGATAAACCTCTCTCCAATATTTTGTTTTAATTGGATGACAAAACAGATCCAGATATATTAATAACCAGACCTGTCTTTTGTTCTTCAAATGACAGCAATTTTTTCAATCCTTTTGGTTGTTCCGATCGCGATATCTCCCTTTTCCTCTTACTTCATTGTTTTTCTTTTTATTCTTTCTGTCGGTGTCGCTCTCTCCAAAAATCCTCCCGGGATGACTTGCTGGAATCGACTTCACTCGAGTCTTCAGATGCTGTATCAAAATTTACTTTCTTACGTACTGCTCTATTCTTTCTTAAAAATCCATCCAAGGATAGATGTAACCATTGGTATAATCATTATAATCTCTTGAAGTTTTTTTGTTTTAATAACCTAACTTCCCGCCGGAGTGTTTTCAAGTTGGCTCTTACTCGTCTCCAATTTTGATACAAAACAATCCTGTGACTCTCTATACTTCAAGATGTCTATCATTTTTTCCCTATTCATCCCGATATTTTTATTTTATTTTTATTTAGCAAGCATTTGTAGCCCGCTCCTTCCAGCGATCAGAAGCGGGTAGGATTACTATTGTGAAACTGCCGAATCAAGGCAGGTACACATTTTGTTTACATACAGATTGTCAGAAAAGCACATCATACAGAGTTAACACTTCTTAGCTATGGGGGAGTTCATTTACATATATACATAAATACATATATACAGGATATATTCATCCAAAACATTCTTTGTGGTATCTGCTATTAAAACCATCAAGTCCAGTGAACATTTGTTCAGAATGCAGTTCCATTTCTCAATGAAAACTGGATCCGAAGTGAACATAACGCGGTTCTTTGTAAATCCTCAGTCCTCTCGGTATATGTTGTCGGCTAATCATATTCAAATCATGGATAATCAGTGTAGTTCTAATTTAACAATTTGTTTTTGTTTTTTTAATTAAAGCTTCCCAAGTCATCTCATTATCCCCTCCTTTCCCCACCAAGCCCGCTATCGTAAAAGGCGTTTTTGTTTCTTTGGCATAGTGTAGAAATGTAGTCCTGTGTATAACTCAAAGTGTCTTTCCATATCACTGGACCAGCCATTATTGTAGTCTTACAGCACTCATTGATGGTCTTTACCAGAGCTCAGAATGTATCACATATTCTCATTGCAATTGCTCCATTCCAACAATTACATGGTAATGAAAAAACAAGAATGTGAAACGATCTTTAGCATTCCACCAGAAGGTCTTCAGACTCAAGAGCGCACTAAATCAGACAGTATTCAAACCGTCAAGTAGCGCTTATAGCATCAATGACTCTTCTGGGACTTGACCATGTTAAATTCACCCTTCACCAGTGTTCATAAAAAGATCTTCACACTCTATCAAACATGAATGCTTATCTTTTTAAAACGCTCCCAACGCCCTCCTTCAGGCGCCCTTCCAAACGTTTCACTCGGAATCGAGTTTCTTCAGGGGGTCTATCAAATACAAACAATGCTTTCATGTAAACTTCTACCCACAAACATTCCTTTAGATATGTTGAGTATCACTCAGTTGGACATAAAAATCACATACCCAGTTAACTTTTCACAAAGATGCTGCCCACGTTTTCTCCACCATGTTGCGGCGTCTTGACAGCGCCGATAGTGCAACATTGCAAAGACTTTTCTCACGAGTTTAGTGACTTACAATGTTATTGCCTAGAACAGGTGAATTATGCGATGTATGGAAAAACACAAGAACAAACATTATTAAATATATGACACAGCGATGGATTTTCAATGTTAATACTTTAACACCGATGGGCTTGAATTCTAGTATAGATTGGGGGATATGCACGTGATGTGAAAGGGCTACTCTGAATAAACCAATCAGCTGGTGATGATGTCATCTTTCCCTTTAAACATCGAGTTAGATAGCGTAATCCGCATGCGTGTCGTTTTTTGGCAGAAGTTGCTGACTTAAAATAGATGGTGGAGAAAACGTGGGCAGCATCTTTGTGAAAAGTTAACTAGTGTGATAAGGAAGCTTATCAGGGCCCAGGAAACAAAGATAAAGAGGGTGAATTTACCCTTATCAAAGGACCTGTATTGCAAGGTCAGAAATACAAAACCCCAGTTGTACCTAGGAAGCCAGATTGTACCAGGCTGCAATAGGGTTGCAGAGTGTCCCTAGTGGTGAGAAGTAGGGGGACAGCAAGCTCAGGGTTAGGATCCCTTATGTCACTAACTTTCCCAATTACTCAGCTGCCAAGAGGCAAGACTGATTCGCAACACCTGAGAAGAGAAAGGGCAGGGTTAGAGCCTGGGACGTTTAAAACTAGGACAGAATATTCAGGAGAGGAGAAGGGAAGGAGTAGGAATCGCCTACTGGAGGAGAAATGGAGCTGAAGCCCTGAGAACCAAAAGCCCATGCTGGAGGACAAGACAGGGAAACTCAGATACATGCTAGCCAGAATATGAGGGAAGAACAACTGAACCCAGCCTTGACCCAGGTACGAGTTTTGGAAAGCCTGTCTGATTTGACCCATTACAGATTTGCTAGAGACAGCGCTTGCCCTGATGAGAGGCAGTCAGTTAAACCTTTCTAAGCCAGAAGTAGAACCAGTGCAGCTAGGAGAACGGGGCTTAGTTCTGGAAGACGATGATTCTTACATGGACTGTTCTTTATGCCAAACTGCCAAGCACAAAGAAGTCCTGAGAGGGCATACATCATAAGGGAACATTCCAGAGTCCAGTACCCTCAGAAAGCCTGTATGTGTTTGTGAAAAGATTCTATGAAAAGAAGAATACTTGTGCTGTGAACATATACAAGCTGCTTAATTGTTTGCTCATTGACCAGCTGAAGTCAGTACAGTGCAGAGCTTATGCCCGTACTCACGGTGAATTTAAGAAGTTCTTTTGGCAGAAGAAAGAGAGCTGTTTTATGTGAAGCTGATATTTTTGGTTTTGTTTTGAACAGCACTGCTAGGCCATTTGCTAGCAGTGGCTGTGGAAAAGACTTTCTGTTTTGCATTGAAAGGACATTACAAGCTGTTTGTGCTTAAGTTAAATTATATCCTGTTGTACTAATATAATCCCGGAGAAGAAATCCAATAGGTGACACCTTGTGAACCTTATTTCCGTTTACTTCATAATAAATTCTGTCAATGCCTTATCGCTCGACTCAACTATAAAAGTGTTTTTTCTGCCCTAAAAGTCAAGTGCAACCTGACCAGACTACCTTTCCCATAGTGCACTTCAAAGTTAGTCAGTCAGGCACGTTGCTGAAGCGGTGGAATCTGCTATAACAAGCACGCCCCTCCACAATGCTGTAAGGGGCTATGGGGCGTGACACTAGGTATGTGATTTTTATGTCCAACTGAGTGATACTCAACATATCCTAAAGAAATGTTCATGGGGAGAAGTTTACATGAAAGCATTGTTTGTATTTATAGACCCCCTGAAGAAACTCGATTCTGAGTGAAACGTTTTGGAAGCAATGTTCCCTCTAATTTTCTGTAGGCTGTGTGCGCATAAAATATCAAGCTGTGCAGCTTTTGAAGGAAGGCTAAATTTTGTGCACCACATAACGGACACTCAAGAGTTATATACTTTAAAATTTGACTACATGTCAGAATACAGTATGACATCACATTGATTTTAATCAAATTAAATGAAAATAGACGATTACTAAACGAAGCGGAAAATTACTAGTAATTACAATAACAACTTTTAAATTTTAAGACGTCTGTGATGTTTTCTATCAGAATCAGAACCGTAATTTTTGGTGCACTCTGTTATAAAGTATGTGCGCTTGCTCGCGCGAGGTGTGTGCGCGCGCACACGCGCACAGCTTAGAGGGAACAGTGTTTGGAAGGGCGCCTGAAGGAGGCTTGGGGAGCATTTTAAAAAGATAAGCATTCATGTTGATAGAGTGTGAAGATCTTTTTATGAACACTGGTGGAGGGTGAATTTAAATGGTCAGTCCCAGAAGAGTCATTGATGCTATAAGCGCTACTTGACAGTTTTGAATACTGTCTGATTTAGTGCGCTCTTGAGTCTGAGACCTTCTGGTGAATGCTAAAGATCATTTCACATTGTTGTTTTTTCATTACCATGTAATTGTTAGAATGGAGCAATTGCAATGAGAATATAGTAGGGTTCTAAATGGGCAGTATGTTTTGTAGTAGTTCCTACTGTGCCCTGGCGGTTGGCACTGGATTATAGTAATGTAGAAATCTTTTATTCTTTCTTTATCCATACACTAATTAAGAAGGCATGTTTACTAAAAGTTTGTTATGGTAACATTATGCCAAATATTTATGCAAATGGGGCCCCTTATGCAAATGGTCCCGCACCCCCCTCTTGGGCCGCCCCTGATCACATTGAAGCTATTGTTCAGTATGTGAATGCTCCGTATCAAAAACGTCAGTGTTTGGAGTCTAAGTAATAGGGTTGTATTAACTATGTATCTCAGCTATTGTCTACTACTCATGACTTGGAGCAAAACGTTGTTGGAATTCAAACAGTGCAATAATCCTTTATTAAGGACATAACAAATCTACAATTTAAAGTGGAGGCTATTGAGAATTCAGTTAAAACTGTAACTTGCATTTGATAAACTTACCACATGTGGGGGTTTATATCTCTAAAGGATACATTTAGATTAGGAGTGGATGGGAACATGCATGTCAATTGCCACGCCCCAGATATGCCTCCGCCAGGCCCCCATGCCTACTGAAGATGTCTGTGAATGGCATTTGTGGAATGATTCTGGAGACGTGTCCATAATTTCGATGTCCAAATTCATGTCTGCAGATGTCCAAACCATGACTAAACCTTTTAGAATGGCCCCCTTAGGGAAAAAGAAACCTAAACTATAGTTACACAATGCATGGTTGCAAATTAGCAATCACCACCCAGTAAAGAGGATTTGGGTGTCATTGAAGAAAAAATGTAACATGCATAAATATACAGGTGTATGGCTGCTAGTTCCACAAGCATACTCTTGTGTCTATGAAACCCAACTCAGATCAGTTCCATCTCAGGGAGTACTTACTTTTATTTAAGTATGCAGAAAAATTGCATAGGACTATTCCATGTTTAGGTTTTTATATATGTATACGGGCATATAATTTTATAAAATGTTCTTTCACAGATGCAAAACCCAGCTCTACATGTTTATTTATTTAACTTTTCTTATATAGTGCATTTCAATTGTATCAAGGCATTTTACATCAAACATAGCTGAAACTTTAGTTGCATGGAACAATTGTAAGGTTAACATTGAATATTGCTGAACTTTAGATTCCTAGTAATGGAGGACAGGTAGGCAGGGGAACAAAGTAACAGCGGTTAATTATATCTTGCAGAGATATACAGTGTTGAGGGTAAGCCAAAATAATTTACACATTTGCATATTTACAGTATGAATCAGTGGTTAATCTAGGGGCCAGAAGTCAGCATGGTGGTATTCAAGTGTCTGTCCCATAACATTCTTGGTATATGTGCGTGTTTTTAGCTTTTTGTAAAATTCCTTCAGGTCTTCTAATCCTCTTATATTGCTTAGGAGAGAATTCCACAAAGTTGGACCATATATGAAGAATGAGCATTAGCAAGTTTCTTGCATGCTCTAGGTTTAGTGCTTGGGGACCATAAGAAGGTTTGAGGTTTGATCTCTTCTTGGTCTATTATCCGAGGATCTGTATATGAGCACCTGTAAGCAGCCAGCTGTTTTATTGTGTAAACTCTTAAATGTATTCATAATTGATTTGTATTTTATGTGTGCCTGGATGAGGAGCCAGTGTAGCTCTTTAAGGAATGGGGTGATATGCTCTTGTCTAGATGTCCATGATACCATACATGCAGCAGCATTTTGAGCAATATGTAATGGGAGGAGTGTACATTTTAGGAGGCCTTGAAGTATGGAATTGCAGTAATTATATGAGGGGTGATGATCGCTTGGCATAATGTGTGGAAAAGGTTATGGTCCAGTAACGGGCGGAAGGTTGGGTAGAATCTTCATTCTTTGATATATGAACTGTAGATACTTCTTGATGTGGGTTTGAAAGTTCAGTCTCTGGTCTAGAATCATGCCAAGGTATTTGACTTCAGGCTTGATGGAGATATCGTAGGAGTTTATTGAGATCTTCTTTGGTGGTGTAAAGGTGGGATCTCTTTTAATAACAAGAGCTTCAGTTTTGTTGAAATTTAATGTAAGTGATTGTTTGTATAACCCGATGGTCACTTTATTAGGACAAGCCAGTATGGTGGAGTGTACAAAATAATGTTGTCTGCGTAGATGTGGTATTTCATCCTGAATTTCTGGAGCATGTGAAATATGGGCTGTATGTATAGGTTAACTAGTAAGGCAGAGAGGGTGGATTCTTGAGGCAATCCTTGATGTACTTGAAAGAGTTTTGAGGTCTTGTTGTGTGCAGCTGGTTAAATGGGAGCAGAATCATCTTAGGGAATTTCCATTGACCCTCATTTTTTCAAGTCGTTCAATGAGTATGCTCTGATCTACAGTCAAAAGCTGCTGGGATGTTAATGAAGATGAGGATGAAGGCTTGCTTGGACTCCTCAATTCCCTTTAGTAAGTTGTCTAATAGGAAGGTTAGTAGTGTTTCCACTCCATAATTTTGTCAGAATTTATGTTGTTGGGCATCAAGAGGTGCAGTTGCCTCAATGAAGTCTTGGAGCTGTTTCTGAATAAGCTTTTCTATTATTTTAGCTAAGAGTGGAATGCTGGAGATGGGTTAGCAAGATGTGTATAGGTCAGGGTCACTGAGGAATTCTTCAAGGTAGGTCCAATTGTACAAATATTCAGGTTGGCTAACATTTGCCCTTGGATGAGAGAGGAGTTTATTATGTTTAGCAACAGTGGGGATAGCTCTTTCCTTGCCATTTAGATCCATGTCATTGGATGAGGGTCCAGTGGTGAAGTAGTAGTGCTAATCATGGATAGGATCTGATCTAGTTGATTAGCTAATATTGCATTAAATGGTCTCCTTATTGGTGGGCTGTTGGTTGCACTTGTTCTCTAGTCTAGTGCTATCTTATCATTGGTATGAGGGAATTTGTTCAAGAGATAAGAGGCATAGGCTTGTGGGTTCAAGCTTGAGCCATTTTATGTGGGTGGGACTCTTATAAGAGACTTGGTGATATTGAATAGCTCTCTTGGTCAGTTGAAGGATTTAAGGATTAGGTTACTGTGGTATTCTTGATTCCTCTGATTTATCAACTTATTGTAATCTTTTTGCTTTGTGATATATTCTTGCAGGTGTTGGGGGTTTTGTGTTCATTGCCATCTTCGTTCCAGTTCTCTTAGTTAAAATTTTGCTTCTTTTATATTTTTTGAATACCAGGATGCTGTGGAACTTCATCTCGATGGAGGCTTTGGTGGAAGTTCTTTGAATGAAGTTATTTATTTATTTATTTATTGTATTTCTATACCGCACTATTCCGCATCAGCGCGGTTTACAAGGAACAGGTTTGTACAATGTTGAACGTTCAGACATTGAACTTACATAAAACAGGGAGTTTAAACATGGGTAACAGGTGAACTTTATACACTATGTACAGAAAGGGGGTCACATCGTAGTTGAGTCTACAAATACAAGCCCTATGATGGGTGTCTAGGTGCAGTGGGACAATAACATTGGGGATTATTTAGGCAGCACTAGGTTGAGAGACTGTTGGGTCGTGAGAAGCTGCCTAGGTGATGTTGTCAGAGTTACAGAAGTGTTGTTGAAATAGATGGTGCTTGAGGGATTTTCAGAATTGGGGGAGGTTGTTTATGGTCCGGATTTCCAGTGGGAGAGAGTTCCAGCAGGAGGGGGCAAACAATGCAAAGGCATGCTTTCTCATAGATTTGTTGCATTTTGTAATGGCTTTCGGAAGGAGATGGTATTACAGGACGTGGCCCTTCTTAATCTGTTGTCTGGGGTGGGTTGAACCATGTCTGACAAAGTGGTCGATGTGATTCTGTTGACTGCTTTAAACGTCATGGTGAGGACCTTAAATGTGATCCTGTACTGTATGGGGAGCCAGTGTAGGCTCTTCAGAATAGGGGTAATATGGTCTCTCCAAGATGCTCCATAGAGAGTTCTAGCTGCGGTGTTCATCACTAGCTGCAAGGGATTTATCGAGTTCTTTGGGAGGCCAAGTAGGATGGAGTTGGCGTAGTCGAAGTGGGGCATTATTATGGCCTGGAAGACTGTCCGGAAGTCATTTGGTTCTAGAGTGTTCTTCATGAGGGGAAGTGTCCGTATTTTATGGTAGATTGTCCTGACAGTATTATCTATATGGGCATGCATGTCCAGGTGCTGGTCAAGTGTTACACCTAAGTATCTGATCGTTGTCTTGGATATGAGTTCTGCATTATTCACCTTAATTGATGAGGGGGGAGTGAATGACTGGTTTCTTCCGATGAATAGGACTTCTGTCTTTTTTAGATTTATTCTGAGCATTTGGTTGTGTAGCCATTCTGTGACCGCGTTGAAGCAGGAAGAGAGCTGGTCAAGATTTGGATGATCTGTGTCTATTGGGGTGAACATTAGGACATCGTCGGCATATACTAGGCAGTTAATGTTTAATGACTGGATAAGGCTGCAGATGGGCTGCATATAGATATTGAACAGAAGGACTGATAGTGATGACCCTTGTGGGATGCCTTTTTCTTGTGGGAAAGGGTCTGATAATGAGGAGCCAGAGCGGACATGTTGCCATCTGTCACTCAGGTATGAGGCGCACCATGCTAAATCGTTGCCATGGATGCCCTTCTCAGCAAGGCGGGATAGAAGTATCTTGTGGTCAACCGAGTCAAAGGCGGCTGCGATGTCCAGAAAGATGAGGGCGAAACCCTGCCTGATGTTGTCGAGCCCGATGGTAAGGGTGTTGAATCAGGTAATCAGTAGGGTATCTACTCCATGGGATTCTCTGAATCCGTGCTGACAGCAGTCAAGGGGAGCATAGTTTTCAATATGATGGGTCAGTTGCTGTTGGACTATTTTTTCCATGATTTTAGGCAGGAACAGGATGCTCGATATAGGCTTGTAGGAATCCATCTTTGTGGGGTCAAGCTTTTTGTTCTTCAGTAGCGGTCTTATTGAGGTCTGTTTCAGGTTCTCTGGGAATATCCCAGCTGTGAAGGATGTTCCTATTAGTTTGGAGAGGAAAGGGCTGAGGTCCGATTTTAGCGCTTTTACCCAGTGTGACGGGCATGGGTCACTAGGTGCAGTGGTGGTGTTTATGCATGTGATGGTATTCTGGACCTCCCTCGGTGTTGGGGTGAGAAGGAGTTAAGAATGTGATGGTTATCTGCCGTCCCATTCGGAGTGGCGAAGTGGGAAGGTAGCAATATTGGTTCATCCGGAGGGTGGTAGCTTGCAGGGGTAACGGGTTGGTTCATCTTTGAGTGAAGGTAGTCCGCGTATTCCTGAGGGTCATGTAGGTTTGTTTGGTTTGGGGAAGGGTCCTTTGCCAGATTTTTGACTAGATTGAATAGCTCTCGCAGCTTGTTTATGGCTCTCAGTAATATTTCTGCGTGGTATTGTTTCATTCTTGTGGAGACGGCTGTTCTATGGTCATCAAGGTGGGCGTTGTAATCCTGATGGCTCTCGGTTGACCTTAATCTGCGCCATTGTTTTCAAGTTGACGCAACCGCCGAAGAGACGCTGTGAGTTCAGGTGAGTACCAGGGCGCTTTTTTCCTACCACTGTAGTTTTCTTGGTAGTTGGGACGTCACTTACTGCATTGAGGGACTTGTTCCATAATGTTATTATGTCATCGAGGTTGAGTTTGGGTGGTTCAAGAAGAGGGTGTGCTCTCTCGATGATCTCCTGCTCGTTGAATGCGCAGTAGCGTGTATGAGCCGGAGTGGTGTTGGAAACTGGGGTAGGGGGATAGGAAGGTCCGTGAGGGGAAAGCAGCAAGAATCTTATCAGACTATGGTCAGACCATGGTACTGGGCTCAGGGAGAGATTGAACTTGTGGGAGGGGTAGTTGGCTAGTTGAGGAGCAAATATCAAGTCAAGGGTGTTTCCCTTGATATGAGTGGGGGAGTTAACTAGTTGGGTGTATCCTAGTGCATTGAGGGCATCAAGGAAGGCTTTGGCTTGGGTGTCTTGCAGGGCAGGGAGGTTAAAGTCCCTTAACACCCAGTTCACTGTACGGGGTTTGCTGGGATTGCATGCAAGGTCAATAATTGCTGAGAGGTCATCTGGTGTTGGGGAAGGTGCCCTATAAATCAGGTTGATGGTGTGGACCTTGTTAGCTATGGATAGATCCAGATGGGGTATACTGTTGGAAGTGATTGGCTGGAATTGTAGGCTCTCCTTAGTGAGAATGATTGCTCCACCCCCTGTTCGGTCGGTCCTGTGACATGAGTGTATGGAAAAATTAGGGGGGACGTGTTGATGGAGGAGGACAGAGTCTGAGGTCGACATCCATGTCTCTGTGATGTATAAGATGTCAAGATTGTATTCGTCTAGCATGTCGGTAATGGCAGGCCATTTCTTGCGGGTGGAGAGGGCGTTGATGAGTGCGCACTTCAGGTTGTAGGGGTGGGTGTGTGTCTCCGGTTTCGGTGGCTGAGTCTGTTGGATAGCGACGTAGATGAGATGGGAGTATAGGGCTTGTCCCTGTCTTTCTGTTTGCGGGTGGGGAGGTAATTGATGTCTCCTCCATGATCCATGAAGGACAGGGATGAGATTAAAGGTGAGGGCTTGGGAATGATGAATGAGGGCAAGTAGCATGCAATAAGCTACAAGGCTGTGTAAGGAGGCTGATGCTATGGGTGGGGTCATGGTGCATGTGTGGAGGAACTGCTCTGTTCCTGTATAGCAGAATAGCAAGGGTAATTGTATCAGTATGTCAGTTGAGAGTGATACAGTAATTCTTTACAACAATTCATAATAATATGTCCATTGAAAGTGATACAGTGACAATTCTTTACAGCAATTCGTAACAGTATGCCAGTTGAAGGAGATACAGTGACAATTCTTTACAGCAATTCGAGGAAGAAAGGGCATGTAGCAGATAGTAGCAATATGGTGATGTGTACAGCAATTCGAGAAGGAGGGCAGGCAGCAAACAGAAATGATGTGTTCAGGTACCTGTGTATAGAGGTTGTAAACGGGGGCGCTGGTCGTGAAAGTCCACAGTCTTGGCAAAGGCAAAATATTATTATGACTTGCAAAGGATTGTGGGGAATGTAGTTCTTTCATACCAGAATCAGCCGTTCACAAAATAATGAGTTGTGATGCTCGAGTGTAAGCAAAGAAAAACAGATTTTATTCATGGGGTTAATTCTCCCACACAGATTTACTTGGTAACACAAAAGGACACTTGCTTCCAGTATTGTACTCAGGAAAAACAAAACATGTTATAAGGTAACTGAACTTCTTAAGCAATAAATCAATAAAGACCTTGATGGGAAAACAGAAAAGGTCTTTTTGATGGCTCCTGCTAATGACCTTCTTAGCAGCGCTTCAAAAGGCAAAAGCAAACCCAAAAGTAACAAAAAACCCTGTTCTTTATCAAGGATAACTTTCTTCTATTCACGCACACAAGGAAGAAGTTTCCTTCTAGAGCTCACCTGCACTAGTGATTGGCTCAATTACAAATAATTAGCCAGCTGCAAACCCCTTTGCTGGTTCACTCTCTCTACGTGGCTCAATCCTACCCTAAAGCTTTCTTTCAGAGAATTTTCTGGGTAGATAAAAGAACAAGTTACAGTTCCTTTTGGTGGTTGTTGTATTAGTGAGAAACAACTTTAAGACAGCAGCCTAGACAGAGAGCAATCCATGTATTCCAATTGATCATTTGATATATCTCCTTCTTCCTCAAATATCATGGAATCAATATCATATTCTGACTCAGAGGAATTCCTTAATTGATCACTCTCAGGATAATACTTGTTTCCCTGCTGCCTTCCTGGTGAAGAGCTAGGGCATAGATCAAAGTTCATACCTGAGCTCCCTTTACTGCTAGGTTTCCTCTCCAGATATCCTGGCCAGTAAGTAGTCCAGCTTTTATGTCCAGCCTTCCAATCAAGATCCCTAGACACTGGGTCTCTCTTCACATACCTTCTTGCACCAGTAGGGCCCCTTCCAAATGCAGCCGTCTCCCTCAAAGGTGCCGTCTGGGAATTCCAGTCTCTATAACCCCACTCCTCTGGCTTCCTCCAGTCCAATGGAGTATGCTTGCCTCTGGAATCACTCCTAACACACGTACTGCTGTTAGCTCCTTCTTTAGACCTCCAAGATGTCTTTCTCTTCTTCCATCTGTGTTGCCTCTGCTGTTGTAGTCCTCTCTCTTCTTTCTCCAATGGATGTGAGATCCAGTTCTCTCTGTTCTGCTTCCCGATCTGTCTCTGTGTAGAATATCTTTTACTTTTAAAGTGCTTAGAGGGACACTCCACCCTAGCACAGCCCAGGTGTGCTGAATCAAGCCCTGCCCTTGGAGATGAGTGATTGGGGATTACCTCATAGCTCTCCTGATTGAACACACGTTTCCCCACTTCAGCCCTTCTAGAGGCTGTTTGAAACCTGGTGCATTCTGGGACTGGTAGTCTTTTATGAAAACATTCTGTTTTAGTATTTCTACCAGCAAAGAAAGGTTGCTTGTTCAAAGCCAATTCACCTCTTTTATAGCTCCCTCCTGAGCTATGATAAGCTTCCTTATCACAAGGTGTCAATTGTGCTAAGCCATTAGGATTCCGGGCTGTAGTTGCAGCTGTTGTTTGTGACCTTGGCGTGGCACTTTAGATTTGATGGAGCCTCGACGGTACGGTTCCGATGTGTGGTTGCGCCTTGTTTCGTCGTTGGTTCAGGGTATGATCTTTGTTGCTTCAATCGGTGGGTCCTTCGCCTAAGGGCCACGCCAAAGGGACCTCTGGTGAGGCCCTCAGGTGCGGGCCTGACAGGCGCGGGCCCGCCTGATGGCGGCTTCTTTTTGCGGGCTTGGCTCCGCCTCCCACAGCCCCGATTGGGATGGAGGCTCCTGAGCGGGAGAGATGGCTGCGCCCGCTCAGGTGTGCTCTACCCCGATCGGGGAGCACGGAGCCGAAGAGAGGAGGAGAGAGGCTGGTTGCTGGATGGTGGCTTCTTTTTGCAGGCTTGGCTCCGCCTCCCACAGCCCCGATTGGGCTGGAGGCTCCTGAGTGGGAGAGATGGCTGCGCCCGCTCAGGTGTGCTCTACCCCAATCGGGGAGCACGGAGCCGAAGAGAGGAGGAGAGAGGCTGGTTGCTGGACGGCGGCTTCTTTTTGCGGGCTTGCAAACCTAGTAGATGATTCCATTCCAATCATCTACTAGGTTTTCAAGGTCATTTAGATCAGCTGTTGAGGTCGGGTCAATCAGAGGTGTAAGGTGTTTGATTAGAGATGCTTTATTGAAATCTTGGAATCTATATCCAGGGTGTTTCCTCTTTGTATGTAGAAGAGCTTATGATTTGTGAAAGGCCCAGTGCATCTATAGCTTCCAGAGAGGAGGTTACTTACTTTAAAGGTACTTAATTCAGGTTCAGGTCCCCTAATAGGATGAAAGGTTTATGTTTTGATGATTGAGAGCATGATATTTCTATCAACGGAGAGAGGTCATCAACTGTAGAGGTTGGGGATCTATAAACTAAGCATATGGAGAGACAATTACTTTGTATTAGTAGTGCATTCAGGATGTCACTTGTTATGATTGTGGACACTTAAAACTTTTGGCTTTTGCTGGCAAGGATGAATATGCCTCCTCCTCTCTTATTTATTTGTGGGCAGTTGTAGATGTCCATTTGTGTTGTTATGAGCTGGCTTGGAAATACCTGGTCTCTTTCGGTGAACCAAGGCTCCATTATGAGCATCATGTCCAGATTGTCATCCTCGCTATAGTCATTTATGATGTGAATCTTCTTGCGTGCTGAACATGCATTTATTAGTACACATTTCACGTCTTCGGTTTGGCGGTTATATGTTTGATGGGCAGTTGTGTTTGACAAGGTAGTAATTTTTATTAGTCTTGATTGTTGTTTAGGAACATTCATGAACTGTTTATGTTTATGTTTATTAGAATACTTGAGATACCACGCCTTATTGGTCCAGGGCAGTTTACAATTAGTCACAAAACACAATGGCCATAGGCCGTGGAAAAAGAAAATAACTCCTTTAAATGACAGGAGAGAGAAAGTGAAAGGTAGAACAAAAACAGAAGAGAAAAGGGATCTTTAAGAGCCTGGAGGACAGAGGTTAAGTAATGGTTGATTGCAAATCAAAAGCGGTTTGAAAAAGATGGGTTTTCAGAAGGGTTTTGACACCAAAGTTGATTTCTTTGTTTGTAAACTATTGGTATGATTCCTGTCCAGATGGTGGCAGTGTGAGTTATTCTTAGCAGAGTGAGCATGAGAATAATTAGGGCAAGCACATAGTTATCCGAATCATGTTCCTGCTTTGACTTTGTTGCCTATGCTTCTATCTGTGGTGACCGAGGATGTGCTTGTGATAGAGGCTTGAAACCTTTGTGCTTTGTTTACCTTGTTCCAGTGGAGGGTACTGTCAGAATTGCTACTGCTGATCTTTCAGAGACCATAGCCAGACAAGTCTTACTGAGGCTTGGATATGTGCTCCCTGGAGGTATTCTGGTTCTGTGCTTGTTAGTTGTTTTGTCAGTGCGTTTGCTTGCCATTCTACATTGCTTCCATGATTCCCCTCATTTGAGTTGATCTTCCAGATGAGTTTATTAGGTCCCCACCTAACGGTCACACAAAAGGGCACTCTGGTGAGGCCCTCAGATGTGGGCATTCCAGACACGGGCACGCCTGAACATGTTGGATTTAAATCGGGGCTTGTGGCTGATTGATTGGTCTGGTGGGGGGAGCAAAGGAGGAGTTCACCTCTCCTGTTTCTTCTGCATCTCTGATCGGCCAGCTGATGATGGTACTGGGGCCTGAGCACACTGAATTAAAATTGGGTCTGGTGGCTGGTTGATTGGTCCAGCAGAGGAGCAAGGGAGGAGCTCATCACTCCTGCTTCTTCTGCAGCTTTGATCAACCAGCCGATGATGATGATGGGGCCTGAACTGAGGCTGGTTGCTGATGGATTAGTCTGGCAGGGGCAGCAAGGGAGGAGCTCATCTCTCTAACTTCTTCTGCAATACCGATCGGACAGCTGATGATGGTATTGGAGCCTGAGTACGCCGGATTCAAATTGGGATCAGTGGTAAGTTGATCGGTCTGGCGGCTGGAATAAGGGAGGAGCTCACCTCTTCTGCAGCACTGATCAGCCAGCATTGATGGTGCTGCGGCCTGAGTGTGCTGGATTCAAATCGGGGCTGGCGGCTGGTTGATTGGTCAGGTGGTGGGAGCAAGGGAGGAGCTCATCTCTTCTGCTTCTTCTGCAGCTCAGCTTGGTCAGCCAAGAAAGTCACAAAACCTCATAACATCTTCATATAAAACTTGCAGATCTATACTACAACTTGTGATGGATAGGCGGCAAAGGTGGCGAGGGTGCTGGCCAACAGCAGGAATAACAAAGCAGCACACGGTGAACTCGCCATGTCAGACACCTTTTATAGAACTACATCCATAGCCTCTGGATTTCTTTGCTTGAATAGATAAGGATGCAGGATGCAAAGTTTATGGTGAATTTGCATAGAATTCTACAATTCCTCAATATGAATATATGAATGAATTGCGCAATTATCAAACACTTGAATATAGACATGTTTGCTTGCTCACAGAACGAACCTACGTTACTTTCGGCATCTCTTGGCCTTTTATTTTACCATTGAGGAGATCAACCAAAACCCTGAGATACTGCCCAACATCACCCTGGGCTTCCATATACTGGAGTCCTGCACTACAGAAATAGTTTCATTGTGTAATGCTCTGACTATATTATCAGGGAAAGAAGACCCTGTTCCTGGATACACATGTCACCTGCAGGGCCAAGTGGCTGGTTTCATTGGAAGCTTCTCTTCAGTGACATCACATGCAATAGCCAGACTTACAGGAATCTATAGCTATCCCCAGGTATGGTAAGAACCAGTTTCAGTTTATCTTCTCTGCAGTTTGCTGCATCTTTACCTACTTTGTCTTTACTTGTTTTGCAAGACTGGATTAATGCAGCTGATTCATGCTGTCCATAGCTTGCTAAGATGGTATATTTGTTTCTGGTATATTTGATTCATTACCTAAGTTTCAAACAGTTTTGAATCATTATAGAGTCCTCGCAGTACATCCTTTTGTTGTGAAGGCCAAGGATGTCAAGGATGAAACATAAATATGGCCTTTAACTTTCACCATCTTCTATCTATTCAGTCGACAAATCCAAGAAGCATCAGCAGAATCAGGGCATGACGAGGCAGAATTACTCCACATGGATACAGCATGAGTAGACATTATCCAATCCATACAAAGATCTAAGGAGTTGATTTACTGGAATGATTTTTATTGGCATAGTATAGGAAAAAAGTCTTATTTAATCAGACTTGAGGTCTGTCACAGCCATAAGAAATTATTTATTTTTACTTCAGACTGTGAACTAAAAACATTGTGGCATGGCACTGTATTACCTGAACACAACAGACCACTCAGAGCATTTAATGTCACCTCAATAGAGAAAGTGAAGAGCATCTGTGCTATCTGCAAAGCAGACAAGATGCACTAAATATATTTTCTCTGCATTAGCTATACAGTGTAGATAATTGTTGGGAACACGTGAATATGTAACACAGAGGCTTTGTAGCTTTTGTGTCATGATTTGAGCAATTCTAACATGGTAACTTTTACACTTTACCATACTTCAGTAAAAAGACACTTTAGTCTATTACAATCATAAGAAATAATTCATTAATCAGATCATTATACTAGAAGAGCATTAGCAGGTTGCTGACTAACAACTTGACTGAAAGGGAGTAGTAGAACTTCAGAAAGGATTACAAGGTGACTCTTCATTTCAGAAAGGGCAGGTGTCATCCTTGACTTACTCCACTGCAGATGTAGACAAATAATTCCAACATTCCTTAGGAAATCAGTGATGCATTTGCTGTAATAGTCCACATGGATAAACATGTTCGTGAGTAGTCAATGAAGTCTATTTAATTATTTATTAATATTAATTTAGGCCCCGATATTGAGCTGGATGAGCTAAGTGCTGCATCAGCTCATAGCCCTATGGGCTCACCTTAACCCCAGATATTCAATGCCGCACCAACGGCATTGAATATCCTGGTCTGAGTGCCCTGGGGAAACCGCCACACAGTCTAACCAGATAGCGGCAATATTGAGCAACTACCCGGTTAACATTTATGACTAAGACTAGGGTAGCCAAAAAATTCCTGAGTTTTAGCTGTGGAGCCCTAACTGGGTAGCAGTCCAATATTGCTGTTACCCAGTTACTGCCATTCTCTACCCCCTCTGCCCCTGAATGTCCCCAAGATGCCCTGATGCTAACTGGATAGTACCGGGGCACATAGGGGGTAAAGACGGGGATATTCTAAAGCACCAATCATGTAGGTGCCGTCAAATATTCCCATGGTGTACTGGGCTGTAACCCATGTAAATGCCTTTCCAATATTGGGTCCTTTCAGTCCACTGATCTAAAACACTCTCAGTGGATTACAAAAGAGGAATGCAGAAACGTAAACATAAAGCAAGCTTATAACATAAATAAAGCTGATTAAAAAATATATAATCAAAATAACATTTCAGATGAAAGCACATAATATGATTAATATGAGTTCTGTGACAACGGCAACATCACCAAACAAACTGCACGGAAGAAAGGCCCGGCAATCTACTTCTGTATCTTGCCATGAAAACCCAATGGATAGTTACAACAAAACAAATTGTGCTATAGTGCTGGAAGATGAGACCCCAGGTCGAAAGGCACTCAACTAGCTACTGGGGAAGAGCTGAAGACTTTTCAGAGTAAAGCCAGCATTTATGATGTGGTTGGATCAAAGCCTTCGGGATGTCTGACTGCTGATGTAGCGGTGCATGAAATGAGAGTCAGAAGCTGTAAAGATGTCTTACACATTGGAACATGGAACGTACGAACCAAGGGAAGTTGGAGGCGGTCAAGAATGAAATGGATCGTGTACAACTTGATCTGTTGGGTGTCAGCGAACTGAAATGGACTGGCATCGGGCACTTTGCATCAGATGATCACATGGTCTACTATGCTGGAAATGAAAGACAAAGAAGAAATGGTTTTGCATTTATAATAAAGAAGAAACTTACAAGAACTGTAATGAAATACAATGCAGTCAGCGAACGCTTAATCGCTATTTGTCTATGAGGAATGCCTATCAACACAACTTTAATTCAAGTATATGCCCCAACAACAGCTTCAGAAGAGAATAAAATTTAAGAGTTCTATGAACAAGTACAAGCTAAAATTGACAGAACATGCAAACAGGTTATCCTGATAGTCATGGGTGACTGGAACACAAAGGTTGGCAACAAAGAATGGTTTTGCATTTATAATAAAGAAGAAACTTGCAAGAACTGTAATGAAATACAATGCAGTCAGCGAACGCTTAATCTCTATTCGTCTATGAGGAATGCCTATCAACACAACTTTAATTCAAGTATATGCCCCAACAACAGCTGCAGAAGAGAATAAAATTGAAGAGTTCTATGAACAAGTACAAGCTGAAATTGACAGAACATGCAAACAGGTTATCCTGATAGTCATGGGTGACTGGAACGCAAAGGTTGGCAACAAAGAAGAAGGCAAAGTAGTTGGAAAATATAGACTTGGTAACATAAATGAAGCTGGAGAAAGACTGATAGAATTCTGCAAGACCAACGATCTATTCATCTCAAACATCTTCTTCCGGCAACACAAGTGGCGAATGTACACATGGACTTCACCCAATGCATTGTATATAAATCAAATTGACTACATCTGTGGAAGTCAACAATGGAAAAGCTCTATAACATCAACAAAGACAAAACCTGGAGCTGACTGTGGTACAGATCATCAACTACAAGTATGCAAACTCAAGCTAAAGTTGAAAAAGAGCAAACCACTCATGAATGCAGCAAAATATGACCTTGAGAACATACCATTGGAATTTAAAGACTGCCTGCAAAATCGATTTGCTGCTTTAGATACAAATGACAGAGCACCAGAAGAGTTATAGAATGACATCAAGAAGGTTGTGTTGGAAGAAAGCGAGAAGTCTCTACAAAATGTGAAAAAGAAAAAAATGGCCAAAAGGGATGACGGAAGAAACTCTGAAAATTGCCCACAAACGCAGAGAAGCTAAAGCCAGAGGAGAAAGAAAGACAATCACAGAACTCAACAGAGATTTCAAACATGCAGCAAGACAGGACAAGACAAGGAAAAGTACTAAAACGACGCATGCAAGGAAATAGACGCAGAAACTATTAGAGGATGAACAAGATTCGCTTTCCTAAAGCTACGAGAGTTAAAGAAAAAGTTCCAGCCTCAAATTGGAATGTTACAAGATGCTCAAGGTTTTATGTTGAATGATGCTTAGAAGATCAAGAAAAGGTGGAAGAAATATACAGAGTTTTTATATGATAAAGATCAAGTGGACCAAGAGACGTTTCAACCTGTACCTTATGATTGGGAACCATTGGTGATGAAAGAAGAAGTTGAAGCAGCATTGAAAGCCTTATGAAAGAACAAAGCACCAGGCATTGATAGCATTCCCATAGAAGTATTACAGCAATCTGATGCAGCTGTTACTGTACTTACAAGGCTCTGCCAAGAAATATGGAAGACAACATCATGGCCAACTGACTGGAAAAGATCTGTGTTTATACCAATACTAAAGAAAGGTGATCCAACTGACTGTGGAAATTATCGCACAATCGCTCTGATCCCACATGCCAGCAAGATTCTACTGAAGATTATTCAAAAGAGACTACAATCATACCCGTAACATGAACTACCTGAAGTGCAAGCAGGTTTCAGGAAAGGGCGAGGAACGAGAGACATCATTGCAGATGTGAGATGGATTCTTGAAAGGACTAAAGAATACCAAAAGGATATCTATTTGTGCTTTATCAACTATAGAAAGGCTTTTGACTGTGTAAACCATGAGAAACTCTGGGCCACATTAAGAAGCATGGGTATAACAGAACACCTGATCATACTCTTGCACAATCTGTACATTGATCAAGAAGCAACAGTTCGAACGAAACAAGGAGAAACAGAATGGTTTAAAATAAGCAAAGGTGTAAGACAAGGCTGCATTCTTTCCCCCTACCTGTTTAATTTATATGCAGAATAAATCATCAGAGAAGCAGGATTGTATGAAGACAACAGAGGTGTGAAGACTGGTGGAAGACTCATCAACAACCTTCACTATGCTGATGATACCACATTACTGGCTGAAAGTGAAGATGATCTGAAACATTTGCTTCTCACAATCAAAGAACATAGTCTCAAATGGGCCTGCACCTTAATGTAAAGAAGACAAAGATCATGACAACTGGCATAAATCAACAGGTTCATCGTTGAAGGTGAAGAAATTGAAATCGTGAACAACTTCAACCTACTTGGATCAATTATCAATAAAAAAGCAACAAGCAGTCAAGAAATCAGACGATGCATTGCTCTTGGCAGAATGGCTATGAAAGACCTAGATAAGATTCTCAAGAGCAGAGATGTCTCTCTCCATACAAAGATTCAACTTGTTCAAGCCATGGTATTTTCAATAACATCATATGGATGTGAAAGCTGGACAGTGAAAAGATAGACAGGAAGAAAATTGATGCCTTTAAATTATGGTGCTGGCGGCAAATACTGTGTATACCATGGACTGCCCGTAGAAAAAAACAGTTGGTACTAGAGGAGATCAAAGCTAAGCTTTCTTTAGAAGCTCAGATGACAAGACTTCAACTTTCATACTTTGGACACATCATGCGAAGAGAGAAATCATTAGAGAAAGACATCATGCTTGGCAAGATAGAAGGTCAATGCAAAAGAGGAAGGCCAGCAATGAGAAGGATCGATACAATAACAGCAGCTATGGGTACCAGTCTGTAAACAATGAGCCGCCTGACTGAAGACCCAACACAATTTAGGATAGCTATCCAGAGGGTCGCCATGAGTCGACTCCAACTCGACAGCACTTAACAACAACAACATGATTAAAATATTTAACACTTTATTTAAATTCAAAAATTCTAAAATCAAGTATAACTGTGAAGAAAGAGAAAACCTTTTAGCTTCTTTCTGAAATCTAAAAAATCCAAAGTAATCACAAATTAACAGATAAAGATTCCACAATACTGGTTTTGACAGAGAAAAAAAATAACCAACTTTACTACATGTATGAATATCACATACCGTGCGTTATGTAATGTTAATGATCGTTAACGTTACATAACACGCGTTAACGTTCCGTGCCGCGGAAAATACCTCAGAAGGTGGAGAGAGGGCGGAGAGAAGGGGTCAATGGGCGGAGTGTGGGCGGGGAGAGGCTCCTTTCACACTAACGCGCTGATCTGAAGAGCTGAATCCTACCGCGAATGAAAACCTGCCGTTAGATGCACATTTGCAGGGGAGAGAAACCATTTAGGTGTCAGCAATGTTCAGCATAGGCAGGGAAACCTACAAAGAGTGATAAGTGTGATACATGTGCACAGAACAAAAGGGCACATAAACATTGAAAATGACCTCAACAAACTGGAAAAAAACTTAACCAAGCTGGCCAATAGTGATAATATTGGGAAACAGCAAAAAACACTACTGATAAAGCTCCCAAAAAAAGATAGTAATCGTGGAAGGGTCTATGCTCTGTCCCCCGACAAGGTGAATGATCCCACAGTGAAATAGCGCTGATCAGGGCTTTCCCTTGTTATTGGACAGGTGTCCTATGGGGTGTACATGTTGCGCACAGCAGGGTGGGCATGTTGGAACGGGCAACTGGACAGATGCTGGAAAAGGGGATACAGAGGGCAGCAGGCGGCACATGCTGTGGTGCAGCTGCGCCACAGTGCGGACTAGGGTGATGCCGAGGTGGCCCATAGGAATGCTGAAACAGCAGAGCAGCCAGACAGCAACTGATGAAGGCCCAACATGGGCACGACTGTGTTTCCCACAGTGTCACAGGGGATAGCACCCAGCAGCTACCCCCAAGGGCATAGAACAGTGGAAGGCGGTGCTGGGGGGAAGCGTGGAAGTCTATGCAGGCACCCCTACCCAGAAACCACACCATAGGCAGTCGCCTACCTACACACTGGATGGCCTGAGACTGCGCACCACCAGCAATACCAGCAGAAGGGCATGGCAGCATGGTGGCGGAGGGGTGCTGGTGGCGGAGGGGGCAGTGGAATCTGGCCGCAGCAGATCAGGGCCTAGCCCCGTTTAGGTGGGTGCCGTGCACTGCAACAGACAGGCTCCGTCTGACAAACAGTCATGGTATCTCCAGGGAATGAACTGTGCCTGTGGCAACACAGTGGTGCAGTATGCACAGCCAGTGTGCTCAGGGGCAGAAGGTCACAGGTTCAAGTCCCAGCTGTGGTTCCTGCCAACCCTGTCTCCATATTTTACCCACTACTAAAACTTGCTAATACAGACAGAACCTTTATTGCAGATGACGTAAACATGCCCAAGACACCATAAACATGTGCATTACCTAGAGCAGAGTCTCCCAAATGCAGTCCTGGAGGGCCAAACACCAATCAGGTTCCATGCTATCTCTAATAAATATGGCTGTGCTGCATTTCTATGCACCGCCCTCATGGTATGCAGATGTATCTCATGCATATTCATTAGGGACAGCATGAAAACCCGAACAGTGTTTGGCCCCCCAGGACCGGAGTTGGGAACCTCTGCCCTAGATCAGCGGCCAACAGGGGCAGAAACACCCGCACCCACAGGCTCCATTATCGAAAGCCTCCTGGAGAGGCAGGATGTTGGGCCCTGCATGCATCTCCCAATACTTGCACTCGCATACCTTAGCAATGCCACCCTAAACCTGGGAATATGGTATGGGAGTGGAGGAGTGGCCTAGTGTTTGGGGCAAGGTACTTCAGGCCAGAAGGTTGGGGGTTCAAATCCCACTAGAGGACAGCAACCTTGGGCCGGAAGGACTGGGGGTTTCTAGTCCCACAGGTGCTCCTTGTGGTCTTGGGCAAGCCACTTAACACTCCATAGCCCATGTTCCCTGTAAAATAGTTATCTCCAAGTTATAATGCCCTGCTCAATGTAATACACAGTTTGTTCAATGTAAACCGCACTGATGTCGAATAGCGCAGTATATAAGAGAATGTAATAAATAAATAAAATAAATAATAAATATATCAAAAGGTTGCTATGATTACTGGCAGATAGCAATTCCTAAGTTAAGCACAATCTGCTCTTTGAGCTGTATCATACCAACCTCTCTGATGTCTGTGGAGTGTGTGTCAGGTCTGGTGTCTGACAGTGTCTCCCACCCTGGGGAGTGACCCCCAACAGTATTGCGTACCATAGCCATGCCTGCACTGTGCCCAGGACTGGTGCGGTGGCCAGAGCTGCCAAAAGCCTCTATAGTTGCACAATGCTGGCATAGGTGTGGCAGTGTGTGTCTGTCTATCCAAAGTGTGGTGGCTGCCAACACCTTCCTCAGCCTGCACTTACCAGTGTTAGCCCTGCCAGTGCATAATGAGGAGCAAGGTCTGTGGGTATAGCCTGGATAGGGTGGCCTGGCCTGGATGCATCTGCACAGGTCATAGGGCAATGGCTGGGACATTGTAGTGCCCGGCCACCACCTGTATGGACAGGGTGGCCACAGCATGTCCTGCTGGGAGGTCACTCTCACCCTGAGTGTGCAGTGACCATGGCATGGCTGGGTTCCCCCATAGTGCTATACTGTATTTCTCTTAAGTGATACATATGGGTTCTGTTTTCTGGGGCCCAATCACTGACTTATCTGCTTGGTGAGTGTGCTTACATCCCAGGTTTGTGTTCACACATCTTCTCCAGGAACATGCACTATGGACTAGCTAGCAGACTGTCTGCAGTTAGTATGTGTGTGGCTGGAATACCTTGCAGGGTGCAGCAGCTGGTGACTCACTGTGCTTGCTGCTGGAGAATGTCAGATGGTGTTGGAGGGCAGCTGTGCATTTCCATGCTTACTGTCTGTCTGCCATTGCTTTATTTATGGATGCGTACAGATCTGCATTGACTGCCCTGTAGGGTGTCTATTCACCAGCAGGACTGGGGTTGATGGTCCTCTCTACTGTCACCATTGCAGGGGGGTAGAATGTGGATCTGTTGGTGGGAGATCCTGTCCCCCACCCTGAGCCACAGAGGGTGGGTTGGGTGGTTGTACGTAATCCGCCTGTGGGTCCAAACACCCCCCTTCACCTAAATTATGTGACCATGGCACCCACACAGGGTATGCACTATTCTGGGTGCATCATAGTCCACAAGGGCTAGATGTGAAATACAGATGGGCACAGGCATATCCTAGGGGCGTCTGCAAGGACTATCTATCATACACTGGCACTGATGGGGACCTGCAGCATAGCCTATCTCAGCAAAGCCAGGTGCTGCAGAAATGGTGCTGGGCACCCCACCTCACCCTCAGGGTGAGCACAAAACCTGCATACTGTGACGGTCTGTAGCTACTCTGTGCCAGTAACACACATGGTCAGTACCCCCTACCAGGCTGAGGTGATGTGGGGATGCACATGGTCAGTACCCCCTACCAGGCTGAGGTGCTGTGGGGGTGCACATGGTCAGTACCCCCTACCAGGCCGAGGTGCTGGGGGGGTGCATTCTGCATCTTGTGATCATCTGTAGACTGCTGATCTGCATGTGCAGTGCATCATGGGTATGGGTGGTTTAACACTATCCTGGTTTCAACATTATGCCTCAGATAGCACCGCTGTAATGTAAAGGGTACATTCTCAGCCAGCTTTACTCATTAGACCCTCAGGGGGATTGAACTCATGACCCCTGCACCATGAGTCAGTGTGTTAACCATTGTGCTACAGCTCTGCTGTCTAACTAGACACCTTATGCAGCGCCTTATGGGGCTTTACAAGGTTCCGTGTACCACACGTTACTTTATGGCGCCTTGTAACGCGCGGTATTTTTAACGATGTACCGCCCATGTCCTTATTTGGCCATTTCTGCTTCTACCGCGGATCCTAACGCGAATGGCATTACCGCAGTTTAGTAAACATACCCCTTAGTGTATGAGAGGTTTTATAAAAGAATGAAACATGAATTAAAATAAAAAGTCCAACAATACACCTTAGAAATCCATTTCAATCTCCTCACAAAAAAGATATATAAGGTTGTTTATTTTTGGTGAGCAGATTGAAATGGGTTTCTAAGGTGTAATGTTTTGATTGTTGGATGAGTTTAGCCCTTAGAGAAGTGGATTTGGGGTTTAAAATAAAAAGTACCATATCGGGATTGGCTGAATTGGAGTGAGATTGTTCCATGATTGGGTCCGACAATAAACATTCTTGCCTCTGGATAGTTATCATACATTTAGAGAAAAAAAATGTATCAATAATGCTAACTCCCTGAAATCCTGAAGGTGCATGAATCAACAAAGAAGCCTTGTCCTGAGAACATAAATTGAGAGAGGAAGTGAAAAGGAATAGAAAAGTAAGCAGGTAAAAGATACCTAAACATAACACTTTAAAGGTTATCTTTTGTACCTTAAATTTTATTTACCAGTTCACAGGTAATCAATAAAGGGGAAGTAACACTGTAGTAATTTGTTGATGTTCAATAATAACCATTCTGTCAAAACCAAAAAGCAGCAAATTGTAGTAACCCATGAGGGTCAATACCAAATGGCGCAATGCAGTCCTGAGATCTAAGGGATCCAAATATGACCTCATCTTCCTTAATAGTCAAAGCTTTAACATAGATCTCCTGAAAATTTATGAATAAATGGTCTGAATGTAAGAATTGAGTAAATCAGAACCCCCCAGAAACTGAACATCTCACACATCAGGAGCAACAAAATTATCTGTCACCGTTTGAGAAAGAAATTAAGCAGAAGGTCTGAAGATAAGATCTTAAAAACGGTTTCCTTGATATTAAGTTCTAAGTCAAGAGTACCCAACCACTGCTTAAGATCTATCACTTTAGTTATATATATATATATTTTTTTTTTAATACTGAAGGAAACATCCCAAAAAGAGAACAAATAGCATTGCAAGTTCTTGATTTTACCATTTTTCACTTTCCCAGGGTTCTGTCACAAAAATGAAGTCAAAATTTTAATTTCCAGTTTTGAGCTCTTGTACTTATTTGTGGGACCAGTTCATTGATATGTCTGCTTGCTTTAGTTGAAAAATAGTATACAACATAGAAACTGGTAGTACCTTCTTTGTTTCTCTTTTGTATATATCACAGATCAGTTACGGAGCAATGGATCAGCTCTTCAATGACAGAGTTGAGTTCCCATTCTTTTATCGCACAGTCCCAAATGACCAATCTCAGTTCCAGGGTCTGATTCAGCTTCTGAACCTCTTTGGATGGAACTGGGTGGGGATCCTCACCTCTGATGATGAGAGTGATCAGAGGGGCAGTGAGGAACTGAAGAGTGTGATTATCAGGAGTGGAGCCTGTGTAGACTTTGTGGAAGTGATACCTTTAGTCTTCTTCCAAACAACTACAAATCTTTTAAGGATTCTACATGTTTCCAACAGAATTAAGCAATCATTAACTAATGTGATTATTATCTACAGTACTTCCACATACTTGGGACCACAATTCTGCAACAACAACAGAATATGGCAAAAGGTTATTACTAAAGTTTGGATCGTCTCTGCTGCCACCTCTTCCTTTGCAAATTTAAATGGCCAAAATAATGCTTCAGCTTGTACCATATTCAATGGTTCTCTAGCATTTACCATTGCGAAAGGAGAGATTCCAGGATTCAAGGATTTCCTTCACAGCATCCACCCATCCACATTCCCAGAGCCCTCCCTCCTGCAGACTCTCTGGAGGGTGGCATTCAACTGTGATCTCCTGAACAATGTATCTAAATGCACAGGGCAGGAGACTCTGTCTCATCTTACACGGGTGCAGTTTGATGTGGATAACTTACGGTTTGCTCATAGTCTCTACACCTCAGTCTATACTATAGCTCATGCTTTGCATAACATGTACACAGCCAAGTCTCAGCTTGGGAGAGATCTAAATCTGGGATTCCAGGCATGGCAGGTAAACACTCATGATTGACTTTTTGATGGTTTTTTTCTTTTCTTTCAATTTTTGTAGTAACTTAGCTTAAAAAATGCATTTGCCTGTCTGCCTTCTTAGTAGGATAAACTGTTACATTTTTAGACTAAGGAGGTCATTTTAGAAGCCCTGTTCATGCTTTGAGCATCTGAAAACGGGTACAGAGACATCCAAATCAGGGAGACATACTGAAGCGTGGCGTGGTCTAAGGGGCGTGAACCAAGGGGCAGGACACGCCCCTTTTGCGCCCCTTCGGCGCACGTGAGGAGAGGTAATCGGAGCTGGAGATTGAGTGCTGTGCTCATTATGGGCAAAAGAAAGGGAAAGCTTGGTATCAAGCAGACGGAGTCTGAGAAAGGAGGTAAGGTGTTGGGCCCAATGGACAAGCACTTAGCCCCCTCGCTGCCCGCTATCCTGTCACCGGAAGGGGCTTCGTTAAGTCCTGAGTCCCGGACTCCCCCTCCATTCCCGCAAGTTCCTTTATCATCTACGTTGTTAAACGGCCCCTCTGAAGTTCTTACACCAATGCCGCTTCCAGTATTTCTGCCGTCTACCGACGCACCACTTGCTGCTCCCCCTTCGGGGGAAGTGACTCTAAGAGATATATGGGCTGCTATTCAAAATATTGACTTTCGTTTAACTTCAACTGTATCTTCATTATGTAAATTTTCACAGGATGTTATATGTAAATTAGAAAGTGTGGACCAGCAATTGGGTATATTATCTAACTCTGTTACACTGGTTGATTCCCAGCTTAAGTCTTCTCGAGATACTGATATTGCTTTAATTCGTGATTCTTCTTTGTTATCATATCGAGTAGAAGCGCTGGAGAACCAGCATAGAGTTTGTAACCTTAGATTTCTTAACTTTCCTATTACCCATCTGCTATCCCCTAAAATTTTGCTCGAGAAATATTTTTCTGAGGTGCTTCACCTACAAGATAATGTGTTAGTTAGCCATATGTATTATTTACCGCGGGGCCCTGGTCTAACATTACTGGGAGCTGGAGGTCCTGTGCCTTCTCCCGGTTCTGTTGGCCAGGACCTCACAGCTTTCCTGGAGGATTCTAAGGATATCATTACCAAACGCTCCACTTTAGTGGCGCAGTTTGGTTCTGAATCCTTAAAATTGCAAGTTTTAAGGGCATACTTTAAATATAAAGAAGCCCTTTATTGTGGTTTTAAAGTCCAGGTTTTTCCAGACGTTGGTCGTCATACACAATTACGTCGTAAACAGTTTTTAAATTTAAAAACTAGAGTTGTGACATTGGGAGCTAATTTCTTTTTAAAATTTCCGTGTCGATGTATTATAACTTTCGAGGGGCAAACCTATGTTTTTACTGAGGTTTCATCCTTATCTAAGTTTCTGAATGAAAAGGAAAATGTTGGGATATAGTGAGAGGGAACGGATCAATTATATTTAGTTCCCTGTTGTGGAGTTTTTTTTTACTCCTGCTTTCTTTAAAATGTATGGATAATTTAGCCTTTATAGGTAGGCTTCTCTCTCATGATGTGTTACTTGTTATGTGAGTTTAATTATTCTATGGCTGTATTGCTATATTTTTTTATTTCCTGTTGATTGTGTTGTATTCAAGAAAATCTCATAAATAAAAAGTTTAAAAAAAAAAAAAAAAAAAAAAAAAAACAGTACAGAGATGTCTCAGGCATGGGGACATTATCTAGTATGTATGAATGGTAGGAGTGTGTTCATGGGGTCCCAGAGGCCTTATACATGCCTACCTGATTTCAGAAACATCCGACACTCTTCTACCCCATCTTAGTCTATACTTGCTCCAAGGACCGAATAATTATCTAAAAATGTTCATTTTGCCAGTAAAGTATTCGGAAGGCATTTACATGATGGCACTCTTATATTCCCAGTACTGTCCACAATGGTAAAGACAATTGGTAGGAAATGGGGATACCTGTTTTGTGGTTGCTGTGGCAAAGCACACCTCCGCTTGCAGAATGGTAGGCTGACAACATCCCTTGTATAAACTACCATTGTGGGGACATCCATATATTTACCCCCAATAATGTCCATATCTTTTACATACACGTATAGTTGCAGAGATTGTTATGTTTCCATTCATGATAACATGCATATTTTATTTATTTTTTATTTATTCCAGTCTCTTTTATACCGCACTATTCAACATCAGTGCGGTTTACAATGAACATAGAACTACACATTTCCTTGGGTACTCTGTGTTTACAATGAACGGGTGTTTAAAACTTGGATAACATGGGGTAACTATTTACAATCTTGCAACAAGGTAGGGTTCGTCTCATTGGTCTAGCCGTGGGAGATTTGTGTGGTACCCATGGATAGGCTGTTAAGGCATTGTCTACTGGGTAGTACAGGAGGTAGAGGTGGTGCTTCAAGGCCTTCCTAAACTGGGATAGTTCTGGAATTGCACGGATGTTGGGAGGCAGGGTATTCCAGCATCTGGGCGCACAGAATTTGAAGGCCCTGCTTGCTGTTGACTGGGTGCATTGGGTTATTGATTTTGGGACTGTCAGTGTATTGAGTGCTACCGATCTTCTGGACCTCTTATTGGGAGTGGTCAGGATCAATTTGGATAATGATGAAGAAGAAAGCCCATTGATGGCTTTGAATGTCAGCAGTAGGGTTTTGTACTTGAGTCTGCTATGTATCGGGAGCCAGTGGAGGTGCTTCAGTATGGGCGTCACATGGTCTTTCCTGGATACCCCGTATAGGACCCTTGCTGCAGTGTTCATTGTAAGTTGCAGCGGATTCAGGGTGGTTTGGGGGAGCCCATGTAAGATCACATTAGCATAATCAAAATGTGGAATGATCAGCACCTGGTAAATTGTCCTAAAGTCTTCTGGCTCTAGCAAGGCTCGTAGGGGTCTGAGGGATCGTATCTTATGGTTCACCGCCCTAATTATATTGCCTATGTGTAACTTCATGTCCAGTCTCTGGTCTAAAGTGACACCAAGGTATCTGATCGCGGGTTTGGTCTGGAGATCTGCTTCCTTGACTCTTAGACAGGGTGGTGTGGAGAAGTTTGGATTTCTTGTAATGAAGAGTACTTCCGTTTTTTTGTGTTGGATCCTGAGGTTTTGGGTTTGGAGCCAGTCGGATACGGCATTAAAGCAATTTGTCAGTGGCGAGAGGTCTGGGTTCTCAGTTGAGAAAGGCATGTATAGGAACACGTCATCTGCATATATCAAGCAATTGACACTATATGACCGGATCAGGTTGCAGATAGGCTGCATGTATACGTTGAACATCAGGGCCGAGAGGGAGAAACACTGCGGGACACCCTGCTTCTGGTGGAAGGGATCTGATGAGGTTGCCCCGGAACGTACGTGCTGCCATCTGTCAGAAAGGTAGGACTTGCACCATTCCATTGCTTTGTCAGTGATCCCCTTCTCCTTGAGATGTTCCAGCAGAAGCTCATGGCTCACCGAGTTGAACGCAGCTGCAATGTCCAAGAAGATGAGGACAAACCCCTGATGAATGTTGTCGATTCCTGTTATTATGTTGTTGAAGAGTGTGGTAAGGAGCGTTTCAACTACCTGGGCCTCTCTAAAGCCGTGTTGGCAAGGATCCAGCGGTGCCAAGGTTTCAATGTTAATTGAAACCTTGAATGTTAAGGTTTCAATGTTAATTGAAACCCAATCTTGTTCGGTGTAATTATTTCATGTATATAGTTCACCCCTGTTATCCAAGTTTGTACTCCTGTTCTATGTAAAACCAAACAGCTTGTTGTTATGGTCATTGTGTTATAATGTAAACCGCGCTGATACCGAATAGTGCGGTATATAAGAAATTGTAATAAAATAAATAATAAAATAAATAAATAAATGTGTTCTTGAATTTGCATCTGTATGAGTCTACCTTCTGGGGGTCAGGCTTGCTGTTTTTTAGTAAAGGTCTTATGGATGTGTGCTTTAGGGAATTCGGGAATGTACCTGCTGCAAAGGATTGGTCCATAATTCTGGTTATAATGGGACTAAGATTAGACCGTAGGTCTTTAATCCAGAATGCAGGACAGGGGTCAGTTTGAGCAGTGTTTGTGTTGATCGCAGCTATGGTGTCTTCAATGCGTTGCTTGGGAGGTGTGGAGAAGATGGTGAGAGGTGTTTGATAGCTTGGCTTGAAGGAGACTTCAGGTGTTGGGGCATTGTTGGTCTGGCATAGCTTGGATAGTAAGTAGTCCGCAAATTCTTGAGGGTGGATCCCGATTGTTTGCTCTGCGGTTGGCTCCTTTGTTAGGTCCTTGACAAGAGCGAACAGGTCATGCAGTTTGTTCAGTGATCTTTTTAACGTGTCCGTGAGGAATCGTCTCATGCATGCCTTTATCGCTTCGCTGTGTGCTGTCAGGTGGGCGTTATATATTCTTTGATTGTCAGCTGTGTGTGAACATCGCCAGCGTCTCTCCAGCTTCCTTAGGAGATGTACACATTTCTGACAGGGATGTGCATTCATTTGAAACAAAATGGGAAATATCAATGAAATTAAATGAAATGGGTAATACCAATGAAATGGTCTATTTTGTTTCATATCATTTTAATCTGAAATATGACATTAAAAAATCACTATTGTTTTAATCTGAAACATATTGTTTTAATCTGAAAAATCCAAAATTCATTTTCCTCCCCAGTGTTGTCATAGACTACATTGGTCTTAAATCAGTGACTGTTAGATTGGAAGGAAAACATCTTACAGATGAGCTAACAGGTCTCCATAGGGACCGGGTTCTAACTAGATTGCTCTTAACTCTGAAAAACTGTGTGCAGAGCACCACCAACCTGAATTTATCAGATTCCAACAGATACACAAACACAGAAGAACCTCCAGTGCTTTAAAACTGCTTCATACCTACCATATGTACAAATAAACCACACCAGGCATTGTTTTTCATGATGGTTTTGTTAACTTTTGTGTTTTAGATTTTTATATTCTTTTTACGTCATTTGATTGGTTTTGTATCTACACCTGTGACAGGACCTAAAGTTGGAAAATATCACATGTTGTTCCCTATTCCATCCTCCTCCTTAGAGTGAGCCCCATTTACCTGTACCCTTTGTCGCGTCCCACTCAACCAATTTCTAACTCAGTCACTATAGAGTCCAACCCTAGGGTGCTCAATTTTTAATAATTTGCTTGTGCGGAACAGTGTCAGAGGCTTTACTGAAATCTAAGTTCACCACATCTAGGGCTCTACCTCGGTCCGACTCTCTATTCACCCAAAGATATCAATCAGATTTGTCTGATAATACTTCTCTCAGGTAACTTCATGCTATCTTGGATCCTACAATCCATTGGACTCCAGAAACCTCACTATCCTCTGTTTAGAAGCTTTTTCAATAATTTATCCACCACAAAAGTTAGACTAACCAGCCTGTAGTTCTGAACCACATCTTTACTTCCACTTTTGTGTAAAAGGATCGCATGTGTCTTTCCCTAGCCCCTGGGACCACTCCCAACTCTAAAGAAGCATTGAAAAGATCAGACAGTAGAGCCACTAGAATGTCCTTATGTTCCTTCAATATTATTGGATGTATCACATCCAATCTCATCACTTTGTCTACTTTTAGTTTAGCTAGCTCCTCATGACCAGTTTTCTGAAAGTTCTTCTTGATTCCCTTCACTTCTGTTCCTATCTGTGGGTTTTTTTGTTTGTTTTTTTGTGAGGTCCTGCTCCTGGCCTTCATCTGTGAATACAGAATAAAAATATTGTTCCCCTTCAGCCTTAAGTCCAACAATACCACTTTTTGCACTTCCTTCTCTCACTAATATAACCATCCGGGTTACTCATGGAATGTTAGAATCATCAGTTTTCCCTTATTGTAAATTTCACAGGTGTACCAAATGATAAATAAAAGCAACCATTAACTCTCCTAGAGCCCAGGTGTTGAAGAAACATAAAAACATGTTGACAGAAAAAAGACCAAATGGCCTATCTAGTCTGTCCTTCCTTAGCAACCACTACAACATTCATCTTTTTTCCTTTAGAGATCCTCTTTGTCCAATGCTTCTTTGAATTCAGATACTGTCCTCACATCTCTACCACATCCACTGGGAGACTATTCCACGGATCTACCACTCTTTCCATAAAGAAATATTTATGCATATCACTCCTGAATCTATCCCCTTTCACCCTCATCCCATGTCCCTTCAAGGCAGAGCTTGCTTTCAATCAAAAGAGGCTCTCCTCCTGTGCATTTATTCACGGAGGTATTTAAATGTCTTATTCATATCACCTCTATCCCGCCTCTCCTCTAAGGTGTACATATTAAGATCCTTAAGTCTGTCCTCATATGCTTTATAATGAAGACCACTAACTATTTTAGTAGTCACCCTCTGTACGGAATCCAGCCTGTTTATATCCTTTTGAAGGTGCGGTCTCCAGAATTGCACACAATACTCCAAATGAGGTCGCACCAAAGACTAATACAGAGGCGCTATCACCTCCTTTCTTCTGCTGGCCATTCATCTCCATATGCACCAAAGCATCCTTCTAGCTTTTGCCATCACCCTTTCTACATGTTTAGCTACTTTAAAATCATCAGACACAATCAAGCCTAGGTCCCGCTCTTATTTAGTAGACAAAAGTACTTCATCCCCTATGCTATATTGCTCCCTTGGATTGCAGCAGCCCAAATGCAGGACCTTGCATTTTTTAACATTAAATCTCAGCTACCAATTCTAGACTATTCTTCAAGCTTAACTAGATCCCTCCTCATGATATCTACACCTTTCTGGGTGTCTACTCTATTGCAGATTTTGGTATCATCCACAAAGAGGCAAACCTTATCTGACAGCCCTTCTGTAATATCACTAACAAAGATGATAAAAAGAATCGGACCAAGGACAGATCCCTGGGTCACACCACTGGTAACCTCCTTCTCCTCAGAGTGAGCTCCATTTACCTGTACCCTTTGTCACCACGGTGACAAAGGCTTTACTGAAATCTAAATACACCACATCTAGGGCTCTCCCTCGGTCCCACTCCTTGGTCACCCAGTCAAAGAAATCAATCAGTTTTGTCTGACAAGACCTGCCTCCAGTGAATCCATGCTGCCTCTGATCCTGTAATCTGTTGGACTCCAGAAACCTCACTATTTTCTCTTTCAGCAGCACTTCCAATAATTTACTCACCACCAAAGCTAAACTAACTGGCCTGTAGTTTTCAAACACATCCATACTTCCGCTTTTGTGTAAAGGGACCACGTGTGCCTCTCTCCAGTCCTTTGGCACCACTCCCGACTCCAATGAGGCATTGAAAGGGTCAGTCAGTGGAGCTGCTAAAATGTCCCCATGTTCCCTCAGTATTCTAGGGGGTATCCCATCTGGTCCCATCTCTTTGTCTACTTTAAGTTTAGCTAGTTTCTTATGAACATAGTCTTCTGAAAATTGTTCAAGATGTCCCTCACTTCTGTTCCTACTCCTGGTTCTTCATCTGTGAACACAGAATATGCAAAATGTTGTTCCGTATTTCTTGATATTCTTTCAGATATTAGACAGAAATGCTTACTTTCTTAAGAGGTACATTTTTTAAATCATTCTGCATGTATCTGTCCACGTACACATATAACAAGTGGCATAAAGGTACCGCTTTGACATCAAGGTACATACTTTCCTGGTGGGCATACAGTAGATGTGATATGGTCTGGGTAGAGAGCAGGTGGAGTTTGCATATATGCACATAAAAATTATAAAATACTTTAATCTATGTGAGTATTTACTGTATGTAAATCATGCATGATCATTAGCATCTGCTCACAAGCGGGTATAAGTAATAACGCCTACACTCAAGGTGCATTCTTTGCCACATATTTTAGTATTTTATAAAGACAAGTAGGCACTTCCTTGTGTTTGTAAGATAGACTTATATAGTCACCTCCCCATGCACCCTGTCATGCATTAGTATCCACAAGATTACTGTATGAATTATTTTATGAACATTTTGGGAATGCACTTTCTTTCATAGGAGCATATTTCATTGCATCGATGGTGTCTATTGGTGTGGGGGGAAGTCAGTCCCTCTGTCTATCTGTCCAGCCATATGCATGTCTGTTTCTGTATGTGCTCAGAGCACCACACAGTGGAACAATTGCATTATTGCATGACTCAGATAATGCAATTTCTTACCATCCCCTCTAGATACATCCCATGTCTACAGCAACTGTGTTGTCTGTCTTGACTAGTGTGTAATCATTAATGAGCAGGGTCTGTCTCTTACATGTGTCTGTGCAGCACTGAATATGTTTTGTAGCGCTACAGAAATGCTCAACAGTATTAGTAGTAGAAGAACCAAGTCTCTGAAGCAGCTTTAAGCACTGATATGATGATTCCAAACTCAAATATTGAGACATACATTCCTAAATGTGGGTGCAGGAAGGAAAAGGTCATCTGATACATTGATCTAATCCTGGAGGAGGCGGCACAACTAGAAGGGTTTACTGTGAAGATCTTAGTGTGCATGTTGGAGTTCAATCCCCTGTAGCATAAAGATCTCCAACCCAGCTCTCTCTAACCTCAAGAACCGCTCCCCAGATGGATTGCCCAGAATGTTCCCCCAGCTTCAACACTCCCTGATCCTGTCTTTGACTATTAGAGGGGTTACTCGTGTCTAACAGAGGCAGTAGTGATCCCCTGTCACTCCTGCTCAACTGGTCCGGGTTCCAAAATGGCACCCATGACCCCTAGCAGGATTATTAGGGGTGAGGCTGCCAAATAAGAATATTACAGATTATATAACATTATGTACTTGGAATAATCAACATTCTGAAAAAAATCCACCTGATTTCAAAGATTTATAACTTCCTTCCATTTCTTAAAGAGCAGTTGTATTGCTGAATGATTTAGATTCTTAAAGAGAAATCAAAAGCAAAATTAGGAGGCTAATTCCTTATGCCAGATGGTTTGGGAGATGAAATATCAAGGGAAATTATAATCAGGTACAGTAGGTATTTGCCTGAATTTTCCAAAGATTGAATCTATCGATTAAAATTGCTATTCATCAACACTTCAGTCCTACTTTCAGATAAAATTGCCTAACCATTTGCTTCCATTTTCAGCTTGCCCGATATATTAAGGAGGTTCGCTTCAAAACACCCAGTGGACATGAGATCTTCTTCGATGACAAAGGGAATGTTCCAGCTCTCTATGACATCGTAAACTGGGTCTTGCTCCCTGATGGCTCCTTAGACAACATCAGAGTTGGAAGTTTCAATCAATCAGCTCCATTAGGCCAACAGCTCATTGTGAATCAAAGTGCCATCTTCTGGAATCCACATTTTAACCAGGCTTGTTATTATATTATTTTTAAATAAATGTACTGCACCTATACAAACATCCAGGAAGTGGAGGAGAATGGGAAACAAGGGCAAAAGCAGGACTTTGTAGAAAAAGTTGACAATATAATTATTTAAATTCCCAAAGGACAGACAATAACATTCCAGATTTGTAAGCCTCAATGGTAGAACAAAACCTAGACATTGTTGCTATCACAGAGCTATAGTTGACTAAAGCCCATGATATATATATGACTATACCAGTCTAGAATCTGTTTATTAGGGGCAGGAATGGCAGAAAAGGAAAATAATTAACTCTTTTTGTAAAACAAACTATACAAATGAAATGTAGGTGACATGGGGAAAGGATGAGACATTGTGATTATTTTGAAAAGGGGATGTGGTACTTTCATCTATACAGTTCTAAAATAGACAGGAAAAGATCTGGTTAAGATATTGAAAAAATGGAGAATGGAGAATGAAGAAGCGAGGGCTTTCTCTGTATTTTTTTTTATCCTGCCAGATCTTGATTTAAATATTCAATCTGCTTAAATATTTAGAGTTATAAATATCCTCCATTAAGTGTTCATGGGTGAAAATGTGCAAGATTAAAGGGGAATTTTTGAAAGGATATCTAAGTGCAATCTGGGATGTCCAAACCAAAACATCCCCAACATAAGAAAATTTTAGAAACGTGCATGTGTCTGACATGAACATCCTCGGGGATAGTTACATGCTGTAGATGTTCTTCAGTGGTATTCTAGGAATGTTTCAGCCTGCCATTCTGCAAGTGGAGAGGGTCAGCATCATGACCTTTCCCTATCAATAATCTTTTCAAATGCGGAAAGTGTTGGAGATATTAGATTATCTTCTTTTCTACACCCTCTGGATACATATTTATGTCTTTGAGCAGTTATAAACTTCAACGAGGGTAGAGACATGCTTCTGAAATTGGGTATGCATGTCTACAGAATTCCCCCACCATGCCCCTGGCCTACATGAATGCGCTTGCACCGGGGACATTTCTATACCCAGCTCTTTCTAAAATGGGACCTTTCTATGATTTGAACATCTAAATGCCCATTTTCAGACATCCAAGTCGTAAATAGGACTTGTGAAATAACCACTTTAGTGAATAACGCCAACTAAAAAATGGGACCAGTAGTAAATAATGCTTGTTTTCACATTAACACTTAAGATGGCATGGTGAAGTGGATGAACCACTGACTAACTCCAAAAGAGCAAGTAATCTTTCTTTTTTTTTTTTTTAAGGAAGCAAATAAAAGTAAGTGGAAAAGGGACTGTTACTTTAAAAAAAAAAAGATTACTGAAAATATAAGGCTAAAGATGTCAGCATGTTAAACATAAAAGGGTTCTCAAAAACTGGAGTACAAAGAAGAACTTAAGGTTCAAGAAAAGGAAAGTAGATAAGAAAGCAAAAAGCATATGAAGTAAATTAGCTGAGGATGTAATGAACACTACAGGACAGCGACCTTGGGCCGGAAGGACTGGGGTTTCTAGTCCCACAGGTGCTCCTTGTGGTCTTGGGCAAGCCACTTAACCCTCCATTGCCCATGTTCCCTGTAAATAGTCATCTCCAAGTTATAATGCCCTGTTCAATGTAATTTCAGTTTGTTCAATGTAAGCCGCCTTGATATCATGAAAGGCGGTATATAAGAAATGTTAAATAAATAAATAAATAAAAATAAATGAACAGAGCTGGCTCATTACCCAGTTTCAGAAGGAAGATACCTTGGCCAATCCTGGTTTTGAATTCAAATCCTAAAGCAGTATGGTATATGTAGTCCCCGATTCTAACCTTTAAAATCAGTGCTGTACATCCCATGATGCACTGGGATAGGGTGGTCATTAATCCAGGAGTGACCTGAAATCTCCCTCCTGGAATTGGATGACTGGGCAGCTTTGAGTTAGGTAATGCGACTTTTCAGGTATGTTAGTGAAAAAAGGGATGATGGTAATAGGATTCTCAGAATAGGAGATGGCACAAATAAATGTGTTGCGGGTGACAAATAAAAAAAATCAGATATGGCAAAGGAATAACTCTTTTCAGTATTATTTAAAAAAGGGATTGGAGCAGGGCTGCCAATTATTGGAAAGGGTACTTTTGTCAGAGGCAGACTTTCAGAATACAGAGGGATAAGGAAACTTGCAGAGACTCATGGAAGAGTCTCATTTGCATTAATGACTAGGGACCGAAAAGCAGGACCATATGCAAAAAACGAAGCTGCTCATTGGTGAGGTCCATCCTGACTTTGGTAAATTTGTGGCAACCCCTGAAACCACATAAGTGCCGTTGAAAGGGCTATTCAGACGCTCTAACTGAATATCCGGACAGAGCACTTTGGTACTATCCAGAAAGTTTTGGGGCAGTCCATGGGGCAGTGGAAGTGGAGCTATTAATTTTATATATAACACCACTATATGGCCAAAGTACCACATCTTTATCTTTATCGTTATCTTTATTTGCACACTTTTTATACCGCCCTTTATGACATCAGAGTGGTTTACAATCAAAACTCAAAAGGAAGACCAATAGCCGAAAAAGGAAAAGAACTACATTATTTGAGAAGACAGAGGACAGGCATTCATGCATGACTCTTATGGAAATTAAAAGGTCACGGAAAAGGAGACAATGTCCTGCTGTGCATTGGGAACTGGTTAAAAGATAGAAAACAGAGAATAGGGTTAAATGGCCAATTTTTGCAATGAAGGAAGATGAATAGTGGAGCACCTCAGGGATATGTTCTGGGACCAGTGTTTTTTAATATGTTTCTAAATATTATGGAAATAGAAACAAGAAGTGAAGTGATCAGATTTGCAGTTGACACCAAATTATTCAAGGTTTTTAAACTGCATGCGGACTGTGCGAAATGATAGACGGATTTTTCAAGAATGGATGACAGGAGATCCAAATGGTACATTTAGGGGCTTGTTTACAAAGCCGCGGTAGCGGTTTCCGATCGTTATAATGATTGGAAACGACTACCGCGGCTTTGTAAACAAGCCCCTTAATTTAATGTGTACCAGAGCAAAGTGAAGCACGTAGGGAAGAATAAACCAAATTATAGCTACACCTAGGTTCCACACTAGAAATCACCACCCAGGAAAATGATCTAGCTGTCTTCTTGAAGAACATGTTGAAATCTTCAGGACAGTGTTCAGCAGTTGTCATAAAACAAACAGAATGTAAGTAAATTAGGAAAGGAATAGAAAATAAAACAAAGGATATTATAAAGCATATTGATCCATGGTGTGACTCTACCTTGAGAATTCTGTGCAATTCTGGTCATCACATCTCAAATAAGATTTAGCAGAATTAGAAAAGGTACAGAGAAGGGTGACCAAAATAATAATGGGATAAATCATCTCTGCTATGAGGAAAGACTAAAGAGGTTATGGTTTGGAGAAAAGACATCCGAGGGCAGATATGATAGAGATCCATAAAATCCTGATTGGAATAGAATGGATAAATGCAAATTAATTGTTTAATCTTTCAAAAATTACAAAAACTAGGGAAACATCATGTAATTACAAAGTAGAACATTTAAAGCAAATAGGAAAACATATTTTTCATTAAGGCATAGATAAGCTCTGGAACTTGTTGCTGGAGGATGTGGTAAAAGCTGTTAGTGTAACTTGGTTTAAATCTTTTTTGGCCAAGACTGTTATTAAGATAGACATGGGAAAGCATTGCTTTTCCCTGGGATAAGCAGCATGAAATCTATTTTTTTTTTTTTGGGGGGGGGATCCTGCCTGCCAGGTATGGCGCAAGGAGTTTAAGCACCCTTGGTAAGCCTTATCCCTTCCCCTCCCCCACAGCTGCTACTGCCCCTTGCTGGGACATACAGTGTTGACAATGGCCTAAAACAGCCATGCGGTGCTTATTTTAAAATTTCAGTGCAGTGGGAATGTCTGCTTCTTCCCCCACTGATGCCTACTTCATTTTGTATGGGGTAGAAGCTGCTTCTGCACCCATGCAAACAGGAAGTTGGCAATGGGCATGGTGGGGGTTGAAAGCTAACAGCCTCATGGCGCTGAAGTTTAAGGTAAGCGCTACTGGCTGCTTTGGGTCATTGCTGTCCCAGTAGTTGGTTGATGGAGCGGCAATGAGTGCTCCAGAGGACTGGCACTCTAGGCAGCTGCCTAGTTTGACTAATGGTAGTGCTGCCCTAATGCCAGGTACTTATGATTTGGATTGGCCACTAGGGGGGGTAATTTTGTCCCACAAATAATGGGGATGGATGTCCTGTTGGGACGTCCATCCTTGCTATTCACCCCCTGCAGGCCCTGGCAAAAGCTTCCTTATATGAACAACGTGTTTGTATGGGGAGGCTTAGAAGGGGCTGGGAGGGGGCATTCTGGAGGTGGAGCAAGGGCAGTCTGCGACCCCGGATATACAGGGTTGATTCTGAGGTCAACCTTGTATGTCCGGGGCTGTGAACTTAGATGGGTACTTATTCCACCTGAGAGGCAGAATAAGCCCCCTTAGATGTCAGGATCGAGCTGCCAGGCCTAGAACAGAAGGTAGGGGGGTGCAGTAAGTTCTCCGCATCCAGAACCTGGCCATGGGAGGCCAGTTTGAGGGTTCGGATGTGGGGAAAGAAGTGAATTGGCGGTGGCCTGCATTCGAGGCTCCATTCAGGAGCCGTTGTACTATGGTAATGAGACTCTATGGCACTGTGGCCCCATTTAGGAGCCAAACTGAGGTAGCCAGGCAAGAGGCCAACCATTCAGACTGATCAGAATCAGGGCCCGGGTATGCATGTTCAGGCCTTAGACCCGATTCTGACCCTGCAAGCGTGTCTAGCTCCTGTGGGGTCAGAATCGGGTCTACCTTTGGGCATCCCGATTCCAATTGGACTCGAGGGCCTGGACGGACATATTGGAAAATGCCTCCATGTATCTGCAATTTGGGCTCATTTGTCTAAATTTTAAGCATGCGCACAAATTGCTTCTGCACTTGTATATCAATGGTGTGTATGCAAATTCAGAGCTATATGTGAGGACAAGCAATTTGTGCCTGCAGTAAGTATGCAATCCCGACAGATTGGGGCCGTATGTGACCAATGTGATGAAAATGGTGGTCGTACACTTTCCTTTCGGTCACTGTTGTAACAGGATACTGGGCCTGATAGGCCTTTGCTCTGTCTCAGTAGATAACATAGGACAGAAGAAATATGTTCTACTAACCATCAGGGGGCTGTATGGATACTGGCACTGGAGATCCAGATTTATTTAACCACAATGGCTGTCATGGCTGAATATTTACCCATAAAAGGTTTTAACTAAAGAAACAAACAAATAAACATATAAGGCCATACAGGTAATGCTTCACTCTCAGTCACATTAACTTTAAGTAAATTGATTCTCATTCACTCAATCATGGCTTTGAGATATGTCACCGAATTAGCCATGGCCAGATAATGAAAACTACCAAGGGTACATGCAACTACAAGTCATCAGCATAGATAAAATAATGAATTGAAGCAGTGTAAAAAGAGTGTACTCTAGACATGTATTTGCATATTTCATAACATCATGGATACATTGCAACTCTACCTGTGCTCCTCCCAAACTACATTCCCAGGAAGAAGTACATGCGCTGTCCTTAATGTACTCGTCATCTTGTTGCCATGTTTTACTTATTTGCACATAAACCGATGCACAGATTTATAAAAGGACTTTCAGAGGCCTATTTCATTCAGGCCGTCCAGCATCAATAGTTCCGAGAGGAATCGGGCCATGCAAAGTTAGACCCAATTCTGATTCCCCGGGATCAGAATCAGATCTAGCGCCTAAACGTGCTGACCGGGATCCGATTCTGACCGGCCACATGCCCAGCCATAACCTGACTAGCTCAGACAGGCTCCTGAATGTGGCCGCAGAGCCATGGCATCCTTTTGCCATGGTACCGTGGCTCCATTCAGGAGTCGCGAATGTTGGCTGCCACTGAAATCTTCCTTTTCCTGCAGTTGGACCCTTGATCTGGCCTCCCAAGGCCAGGGTTCAACTGTGGGGATCCTCCTGACCCATTATCTTACCTGTCTCCACCAGCCGTTGCCAAAACTCTGTGTTCAGGGGGACTTATTCTACCACCTATTCCAAGGCCACTGACGTAAAGGGCTGACCACTGAATTGTCCCTTTATGTCTGGGGTTGCGGCCTGCCCATGCCCCTCCCTCACTCCACCTCCCGAACATCCCCTCCCGCCCCAACTAGGTCTCCCCAGTCAAATCCGCTGTTTGTACGGGGAGGCTTTTGCCAGGGCTGGCAGGGGGGCGAATAGCGTAGATGGACGTCCCAATGGGAAATCTATCCCCACTATTCGTGGAACTGAATGACCCCCATTTTGTATAAAACAGGCTTGACACACAGATAAACCTCTAGAAAATGACTCCCCACATGTCAAAGATATAAACCTGGCAAGCTTTAATTGTCAAAAGACTTCACAAATGGAACAAGCAACAGAAAAAGAGAATTACATTTGTTTGCTAATTAACTGGAGACAAAGTACAATCCTAAGCTCGATTCTCTGCGATATCGGTGACCCCTTGCGTTCATAGAAGAATAGAGTATCACAATCAGACCGTTTTGCTTGTCGTATACAGGACTGCCATGTTCAGTGTACATTTAAGTCTCCATTATAAAAGACATTGCAGTAGTCTACATGAGAAATAATTTACACATGCATTAGACCAAGTTCACTAGGGCTTGTGAACGTTTTGGTAACAAGTGGCACATGTTAGTGAATCAGTCTGACAGTCTATAATATGACTTTTGCAAAGCGACTGTATGGCAGTTTTTTGGTAGTTCAGGTATATTTGTTTCAAACGAGAGGCTTTTAGGATTAAGGGTCTGGATGGAGACAGAACAGACAGAGTGCTTGATTTACTAAGCTATTCACCCATTGACACAGAAAGGGGAAAAAACCTTAGTAAGTCCAGTGCAGAATTTCTTATACAGAGAGAGGCACATTCCAAAGTGGGAGTCCAGGCACCTGTGCGGCCAGTCGGAATCAGGATGCCCAGAGATAGACCCGATTCTGATCCCACGGGAGCTAGAAATGCCCGCGGAATCAGAATCCAGTCTAGAGCCTGAACGTGCAGGCTGGGACCCAATTCTGATCAGCCTGCACGCACAATCACTTGCCCGGCTTCCTCAGTCAGCCATGGCACTGTGGCTTCATTCAGGAGCCATGAATGCCGTCTGCCATTGATTTCTTTCATTCCCTGCAGCCAGACCATTGATCCAGCTTCCCTTGGCCAGGGTCCGGCTGTGGAGAACTTCCTGCACCCCCCTACCTTTTGTTCTCAGCCTGTGACAAGATCCCCCAATGTCCAGGGGGACTTATTCCACCTCTGAGGTGGAATAAGTCCTCCGTCTTTCATGGCCCCGAACATACAGGGCCAACCTCAGAATCGGCTCTTTACCTCTGCGGTCATGGAGTGTCCATGTCCTGCCCTCATTCTGCTTCTGGAATGTCCCCTCCCGAACCCTTCTAAGCCTCCCCATACAAACATGGGACAGAATGACCCCCAGAGTCAATTGCTGACTAGGGAATATATTTCTCTTTTCTCCTCTCCTCAGACTCCCCGCTCTGTGTGCTCTGAGAGCTGTGCACCTGGATTCAGGAAAGTTCTTCAGAGAGAGAAGCCGGTCTGCTGCTATGACTGTATACCTTGCGCTGATGGAGAATACTCCAATATAACAGGTAGACAAAAGATGTCATTTCATTTTAGAAATAGTGTTTACCTACTGTATATGCAAGTCAGAAGTCTCTGTTTTGTTTAGTTTCTCGTGTTATATGCAGGATGATAGAGAGTGGTAGTAAATGGAAATCACTCTGAAGAAAGGAAGGTTAGTAGTGGAATGCCTCAGAGATTGGTCCTGGGACTGGTACTGTTCAATGTCTTTGTGAGTATTATTACTGAAAGACTGAAGGGCAAGACAAAGAAACAGTGGACTCCTTGGAAAGAGTGGACAGGGCGGCACTACCATTAGACGAGCTAAGGGTCATTTACAGCAGCACCATTCGCCACCGCTGTCACCCCTCAATGGGCACAAACAGTCCCATGGTGCTTACCTTTAAACACTGCTACTGGGGAGCTGTTTGCTTCCACCCCATCCGCAACACTCAATGCCAGTTTCTTGTTTGCAGCAGGAGGTCAGCATTGGGCGTCAGAGGGGTGGCAGCAAACATCCGCTTGATGCTGAAGGTTAAAGTAAGAACCATGGGGCTGTGTGTGACCATTGCCACTGCTGCACATCTCACAGAGGGCACCAGAGGGGGCAATGGACATGGAAAGGGGGAGATAGGCGCAAGGGATGAGGTTCATCTAGGGCACGCATCATCTCCTTGTCCTGGCCCTGGGAGTGGTCAATATGAGGAAAGATCTACAAAAACTAGAAGAATGGTCTAATTCTTGGAAGTTAAGAATGAATGTGAAGAACCAGGGTCATTACATGGGATGCAGAACTCCAAAGGCGTTGTATGCAAAAGGGGGTGAGAGGTTGGTGTGCAGGGAACACGACAGGGACCTCAGAGTTAGTGTCTGAGGATGTTGAGGTAATGAAACAATGAGAGAAGGTGGCAGCCAAAGCCAGGAGGATGCTCGGTTGCACACAGAGAGGAACAACCAGCAGAAATAACAAGGTACTAATGCTCCTGTTCAAGTCTTTGGTGAAGCCTCACTTGGAATATTGTGCTCTGTTTTGGGGACTGTATCTCATAAAGAATATTAAAAAACGAAACCATTCAGAGGAAGTTGATCAAAATAACTTGGAGCCAGAGTAAGAAGACATGTTAAAGGCTCACCTTTTAATGCTGCCTTTGGATCCTAATCCTTCATCTTTGGGTTTCCTTTCACTTCCTTTTTACCTCTTGTCCTCTTTGTCTTATTTAGATTGTGAGCTCTTATGAACAAAGACTTTCTTTATCCATGTTTGTTCAGCACTTCATATGCCTGGTAGCATTTAAAAATATTGAATAATAATAATAATAACAACAACAACGAGATTTGAAGACCTAAATATGTATGCTCTAGAGGAGAGGAGGGACAGGGGAGATGTGATACAGACATTTAAGTTCTTAAAGAGTACTAATAATTTCTTTTTAAATTTTATTTATTTATTTACAATGCCTTGTTATACAATTATTCGACAATTAACATTGTCAGCATTGCAGGTATAGGCCAGAAAAGACAAAAACGGAGACAAGACAAAATGCCCTCAAGAGGGAAGGAAAATGAGTAAACTACAATTACAGTAGGAGACCATCAGCCACTGAAAATGGAAGGAAATGACCCGAATCCACTAAACATCGAAAAGGGGGGGTGGGGGAGCAATTAGCCAGCTCTGGAATAGCTAGGTTTTTAAGTCAGACCTAAACTTCCAATAAGAGAATTCCAATCTAAGTTCCTGTGGAAGCAAATTCCAAAGGTGTGGGGGGGGGGGGGCACATATCGAAAGGCTTATCTGTATTTGTGAGAGAGGAGGGACCACCAAAAAATTAGTCCTAGAAGACCTCAAAACACAGTCCAGACAATATGGAACAGGAAGATCATGTAAATAAATAGGCACGCCAATATTAAAGGCCCAAAAAAACTGAATAAAAATCGTAAACCTGATATGGTACTAAATGCTCGTAGAACAAAAAAGTAGAAACATCTTCTATGTTGTGTTCATGATATTCACAAATACACAGCCATATTCTGAAAAAGCCAAAGACACCACAAAGCATATGAAGGGATCTCACCATAACAAACATTTTTCAAAGAAGGGGAAGCTGTCAAACAAGAGGACATGAAATGAAGCTGCAAGGAGTTAAACTTAAAAGCAATGTCAGGAAATACCTTTTCACTGAAAGGATGTTGGATGTCCTCCCGATGGAGATGGTAGCCGAAACAAAACAGTGACAGAATTCAAAAAGGCATGGGAAAGACACAGAAGATACCTACTTAGCAAGAGGAAAGAATTAAAGCAAACTTAAATCTATTTTATACTTCAACAAATAGAGGAGATGACCTGCATGGAGCAGTGGGTACAACCACTCTGGCCACCTTACTGGGAAGATTAAAAGGATCATACTGGTCTTTATTTGCCATCATATGCTATGTTACTAGTGTGTGCTATAAGTTGCAGGAATGATACCTGTGGAGCCCAATTCCAAAAGTGGCATACTTCTACTCTGGTCGCTATTTTATGCTATCTTTGACATATATGTGAGAACAACTTTTTAAATTATCCCCTCTGTGTTGTGGTTGAATGCCATTGAATCAGTGTTGTCTCATGGCAACCCTCTAGATACTTGTCCTAAACTATGTTCAGCCTTCAGTCAGATGGCTGATGGTTAAAAGAGTGGCACCCATAGTTTCTGTTACTGTATCGATCCATCTCACTGCTGGCCTTCCTCATTTGCACTGGCCTTCTACCTTGCCAAGCATAATGTCTTTCTCTAATAAACTCTCTCTTCGCATGATGTGTCCAAATTATGAAAGTCAAAGTCTTGTCATCTGAGCTTATAAGGAATCCTTAGGTTTGATTTCCTATAATACTGACTGGTTTGTTCTTCGGGCAGTCTATGGTATACACAGTATTCATCACCAACATCATAATTCGAAGGCATTGATTTTCTTCCTGGCTATTTTTCTCACTGTCCAACTTTTGTATCCATATGACATTATTAAAAATACCATGACCTGAATGAGTTGAATCATTGTATTGATGCAGCATAGCTGCTGAAAAAGCTCTAATTCTCTCACTCACCCACAGAAGTAAAACACACAGACAGGCTGGTATGCAAACAGGAACTTTTAATGTGCGCACAGGCCCAGACAGAGAAACCAGCAATCTCCACAAAAAATCTGAGCCTCAAGGGACGTCCTACAATACCTTATATACTGTACATTTTCAAACTCATTCTACAATCCCATTTGTCTCAGGTATTTCCTGTCCACCAATCAGCAGCCCCTGGGGAAGGTACCTGGGTGACCTGTCCAAACCAGTGTGCTCTGGTCAGCTGATTTCTGGGCAAGGGGATATTGTGCTCAAACCTGGAGTGGGGGAAGGGTGCCTGCTGAAATCTTTATGTCTCCTCATAGCAAGCTGATTACTTATGTAAGGGTATTGTGCTCAGACCTGGAGTGGGGGAAGGGTTACCCACAGCTGAACCTTATGGCTGCCTCAGTATGAAGAGAGACATCTCTGTTCCTGAGAATCTTGTCTAGTTCATTCATAGCCATTCTGCCAAGAGCAATGCATCATCGGATGTCTTGACTGCTTGTTGTTTCTTTTTGAAGCTGTCCACTATTTTCATTTCTTCTCCATCAGCAATGATCTAATTGATTTTGCCATTTGTTAGGATTGTTGCCTTCTTTACATTAAGGTGCAGGCCCATTTTAAGACTATATTCCTTGATCCTGAGAAGCAAAATGTTTCAGATCATCTTCACTTTCAGCCAGTAATGTGGTATCATCAGCATAGTGAAGGTTGTTGATGAGTCTTCCACCAATCTTCATATTTTCGCTGTCTTCATACAGTCCTGCTTCTCTAATGATTTGTTCTGCATATAAATTAAATAGGTAGCGAGAAAGTATGCATCCTTGTTGTACACCTTTGCTGATTTTAAACCATTCTGTTTCTCCTTTTAGCATTCAAACTGTTGCTTCTTGATCAGTGTAAAGATTGTGCAAGAGAACTATCAGGTGTTCTGTTATACCCATGCTTCTTAATGTGGTCCAGAGTTTCTCTTGGTTTACACAGTCAAAAGCCTTGCTGTGGTCAATAAAACACATTTAGATATCCTTTTGTTATTCTTTAGTCTTTTCAAGAAGACATCTCACATCCGTGATGATGTTTCTCGTTCCTTGCTCCTTCCTGAGCCCTGCTTGCATTTCAGACAGTTCTCATTCCAGGTATGTTTATAGCATCTGCTGAATAATCTTGAGTAGGATATTGCTGGTATGTGGAATCAAAGTGAGTGTGCAATAATTTCCTCAGTCAGTCGGATCACCTTTCTTTGGTATTGGTATTGTGGCAAAGTCAACCATTTTGAGCATGGGGGAGGTGAACAGCATAAGGAATTCACCTTAATCAAAGGGCCTCTGTTAGATGTGCAGGGTCAAAAGGCCAGAGCCACAGTTCAAAGGCAAAAAAACCCCAGCTGGGACAAGTTCCAGGAAATGCTTGACAGTGTAAGAGGGATAGATTGCAAGCACGAGGACAAAAACCCTCACTCTAATAACTGCACTGATTAGTCTGATGTCAGAAGGCAGGGGGATTACAAACACCTGGAAGAGAAAGAGGTGGGGTTGGATCCCAGTGAATATAAACCTTGGTTAAACTATAGTAGCGGGAGTAGTAGGAGGAGCAGTGGCTGGAGAAAGAGTGATTGGAGAAGGAGTAGAGAAAGCAGCAGAGGACAGTCTTCAGAGCAGCAAGGACGATGGAATGCTGGAGAAGCCAGAGTAGGTGCTAACTTCTGGAGACAGGCTGAGCTACCCATTGCTGAGAAAGGTGATTTCCCTGAATCAAGTTTGCAACAAAGGTGGGAACCAGGAAGGAGAGAAGCTTTCAGGCCACCAGAGAGGTTGTCAGCAGGGCACATTGATCAAGTGGGTGAGTCAGAGCCTATGCAATTGGGAGAACCAGTGACAGAGCTAGGGACAGAAGAAGATATGTTGATGGATTGTTCTTTATGCCAAGCTCTAGACTTGAAGGGTTGAAAAGAGCCAGCCTTGAAAGAACTGTTCCTCTTGCTGAAATAACCTCAGAGTTAAGCAGTGAGAAAGTAAATTCCTGTGTGCATTTTAAAAGGAGGAATTTACTGCAGCATAAGCTAGTGAAGTAAGGCTGTGATCCATGCTTCTGTGTCAGCTGTGTGGAAACTCTACAACGGAGAGAAAGTTTTGTGCTTTGCTCCTGTCTTATATGAAAAAGCCTGCTATAAGAATTTGTGCTTTGCTCATGTTTATAAGAAAAGCCTGCTATAAGAGTCTTGAGGACACTGTGAATGCATATTTCATGGCCTAAGTTTGATTCTTCATCTGAAAGTGCAGTATAGAGAAAATTATGGCTGAGTGAAGATAAATTTGCCAAAGAAGAAGTAAAGTTTGTTTTTCTATTGCTCTGTTGGAAAAAGAACAATAAGAAAAGTGGCATCTTGTTGTATGTGAAAAGGCTAAGCCTCTGCAGTGAAGGGGACTTTAAAAGCCAATGCTGAGTTCTGTTTGTTTTGCCACCAACTTGCTGAACCTTAAGCAAAAATCCTATAATTTAAAAATTCTGAAAATGGTACCAGGAATCTGATCTGTTCTATTGTGTTCAAAATAAATTATTTTTCTGTCATAAGCCTTATCCTCGGTTTGTCTCAACTACAATCCTTCTACTTAAAGCATAAATATAACAACTGATAGAAGAAGGTTCTCAACCACCACGACCTCAACAACTAGAAGACTAGTGGTTTTGGCGTTGTGCTATGTGACAGTATAAACACGGATCTTTTCCAGTCAGTTGGCCATGATGTTATTTTCCAAATTTCCTGGCAGAGACTTGTAAGTATGGTAAAGGCTACATCAGTTTGCTGTAATATTTAAATTGGAATCCCATCAATGCCTGGTGCTTTGTTCTTTCATAAGGCTTTCAATGCTGCTTCAACTACTTTTTTCATCACTAATGGTTCCAGATCATAAGGTCCACTTCATCTTTATTTATTTATTTAAAAAGGATTTATATACCACTTTATCCTAGGGGCTTGTTTACAAAGCCGCGGTAGTGGTTCGCGATCGCGATCGCAGCCGCGGCCCCATTGAAATCAATGGGGCCGCGGCTCCGATTACGATCGCAAACCGCTACCGCGGCTTTGTAAACAAGCCCCCTAGACTCAAAGGGAGGAGTGGCTCAGTGGTTGGGACAGGTTACCTCAGGCCAGAAGGCTGGGGGTTCAATTCCCATATGGGGGACAAGCAACCTCAGGCCAGAGGGACTGGGGTCTCTAGTCCCATTGCCACTCCTTGTGGCCTTGGGCAAGCCACTTAACTCTCCATTGCCTCAGGTACACTTAGATTGTGAGCTCTTCAGGAACAAGGGAATAAAAAGTACCTGTTAGTATACATGTAAACCACATTGATTCTAAAGAGCATGGTATAATAAATAAAAAAAGTGGATTACAAATCAAGGTAGGGTGTGTGGGCGAGGGCATGCAGTGGTAATTCTAGTGTGTGTGAGTGGAATGGATTTTGATTTCGTGGTGAGCTATATACAGTATGAGCTATGTATAGTGACTATTTACACTTTTACATTTTGGTGGGTAGAGAGAGGGGTTGTTGGACAGTTCATGTAATGTCTTTGTAGTGTTGAAATAGAAACATAGAAACATAGAAATATGATGACAGAAAAAGACCACATGGCCTATCTAGTCTGTCCTTCCATAACAACTACAACAGTCCCCTTTTTACCTTTAGAGATCCTCTATGTTTGTCCCATGCTTTTTTGAATTCAGTTACTGTCCTCACCTCTACCACCTCCACTGGGAGACTATTCCACGGATCCACTACTCTTTCCATAAAGAAATATTTCCGCATATCACTCCTGAATCTATCTCCCTTCACCCTCATCCCATGTCCCCTCGTAGCAGAACTTGCTTTCAATTGAAAGAGGGTCTCCCTGAACATTTATGCCATGGAGGTATTTAAACATCTCAATCATATCACCTCTATCCCACCTTTCCTCTAAGGTTTACATATTAAGATCCTTCAGTCTGTCCTCATATGCTTTATAATGAAGACCACTAATCATTTTAGTAGCCACCCTCTGCACCGACTCCATCCTGTTCACATCCTTTTGAAGGTGCGGTCTCCAGAATTGCACACTATACTCCAAATGAGGTCGCAACAAAGACTTATACAGAGGCATTATCACCTCCTTTTTTCTGCTAGCCATTCCTCTCCGTATGCACCTAAGCATCCTTCTAGCTTTTGCCGTCGCCTTTTCTACCTGTTTAGCTACTTTAAGATCATGAGACACAAACACGTCTAGGTCCCGCTCTTCTTTAGTGGACAAAAGTACTTCACCCCCTATACTATATTGCTCCCTTGGATTGCTGCAGCCCAAATGCATGACCTTACATTTTTTAACTGTGAAGAGCGTTGTTTTGAGCATCTTCCAGAAATCTTGAAGGACTAGAAAGGGGGACTGTTACTTCTGGAGAGAAATCTACAATTGTGAGTATATACTTCTGGGAATTTTTCTGAAAGGAATTTTTTTTTTTAAGCTCATTAATCTGTGAACCCACTATTTTTTGTTAAATCAGTCAGGGCCTAGTAGCAGCAGTTTAAGATTCAATTTAAAACACAGAAGAGAACTTTCTGGTTACCTTTCATACCCAGTAGAGAGCTATAGTTTAAATTTCATAGTCACTCAGGGCCTAGCATCAGCAAAGTACTTTTAGTTTCAATTTAAAACACAGAAGAGAGCTTTCTGGTTAAATTTAGAATCCAGCAGAGAGCTTGTAGTTTAAATTCCATAGTCACTCAGGGCCTAGCATCAGCAAAGTACTTTTAGTTTCAATTTAAAACAGAGAAGAGAGCTTTCTGGTTAAATTTAGAATCCAGCAGAGAGCTTGTAGTTTAAATTTCATAATAGGTTAGAGCCTAGCAGCAGCAAAGAGCTATAATTTAAATCAAATCAGAATATAGCTTAGCACAAAAGGCAAAACAAGGTCAATTTTCCATGAGCAGCATATAAAGTCTTCTAGAGACCTTTACAAAGAGGCCTTCTACCTAGTGGGCAAGCGACCTGTGAAGCTTTTTCAATAGGTGTTAACACCAGCTGGCAGTTCAAAAGGCCATTTTGAAAGACTCCTTCTATCCAAGCAAGGACTGTTAATTACCCAGGAAGTAGGTCACTTCTTACCTCAGCAGCACAAGCATAAATAGCTCAACCAGAGCTCTGTGATCCTCAGTCTTGAAGGACTAGAAATGGGGACTATTGCTTCTGGAGAGAAATCTGCAATTATGAGTATATACTTCTGGGAATTTTTCTGAAAGGAATTTTTTTTTCTTTTAAAGCTAATTAATCTGTGAACCCACAATTTTTTGTTAAATCAGTCAGGGCCTAGTAGCAGCAGTTTAAGATTCAATTTAAAACACAGAAGAGAACTTTCTGGTTACCTTTCATACCCAGTAGAGAGCTGTAGCTTTAATTTCATAATAGGTTGGAGCCTAGCAGCAGCAAAGAGCTATAATTTAAATCAAATCAGAATATAGCTTACCTCAGCAGTACAGGACAGGGTACTGTGTAGCAGCCCTCTTTTAATAAGTGTTATATCCCTCCCTCCCTCCCCACACCCACCCACCCCTGGGATAATCACAGCTTTATAGGTACTTGCACATCTTAAAAGACAGGAGGTGCTCTCAGGTGAAGCTCGTTACTCAAATCAGTCATACACTAAGGACCTGAGATTAATTAAGCTTCAGATGAACAAGGTATATTAAACTTATTAGGTACAGTTTTATTGGTATAAATATCTATAGCACCCTTTAGTACGTAAAGAACTTAAAGATCTAAACACAAACTTAAAACTAAGATGCAGACAGCAGTCCAGCAGCGGGATGTGGGCTTTCCAGTCTTTTGCATTGAGTGTCACATGTATGATTTTCTCCCAGTTGGTGAGAGGTCTTACGTGTGCACTAGGTGCAAGGAGCTCTTTGCTCTCCGGGAACGAGTCCATTCACTAGAGGCTAGAGTAGCAGACTTGGAAAACATTAGACAGACAGAAAGGTACATAGACAAGACCTACAGGGATATAGTCCTGAAGTCCCACCTCCAGTCTGGCAGCATCCCTGTTGCCATGGAGGAGAGAGGTCACGTGACAGGAGAGCATCACCCTGGTGTGGCAGGAAGTGATCCTGTAACTAGGACCTGTCCTCCAGCTGATGTATAACCCTCTCGCACCGAGGAAGTTTCTCCAGGGCCATGTGCCTATGAGGGAAGGGTTAGGACAGCAGTTATAGTTGGTGATTCGATCATTAGGCATGTAGATAGCTGGGTGGCTGGTGGACGTGAGGATCGCCTGGTAACATGCCTGCCTGGTGCGAAGGTAGCGTACCTCACGCGCCACCTAGATAAGGTCTTAGATAGTGCTGGGGAGGAGTCTGCTGTCTTGGTACATGTCGGTACCAATCACATAGGAAAATGTGGTAGGGAGGTTCTGGAGGCTAAATTTAGGCTTTTAGGTAGGAAGTTGAAATCCAGAACTTCCAGGGTAGCGTTCTCCGAAATGCTTCCCGTTCCACGCGCAGGACCCAAAAGGCAGGCAGAGCTCCGGAGTCTCAATGCGTGGATGAGACGATGGTGCAGAGATGAGGGGTTTGGATTTGTTAGGAACTAGGGAACATTCTGGGGAAAGGAGGGGCTAAAAAGGAGATAGAGCAGCTTTTAAACTAGATAATAGGGGAAAGCCGACAGTCGCCCAAGAGCGCATGGTTCAGAAGAATGTATCCTTGAAGGATACTACAAAAAGCAGAGAGGTTCCAAAAAAGAGTAAAGTAGCCCAAATGCCCTCGAGTATGGAGCAGACAGAGCTTAAAGATCCCAAATTACCCATGTCTACCAATAGCCAAATTAATATGAATAAAATACAGTCTCTAAAATGCTTGTATGCAAAGGCTAGAAGTCTAAAAAACAAGATGGGAGAGTTAGAATATATAGCACTAAACGAGAGGTTAGATATGAATGGAATATCAGAGACATGGTGGAAGGAGGACAACCAGTGGGACACTGTGATATCTGGGTACAAACTATATCGTAATGATAGAGCTGATCAAATTGGTGGAGGGGTTGCGCTCTATGTTAGTGAGGGCATTGAGTCAGAAAGGATTAAAGTTTTGCAAGAAACAAAATTTGCTGTAGAATCTCTATGGATTGAAATTCCATGTAAAAAGGGGAAGGCAATGGCAGTGGGGGTGTACTATCGTCCGCCTGGCCAGAATGAAAAAATGGATGATGAAATGCTCAAAGAAATCAAGGAAGCTAGCAAAAATTACAGTGCAGTAATAATAATGGGTGATTTCAATTACCCCGGTATCGACTGGGTCAGTGTCACGGCAGGACATGCTAGGGAGATAAAGTTCCTAGATGAAATAAATGACTGCTTCTTGGAGCAGCTGGTTCATGAACCGACCAGAGGGGAAGCAATGTTAGACCTAGTCCTTAGGGGAACACCAGATGTAGTGCAAGAGATAAGGGTGTTGGGGCCACTTGGCAATAGTGATCATAGCATGATCGCCTTTGATTTAATTAGTGGAGGAGGGATAGTAAGGAAATCCACAGTACTACCTTTTAACTTTTGAAAGGGAGACTATGATAAAATGAGATAAACAGTTAAGAAAAAACTAAAAAGAGCAGTTGCAAAGGTTAAAGACTTACATCAAGCTTGGGTGATATTTAAAAATACTATCTTGGAAGCCCAAGCCAGTTTTATTCCACGCTATAAAAAAGTGGAAGGAAGTCCAAAAAACTGCCAACATGGTTTAAAGGTGAGGTCAGAGAGGCTGTTGTTGCCAAAAAAGCATCTTTCAGGAAATGGAAAAAAAAAACAAACGACGAAACCTGGAAACAGCACAAGCACTGGCAAGTCAAATGCAAGGCATTAATAAAGCAGGCAAAGGGAGAATTTGAGAAGAAACTTGCTGCAGAAGCAAAAACGCGAAATAAAGATTTGTTCAAGTACATTCGCAGCAAAAAACCTGTGAGTCAGTTGGTCCATTAGATGATAGAGGCGTTAAAGGGGCACTAAGAGGTGACAAGGCGATAGCAGAGAGACTGAATGAATTCTTTGCTTCGGTCTTTACTGAGGAAGATATAGGGATGTTACCCATGACTGAAGTGGTATTTAAAGGTGCGGAAGAATTGAAGGAAATATCGATACATCGGGAAGATGTATTACAACTATTAGATAAACGGAAGAGTAGCAAATCACCTGGGCCGGATGGTATACATCCAAGGGTGTTGAAAGAACTGAAATATGAGATTGCAGACCTGCTATTAGTAATCTGTGAACTATCATTAAAATCATCTCTAATTCCTGAAGATTGGAGGATAGCCAATGTAACACCAATTTTTAAAAAGGGTTCCAGGGGTGATACGGGAAACTAGAGACCAGTGAGCTTGATGTCAGTACCGGGAAAAATGGTAGAAACCATCATAAAGAATAAAATTATTCAGCATTTAGATAGTCATGGCCTAATGGGAGACAGCCAACATGGCTTTAGACAAGGAAGATCTTGTCTTACTAATCTGTTATGTTTTTTTGAAGGTGTGAATAAACAGGTGGACAAAGGTGAGTCGGTTGATATAGTGTATCTGGACTTTCAGAAAGCCCTTGACAAGGTCCCTCATCAGAGACTTTTGGCAAAACTAAAGAGTCATGGGATAGGAGGCAGTGTACTACTGTGGATCAGGAACTGGTTAAAAGATAGAAAGCAGAGGGTAGGGCTAAATGACCAGTTTTTCCAATGGAGAAAGGTGAATAGTGGTGTACCCCAGGGATCTGTGCTGGGTCCTCTGCTTTTTGACATATTCATAAATGACCTGGAAAGTGGAATAACGAGTGAGGTTATCAAATTTGCAGATGACACAAAACTATTTAAAGTTGTTAAAACCCAAGAGGATTGTGGAAAATTGCAAGAGGATCTTGATAAATTGGAAGACTGGGCATCAAAATGGCAGATGAAATTGAATGTGGACAAGTGCAAAGTTATGCACCTAGGGAAGAACAACCGAAACTATGGTTACACGATGCAAGGTTCCACTTTAAGAACCACGACACAGGAAAAAGATTTAGGCCTCATTGTGGATAACATGTTAAAACCCTCGGCCCAGTGTGCAGCGGCGGCCAAGAGAGCAAATAGAATGCTAGGTATCATAAGGAAAGGAATGGAAAATAAAACAAAAGATATTATAATGCCTCTATATCGTTCCATGGTGGGACCGCACCTTGAATATTGTGTGCAATTCTGGTCGCCGTATCTTAAAAAGGATATAGCGTTATTAGAAAAGGTTCAGAGAAGAGCCACCAAAATGGTAAAGGGGATGGAAGGATACTCCTATGAAGAAAGGCTAAAAAGGTTAGGGCTGTTTAACCTGGAAAAGAGACGGCTGAGAGGAGATATGATAGAAGTCTATAAATTAATGAACAGAGTGGAATGGGTAAACGTAGATCGATTGTTTACGTTATCAGAATATAGAAAGACTAGGGGACATGCACTGAAGCTACAGGGTAAACTATTCAAGACTAATAAAAGAAAATATTTTTTCACTCAACGTGTAATCAAACTCTGGAATTTGTTACCAGAGGATGTAGTAAAGGCTGTTAGTGGAGCTGGGTTTAAAAAAGGTTTGGACAAGTTCCTGGAGGAAAAGTCCATAAACCATTATTAAGAAGGGACCCAGGATATCAATGCTTGACCCAGTACAAGCATTGTGGAACCTGTGTCGTTTGGGGAAACTGCTAGGTACGTATGACTTAGATTGGCCACTGTTGGAAACAGGATACTGGGCTTGATGGACCTTGGTCTGACCCAGTATGTCATATGTTCTTATGTTCTTATGTTGTTGATCTCAGGTTGTTGGGGAGTCAGTTCCAGAGCACGGGTGCGGCTTGGGATAGTTCTCTTCTTGAAGTGTCTTGTTTTTGCAACGGCTTTGGGAATGTTGATGGTGTCTGCTGTGTCTTTCTATTCAGAAATAGTGTAATAGATCAGCGGGAGCTGATTGGGAGCCACTGGAGATGGTTGAAAATGTGGATGATGTGGTCGTGCCTTGTTGATCCAGTTATTCATGGGACTGTGTTGGGCCAGCTGTAAAGGCCTGGTGGTTTGTTTTGAGAGTCCGAGGTAGATGGGATTGCAGTAGTCTAGAATAGGAGTGATGACAGCTTGACAGACGGTGTAGAAGTGATCCTGTGAGGATTGGCTTGAGGCATCTTATGGTTCTCATTTTTAGGTATGCATTACTGGTGGTTTTGGTGATGCGAGATTGAAGGTTTAGATCTTTGTTGAGTGTCACACCGAGATACTTTATTTCATGTTTTATTGGTATATTGGTGTTGTTCAGCTTGATGATTGGAGGAGGAGTGAAGGCAGGGTATCTGGTGACTATTAGCACTTCTGTCTTGTTGTAGTTTATGGTTAAGTTGTTTTCCAGTAGCCAACTAGTCATTTGTTGCAGGCAGTTGGCTATGCTGGAGTAGTCTGGGTTGTCAAGGTTGATGGGGGTGTATATCATGATGTCATCTGCATAGATAGTACATATATTAGGAGTGGAGGAGTGGCCGGGGCAAGGTACTTCAGACCAGAAGGTCAGGGGTTCAAATCCCACTAGAGTACAACAACCTTGGGCCAGAAGGACTGGGGTTTCTAGTCCCACAGGTGCTCCTTGTGGTCTTGGGCAAGCCAATTAACCCTCCATAGCCCATGTTCCCTGTAAAATAGTTATCTCCAAGTTATAATGCCCTGTTCAATGTAATTTCAGTTTGTTCAGTGTAAACTGCACTGATGCCAAATAGCACGGTATATAAGAGAATGTAAATAAATATTGTATTTTGTTTATCATATAATAACTCTATATATTCTTTCCACATTTACTTGATCTTCTCAGCATCATTCAACATGAATCCTTGAGCATCTTGTAACATTCCAATTTGAGGCTGGAATTTTTTCTTTAACTCTCATAGCTTTAGGAAAGCTGACCTTGTTCTTCCTCTAAACACAGGTACACTAAAAAAATTTTTTTTTAAACTGCCTCTAATGTTTCGATTGATTTTTACGTTTTTTGGTGCGCTGAATCCAAATCTGGTAACCAATTTGCTCCATCACGTACAGATGTTTTGCTACATTGGGTTAGCAGTTTGAGGTGAACGTTTCAGATTGAGTGCGATCGAGATAAAAGTTTCTTGGATGAATTCTTTATACTAATTGTTTAGTAGTTATTCAAATAAGAATAAAGAAAATTGTAACAAGGCAGCACATAAGAATAGAGTAATGTCAACAAAACACACTGTGATGGTAGCAAAATTGTCTGCACTTAAAACAGCCACATACATGTGGACAAACATTGAGCATATAAGAGCAAGGTTAGACACAAAGCAAAGCAAAGAAATGTGCAAAAAATGTTGTACAGGTATGTATGTAAGAATAGAAACGCAAACCGCACCATTGCAATACATAAAGACAAACACCCGATGGTGTGAAAATAAAATTCTAATAAATGAGATCCGACACTGTGGTAATAACTAGCAAATTTTTATTTCAATGTTTAGTAAAAACACGATATTTGTCAACACAGTTTAGATTTTAAAGTCATTCTTGGGTCAATCAATCTCCTGGTAGGCCCGTTTCTTCTTCCCCCGAATGCTTCTCTTGGTGCGCTGCTTGGCGTATTTTTCATCTGGGGTTTCCCGCAGCAGCAACCAGCAGAAATCAACCATCATAGTGGTGTTCCATCTTCCTTGGTACCTTCTCTCTGCATCCTTGATGTCCTGGTGAAACCTTTCACCTTGTTCTTCACTGTACGCCCCCAAGTTTTCGGGAAAGTAGTTCACATGGGAGTGCAAGAAATGGACTTTCAGGCTCATGTTACAGCCTTGTTCTTTGAAGGCATTGAGCATCCTGGCAACAATATCCTTATAGTTCTCATCCCGCCTGTTCCCCAAGAATTTGAGAACAACATCCTTGAAGGAATCCCAGGCTTCTTTTTCCTTCTCAGACATCGTTTCAGCGAATGCTCCATCTGAAATGAGTTTCCTTATATCAGGGCCAACAAACACTCCTTCCTTTAGCTTTGCTTCAGAAAGTCGGGGGAACTTTGAGCAAAGGTACCGAAAGCACTCACCATCTTTTGGAAGGGACTTGATGAATTGCTTAATGAGACCCAACTTAATGTGGAGAGGAGGTAATAGAATTTTATCACAAGGTACCAAGCTCTCATGAAGAACATTTTTCTCACCGGGTCTCAAATACTCCTGAATTGGCCAGTCTTTTTTCCCCCAGTGTAGGTCGCGGGCCCGGCTATCCCACAAGCAAAGGAAGCAGGGATATTTGGTGAAACCGGATTGCTGCCCTAATAGCATGGATAGAATTTTAAAGTCTCCACAAATCATCCACTTATGCTCATCATAACGAATCTTCTGAAGAATAAGGGCCAAATTCTCGTATTTTTCTTGGAGAATAACAGAGTGAGCAATAGGAACTGAAGCGAATGTGTTGCCATTATGAAGAAGAACACCTTTTATGCTGTCTTTTGACGAATCAATGAACAGCCGCCATTCAACAGGATCATACTTGAGTTTAAACTTTTCCATCACTCCGTATATATCGTTGCAAAATACCAAATCTTCCTCTTTGCTGAAATACTTCAAAAATTGTGTCTCGCGGTTGCGGTACCAATAAAACGTTGTTCCTGGTGACAATAGATTTTTCTGTTTAAGCCGAGAACCTAGCAGTTGGGCAGCATCTTTTGGGAGTCCTAAATCCCGGACTAAATCATTCAATTCAGCTTGAGAGAAAAGTTCAGGTTTCGGATCTGGTTCAGTTTCAAACTCGGAAGTACTGGGCTCATCGGGAAAAGCCATCTGATGAGTCTCATCATGATCAGAACCGTCCACACAAATATGATCCAAAGATTTTGGTGGTTCAGGCACAGGTACTTCGTTGCTATGAGGCATAGGCCTAATTGCTGAGGGAAGGTTGGGGTAACTTATTACGTTCTTATTTTTTAAGTTGTATCCCTTCACAATGCAAGAGCAAAAATAGCAGTCACTGCTGTGGTCTCTTTGTTCACGCCACATCATAGGTATTCCGAAATGAAATGCTTGTTTTTTACCTTTCATCCATAAGCATACATCTTCCTCACATGTCTTGCACACTTTGTGAGGAGCCCACGGTTTGTCTTGATCGCCTAACTTCAAACCGAAATAGGCGAAATATACTTTTTTAATAAATGCAGAAATGTTCCTCTGCCGCTTTTTCACGGTATATTCCCCACAAATAAAACAAAAACTGTCCGGAGAGTTGACGCAACCTCTGGCTCTGTGAGCCATCACAAATACACAGCACTGCAAACTACAACTGTAGTGAACCACTTCGGAATAAAGCTGGATTACGACTGAGCAAACAAAAGGTAATAATGAACTTGCAAGAAACTGAAATTTGACAGGAACGTTCATGTCGCAACCACCGTGTTTGAGCGAGCGAACGAGGCGAGGCGAACAGGAAAGAACATGCGCCAGCGCGAGTACTGGATTTAGCCCCCCTCCTCCCAATTGTCCTGTTAATGTATAAAATGAATACAAAACACTCTAAAATATCATGAGGGAGTGTTTCTAGTTAGTTAACCATTACAACCTCTATTTTGGGCCAAGAAAATAAACTGCAGTCGGCTAAAAAGAAATTATGTGAACATTCCTTATATGGGTAAGAAATCTAATTTTGCAAGAAAATGTGACGTGATGGAACATTTTGGCTATTTTTCCTGGATTCAGCACCCCAAAATCTATAGGAATCAGTTGCAAAACTGGAGGCAGTTTTTTGGTAGTGTACCTGTGTAGTTTCTGATTCTTTTCCTTGCATGCTTCATTGTAGTACTTCTCCTTGTCTTGTCTTGCTGTACATTGGAAATCTCTGTTGAGTTCTGCGATTGCCTCTCTTTCTCCTCTGGCTTTAGCTTCCCTGCTTTTCTGAGCAATTTTCAGAGTTTCTTCGGTCATCCATTTTGGCTGTTTTTGCTTTTTTACCTTTTATAGAGACTTCTCACTTTCTTCCAACACAACTCTTCTGGAGCTCCGTCATTTCTATCTAAAGCAGCAAATTGATTTTGCATGCAGTGTTTAAATTCTGGTGATATATTCTCAAGGTCATATTTTGCTACATTCATGAGTGGCTTGATTTTTTTCAACTTTAGTACTAGTAGTTGGTGTTCTGTACCACAGTCAGCTCCAGGTTTTGTCTTTTTTTATGTTATAGTGCTTTTCCATCATTGACTTCCACAGATGTGGTCAATTTGATTTTTATACAATCCATTGGGTGAAGTCTATGTGTACAGTTACTGCTTGTGTTGCTGGAAGAAGGTGTTTGAGATGACTAGATCATAGGTCTTGCAGAATTTGATCAGTCTTTCTCTAGCTTCATTTCTGTTGTCAAGTCCATATTTTCCAACCACTTTACTTTCTTCTTTGTTGCCAACTTTTGTATTCCAGTCACCCATGATTATCAGGATATTCTGTTTGCATGTTCTGTCAATTTCAGCTTGCACTTGTTCATAGAACTCATCAACTTCATCCTTCTCTACATCTGTTGCTAGGGCATATACTCGAATCATAGTTGTACTGATTGGCATTCCTCGTAGATAAATAGAAATTAAGCGTTCACTGATTGCATTGTATTTCATTACAGTTCTTGCAAGTTTCTTCTTAATTACAAATGCGACACCATTTCTTTGTCTTACATTTCCAGCATAGTAGACCATGTGATCATCAGATGCAAAGTGCCTGATGCCAGTCCATTTCAGTTTGCTGATACCCAATAGATGGAGTTTACACATTCCATTTCATTTTTGACCATCTCCAACTTCCCTTGGATTCATGCTTCATTCATTCCATGTCCAAATATGTAATATGTAAGACATCATTGTAGCTTATGACTATAATTTCATGTGCAGCTACATCAACAGTCAGACATCCCAAGGGCTTTGATCCAACCACATCAAACATGCTGGCTTTACTCTGAAAAGTCTTCAGCTCTTTCCATTAGCCAGTTAAGTGCCTTCAGACCTGGGGTTCTCATCTCCCAGCACTATAGTGCAATTTGTCTTGTTGTGACTATCCATTGGGTTTGCTTGGCAAGATACAGAAGTAGATTACCAGGCCTTTCTTCCATGCAGTTCAATTCTATTATTGCTGTCGTCACAGAAACATGAGTCCCCATTGCCAACACTGTCCCATTCTGCTGCTGCCCAGATGGGTGGTTTGTCTTTCTCTGGCACCTCAACTGAGATCTATCCATCGTGGGAGACCCTTGGCAATGGTTAAGGTACCGACAGCTTAGTCATCAGCATCACTGATGCGCACAAGTCCTCACAGCACAAAAAGCTGAAAACCAAGTGAGGATCCCTCTGTGTTAATACAGAGAAATTTTTGAGCTGTACAGATCACATTCAAAGGAACGACAGGGTGGATGAACAGCTGTTTTGAGGCACAACATATTGCCATCAATGCTGAGATATGACTCTGTTTGAACTGATTCACAAATGCATGGCGACTCTGATGCCACTGTTTTCTATCTTTTTTCCCTGTGCCATCACATTTATTTATGAAATATTTACAAACATTGTTCCCAAGAAAGGGGCCAGCTCAACCAGTGGACAACAAAATAATTAAAAATGCAAAATATAACGAGGATAATTTTATAACAGACTGTCTAACTTTGAAAATTACTCAGTGGGAAGTAAACATATACATTCATACCTCCTATTTCATTTATTATTATGTTAGGAATCATAAGGAAAGGAAGAATATTATAATACTTCTGTATCATTCCATGGTGGAATTAGAAAAGGTACAGAGAAGAGGCACCAAAATGGTAAGAGGATGGAAAGATAACCCTACAAGGAAAGGCTTAAAAGGTTAGGGCTTTTCAACTTGGAAAAGAGACTGCTGAGGGGAGACATGACAGATGTCAATATATTAATGAATGGAGAAGAACGGGTAAACGTAGATTGGTTGTGTACGCCATCAAAAAGTAGAAAGACTAGGGAACACACAATGAAACTAGAATGTAACCCATTTAAGACTAATAAGAAAAATATATTTTTTTCACTCAGTGTGTAATCAAACCCTGGAATTCATTACTGGAGGATGTAGAGAAGGCTGTTAGTGTAGCTGGGTTTAAAAAGGTTTGCACAAGTTCCTGGAGGAAAGTTCCATAAAACAGTATTATAGAGGACCCTATGCACCTTTTGAGAACCTGACAGATACGTATGACCTGGATTGGACACTGTTGGAAACAGGATACTGTGCTTGATGTGGAACACCAGATCTAGTGCAAGAGATAAGGGTGTTGGGGCCACTTGTCAATATTGATCATAGCATGATCATAGCATGATCGCCTTTGATTTAATTAGTGGAGGAGGAATAGTAAGGAAATCCACAGTACTACCTTTTAACTTTCGAAAGACAGACTATGATAAAATGAGGAAAATAGTTAAGAAAAAACTAAAAGGAGCAGTTGCAAAGGTTAAAGACTTACATCAAGCTTGGGTGTTGTTGAAAAATACTATCTTGGAAGCCCAGACCAGCTGTATTCCACGCTTTAAGAAAAGTGGAAGGAAGTCCAAAAAACTGCCAGCATGGTTTAAAGGTGAGGTCAGAGAGGCTGTTGTTGCCAAAAAAGCATCTTTCAGGAAATGGAAAAAAGAGCCAAACGACGAAACCTGGAAACAGCACAAACACTGGCAAGTCAAATGCAATGCATTGATAAAGCAGGCAAAGGGAGAATTTGAGAAGAAGCTTGCTGCGGAAGCAAAAACGCAAAATAAAGATGTTTTCAAGTACATTCGTAGCAAAAAACCTGTGAGAGAGTCAGTTGGTCCATTAGATGATAGAGAAGTTAAAGGGGCACCAAGGCGACAGGACGATAGCGGAGAAACTGAATGAATTCTTTGCTTCGGTCTTTACTGAGGAAGATGTAGGGATGTTACCCATGACAGAAGTGGTATTTAAAGGTGCGGAAGAATTGAAGGAAATATCGATACATTGGGAAGATGTATTACAACTATTAGATAAACTGAAGAGTAGCAAATCACCTGGACCAGATGATATACATCCAAGGGTGTTGAAAGAACTGAAATATGAGATTGCAGACCTGCTATTAGTAATCTGTGAACTATCATTAAAATCATCTCTAATACCTGAAGATTGGAGGATCGCCAATGTAACACCAATTTTTAAAAAGGGTTCCAGGGGTGATTCGGGAAACTACAGACCGGTGAGCCTCACGTCAGTACCGGGAAAATGGTAGAAACCATCATAAAGAATAAAATTACTCAGCATGTAGATAGTCATGGCCTAATGGGAGACAGCCAACATGGCTTTAGACAAGGAAGATCTTGTCTTCTAATCTGTTATGTTTTTTTGAAAGTGTGAATAAACAGGTGGACAAAAGTGAGTCAGTTGATATAGTGTATCTGGACTTTCAGAAAGCCTTTGACAAGGTCCCTCATCAGAGGCTTTTGGCAAAACTAAAGAGTCATGGGATAGGAGGCAGTCTACTATTGTGGATCAAGAACTGGTTAAAAGATAGAAAGCAGAGGGTTGGGCTAAATGGCCAATTTTCCCAATGGAGAAAGGTGAATAGTGGTGTACCTCAGGAATCTGTGCTGGGTCTGCTGCTTTTTGACATATTCATTAATGACCTGGAAAGTGGAATAACGAGTGAGGTTATCAAATTTGCAGATGACACAAAACTATTTAAAGTTGTTAAAACCCAAGAGGATTGTGGAAAATTGCAAGAGGATCTTGATAAATTGGAAGACTGGGCATCAAAATGGCAGATGAAATTTAATGTGGATAAGTATAAAGTTATGCACCTAGGGAAGAACAAACAAAACTATGGTTACACAATGCAAGGTTCCACATTAGGAACCACCACCCAGGAAAAAGATTTAGGCGTCATTATGAATAACATGTTAAAACCCTCGGCCCAGTGTGCAGCGGCAGCCAAGGGAGCAAATAGAATGCTAGGTATCATAAGGAAAGGAATGGAAAATAAAACAAAAGATATTATAGTGCCTCTATATCGTTCCATGGTGAGACCGCACCTTGAATATTGTGTGCAATTCTGGTCACCGTATCTTAAAAAGGATATAGCGATTTTAGAAAAGGTTCAGAGAAGAGCCACCAAAATGGTAAAGGGGATGGAAGGATTCTCCTATGAAGAAAGGCTAAAAAGGTTAGGGCTCTTTAACCTGGAAAAGAGACGGCTGAGGGGAGATATGATAGAAATCTATAAATTAATGAATGGAGTAGAACGGGTAAACAGAGATTGATTTTTTACATTATCAGAATATAGAAATACTAGGGGACATGCAATGAAGCTACAGGGTAAACTATTTAAGACTAATAAAAGAAAATATTTTTTTACTCAATGTGTAATCAAACTCTGTAATTTGTTACCGGAGGATGTAGTAAAGGCTATTAGTGTAGCTGGGTTTAAGAAAGGTTTGGACAAGTTCCTGGAGGAAAGGTCCATAAACCATTATTAAGAAGGGACCCAGGATATCAATGCTTGACCCAGTACAAGCATTGCAGAACCTGTGTCTTTTGGGGAAACTGCTAGGTACGTATGACCTAGAGTGGCCACTATTGGAAACAGGATACTGGGCTTGATGGACCTTGGTCTGACCCAGTATGGCATATCTTATGTTCTTATGTTGATGGACCTTGGTTTGACATACAACTTTCCCCCTTCTTTTACATGAAAACATGCAGATGTTATGAAGTTTTTGTGAAAATGTTAACTGCATCCCTGCCTCTGCTAATGTCAATAAATTTATATACATACAGGGGGCCATTCCGAGCCATGAATAGTGGGGATGGATGTCCATCTCTGCTATTCTTGCCCTTTCCCTGCCACATCCTCCTTCCCCGCACCTTGTACGGGGAAGTTAGATGGGGTGGGAAAGGGGAGGATCAGAGGCGGCATTAGGGCAGGCAGTGGGCGGTCGCCCGCCCTGGACGTACAGGGCCAATTCTAATGTCGGCCCTGTATGTCCGGGGCTAGCAACTTGAATGGGGAAGTTATTCCACCTCCAAGGTGGAATAACTTCCCTGATGTGGCAGGATTGGCAGGCCTGGGCATGGCAGAGGTGGGAGGGGATGGAGAGCATGCCCTGCGGCTCGACTCTGGCCCTGGGAGGCCAGATAAGGCATCAGGCTGCAGGGGGAACCAATTTGGAGGCCAACGGCAATGGATCATGGCTTTAAAATGGAGACTTGGTTCCATGGCAACCAGACACGATGGCACCATGGATCCAAATGAAAGAAAAGGTGCATAAGATGAATTACTAGAGGTGCATAAGATGAATTACTAGAGGAGAACTCTGCTGTTATAGTCCATCTCAGATGATGTCATTGGGAAAGCAGGAAGAACCGTCACCAGTCAGAAATAGGACCACAGCTGGGAACAAGTACTTGCAAGGAAGGACCAGCTAGAAGGAAGGAAGGAAGTTCTAATACCTTCATCAGCTTTGTATTGGGAATCACTGGCAAAGGGGCATAAAGAAATAAAGCAAAACTCTACAGAAACCCTGGAAACATGAACAAAGGCAAATGTTGATGGATAAATTATGAAGAATAAAGTATATCTGAAATTTCCATATAGCTACAAGTTTGTAAATGTAAAGTGTATTTTCTTCTTTTAAAATCTCTAAATTGTTTGTATGAACATGCCTACAAAAATAATCCTTGACATTACTTATCTTTCACAGATGCAGATAACTGTATAAAGTGTCCTGAAGATCAGTGGCCCAGTGAGAAGAAGGATACGTGTCTCCCCAGGGTCATAGAAGTCCTATCCTATGATGATCCCTTGGGTGAAGCTTTGGCTTCCATTGCTATTCTGTTAACCATCATCACAGTTATAGTGTTGAGAATCTTTATTACAAACCAGAACACCCCTGTGGTGAAAGCCAATAACAGGGATCTCAGCTACATTCTCCTCATCTCCCTCATGCTGTCTTTCCTCTGCTCCTTGGTGTTCATCGGTCATGCTGAAAGAGTGACCTGTTTACTACGACAAGTGTCCTTTGGAATTATTTTTACCATTGCTGTTTCTTCTGTACTGGCAAAAACCATCACAGTTCTCATCGCCTTCAGTGCTACCAAGCCTAGTAGCAAATTGAGCAAGTGGGTTGGGACAAGAGTCTCAAGCTATCTAGTTCTTCTATGTTCCTCAGGAGAAGTTGTGATTTGCACTGTGTGGCTGCTCCTCTCTCCTCCATTCCCTGAATTTGACACACAGTCTAGAGCTGGGACGATGATTCTACAGTGTAATGAAGGGTCCATCATTGCATTTTATAGTGTGATTGGGTACATGGGCTTTTTGGCTCTTCTGAGCTTCATTGTGGCTTTCCTAGTAAGGAAGCTGCCTGACACTTTCAATGAGGCCCAGTATATCACTTTCAGCATGCTGGTGTTCTGCAGCGTTTGGGTGTCCTTCATCCCAGCGTACCTGAGCACCAAAGGCAAATACATGGTAGCTGTGGAGATATTTGCCATCCTGGCTTCCAGTGCTGGACTGCTGAGCTGTATATTCATTCCCAAGTGCTACATTATTTTGCTTAGGCCTAACCTGAACACCAGAGGACATTTAATTAGCAAACAAAATCCTAAAAAGATCAAAAGAGTAAGAACCTCTATCTGATTTTTCCAATCCTTAAGGCACAAATCAGAACTGTTGAAAGCAATTGAATTTCACATTCTGCACATCTGTATGTTTTGCTGCATGGGCAATAGTCTTCTGGGTTGAGAGAAAGTGGAGAATTGAGTGAGAGTGTAGAATATTCAGTAAAGATGGCGACTTGAGTTAACAAAATCATTGTAGCCCCAGTAAAGCCAATCCAGATACATTGTTAGAAGAAAAGTCCAGTTTCCTGTCCTTCGGTGACTAGTGGGGTTAAAGAGTCCAGGCAGATTGTTGACTAGAAGAGTGATCTGAAAATCTGGACTAATAGTTGACTATTTGAAAGTTAACTGGTTTAATTTAGATGTAAGCTTTTATTTAATTTTAAGCATTATGTGTTTTTCTTTTTCCCAATTTATGCATTGTCTCTATTCCCCTGCATTGACTTTGAATCCCTTCCATTAATCCTCTGTATTCTCATATAAAACCTTTGTAATTTTTCTTGTATTTTCTATTTTTTTTATATCAAGTGATCTATACTCATGTTTTATTTAAATGGTAATATTTTTTGACTCTTTTCAAACATATCAATGGAAACTTAGGAAAGACAAAAAACTTTCAATAAAATAAATTTCTGAAAAAATATTAGTTCTGGATTTGAAATCATTACTAATTTATATGAAGTGGAATTTTAGAAATGGGCCAGTTTTGCGCATACCATGACACTAATGATCCTCACTTCTTATCCCGGGTCTGTGATGTATGATCTCAATCTCTCAAATTTACTGCTAATGCTCAACATAGTATTTGCATCGTGAAAAGAGAGCTTCCTTCAGGAGTTCTTAAGATGTAACATGTATGAGTAGTTTGTCAAGAAGTGCTTAGAAATTCTTTTTTTTATCAAGGCCAGTGGTTTCCAATACAATGGGAAATATTTCTGTATCTTTCTGACACATTTTCTTGGTCTCTGACTACATTTCTTGGTGCTTCATTATCTTCTGCCTCTTCTTATGATTCACAGAATAATCACTTGGAACCAACACCTCTATTATTTATGCCATTCTGGTAGTTTTTTTCTCCTTCACCGCAATATTTGGTTTCCTCGCATCCAGTCTCTTATCCATCAGAATGGAAATGTTCTCTGTAATTCTCTTAGGATCATGATCCTACAGTGATGCTGTAGTGTTTACAGAGTTTCCAGTGAATAAGGCATGCTACTTTGTTGTGCCTTTCTGTATATGTGCAATATGGGATGTCCAAACTAAAATGTCCCAAACAAAGAGCCACACATGTAAGTTCAGACACAATTTTTGAAACATATGTGCTCGCCATGGACATCCTTGGGGACTTCTAAACAGACATCCCTATAATGGTATTCTAGACCAAGGATGCACCCCAGTGTCAGTTCCATGTTTTCACTTTCCCTATCAATTATCTTTATGAATATGGAAGGTACTGGGGTTATTAGAGTGCCGTCTTCTCTACACCCTCTTGATGCTTCACTGGCAAAACAAATATTTGTCTGATTCTATGCATTCCCTGCAACAGGTGTAGACTAGGATGAGGGTAGAGACATGTGGGACAGTTCTGAAATAAGGTGCACACATCTAAATTCTTTGGAATGCCCCAGACACGCCTCTGCCATTTCCCTATAAGGACATGCTCGCACTTGGGACGTCTCTATCCCTGGTTTTCTCATCTGAGACATTCAATTCACAGAGATTTTCCTGGACCCAATGCCGATTTTCAGACATCCAGATCACAAATAAGTCTTTTCAAATGACCCCCAATGTTTTTAAGATACGTGGCATCACTGCTATCAGACTATGAATTTCTGTGTTCTGCTTACAGACAAAGAAATATATACAAATCTGAGAATGTCGGGGCCGCAGAGCCAGCATGCACGCGGCCCAGTTTAACCGGGGGGGGGGGGGTGGCAAGGACACGATCCCCCGGGTCCACGTCGGCGCTGAAGCGAGGGGGTGGGTCGGAGCATTTCTGGACGCCCTATTGGCTCCCGCGGGCAGCCGGGAGGCGGAGGAAGTCAATGGAGCTGCGGGGAGGTGGGAACAGGCTCAGGGGAGTGTGGGGACTCAGCGTGGCTCCAGCCTTTTCCAGGTCGGAGCCAGACGAGTCAGGTGCTGCACGAGGGAGCTAGGCAGCACCACGAGGCCTTGTGCAGGGTCGGGGGTCTGGAAGACGGAGGAAAGCAGTGCGCTGTGTGAGTGCCCTCGGGGGGTGCAGGGGGTCCGCAATTTAAAAAAAAAAAGTCCAGGAATGGGGGGCAGGAGTAGATTTGCAGGCAGCGGGGAGACAGAGGTTGGCGTAAACAAAAAAAACCCCGCATCAACAACACACAATTAATACTTGGGGGCACATATATTCAGCGATAGGAGCGAGGGGGGCCATGAGGTCGGGTAAAGGGCGGGGGGCACCTGGAAAAGGAGACAAAGGTGTCAGGGGGAGAAAAGGAGACAAAGGTGGCAGGGGGAGAGGGGCAGCTGGTGGGGCTCGCGTGCATGCCAGGCCGGAGTCTGCCAAAAGAGGAGGGAAAGGAGGTTGCCAGAGCGTGGGCCAGGAGGGCGGTCTGCATGGCGCATTAGCCGGAAGGCTGGCGGAGCAGAACCAGGGTAGAGGCAGAAGCCACAGCCGAGGGGCCTGTGCTAGGGGGAGCGTGCGGTGTGGGGGAGGGCCAGCGCAGGGGCGGCCCAGAGTAGCAGGGGAGGTACACGGGGAGGCGTGGAGTGAGAGCCGGTTGGCTCGAGGGGGGCGGGCGAGGGGGGCGGGGGCTGAAGTTGGGCTACCTCCATCGGGCGGGACAAGGGCCGGCGAGGGTGATGTGCCAGCGGGCTCCGCAAGCTGGCCAGGAGTGTCGGGGGTATGCATACCTGATGGCTTAGGAGCACTGACAGGGCGGGGGTCAAGGCTCTTCAGGGGCGCCGGCGGGGGCCCCTTTGCCTTTTCCTGTGTTTTCTCCGCAGGTTCCCCTTGGATGGCATACCCTGGAGGTTCGTGGTTCAGCGGTCCGAGACCATTGGATAATGCAACAGCACCTACGGAGGGATCAGGAGAGGGGACGCCAGCAGCAACGGAGGCGGGGTTGGAGCCGCGGGAGGCCGGCGTGGCGGAGGAAGAACCGTCGCGAGTGACAGGTGAGTTATCTGGGGATCAGTGTACGACGGAAAGGGGCGGGACTGTGGCGGCTGATGGTAGCAAGCGGGGAGGAAGCGGAGGCATTCGTGTCGGAGACGCCATAAGTCGGGGACCTCTTCCACTTCGTCGACCGTTTCTACATCAAATTCATCTTCATCCGACAGGAGTCGGGGGCGGGAATCACGCGGGACTGACGGTAAGGCAAGTGCTGTTGGGGCGACACCTACAGTGGTGGCATTTTCGGAGTTATGGGAGGGCGTGCCGAAGACGCTGCGGCGAAAGATTCAGCGAAGGCATTATATCGACATTTTCCATTTGCTTGAAGGCCGTAAGGAAGATGAGAAGGCAGGGAGGGTGCGGAGAACGGCGCGGAACGTGTTGAATTGGACGCGGGCCTTTTTGCGTCTCGCTAGTGTATGGGGGCATGCGCATCTGGAGCAGTATGGGATGCTCCTGGCTTACGCAGACTCCATCTTAGAAGCAGCACAATTGCACGATGGTTGGGCATGGCTCAACTATGATGAAAAATTCCGGGATAAGATGGAAGAAAATCACCTGCTGTCCTGGGGGACGCAAGATATTAATTTATGGTTGACGCAGATGGCGGTCAGACCAGGCGGGAGTGCGGCGGGAAGTGTCAGGGGGGGAGTGGCCGGTTTTTCGGGGGCTGGGCGGTATCGGCAGCGATGGTAGCTCGCTTGCCAGTGTCTAAGATAACGAAGCTCCGAGTTTTGGTGGTGAATGTGATCGTCTCCAGCAATGATGACGTTGTGGGAAATGCAATCACTGATTGGCTCGTTGAATTTCGCGTATAGGGTAATTCCGATGGGGCGGGTGTTTTTGAGGCGGCTAGCGGCGGCTACGGTTGGGGTCCTTCTGCCGCATCATCGGATTAGGATTTCGCAGAGCATAAGGGCGGACATGAGGGTGTGGGACGAGTTTCTGCGTGATTTTAACAGTACTACGGTTTGGAGGGAGAGGGAGATCTATAGTATGGATCTGCAATTATACACGGATGCAGCGGGGGGCCTGGGCCTGGGGGTTTACTTTGGAGGTTCATAGTGTGCGGCAGGGTGGCCCCAGGCATGGTGGGAGGCAGCTCTGACCAAAAATATAACCTTTTTGGAGTTGTTTCCAATACTGGTGGTATTGGCCGTATGGCCGGACAGACTCCGGAATCGGCGGTTGGCCTGGTGGTGCGATAGCGCGGCGGTGGTGAGTGTTATAAACAATTATGCCCCGTGCTGCAAGCAAGTGGCCGATTTAATGAGACAGGTAGTGTTAGCTTGCTTGCCTTTGAATGTGGTTGTGAAGGCCCGTCATATTCCCGGAAGTACTAACAATTTTGCTGATGCTCTTTCCCGTTTTAAGTGGGAGCTGTTCCAGACCTTGGCGCCGGAAGCCGACGAAGTTGGAGTATCAGTCCCGGAGCACTTATGGCGGATTGGCCTTGGGATATGAAGGAACTGCTGAGGAATTCAGTGTCAGCGGCGACATGGGTGGCGTATCAGTGGGGCTGCAACAGTGTGGTAACTTTCCTGGTGAAGCAAGGCCGGCGACATGGTCCAGCCCCAGAGCAGCTTTTGGGTCAGTATGTGGTAGAGGCGAAGTCGGAGGGTCTATCGCGGGCCACGGTGAGGAGGCACTTGGCCGGGTTTTCCTTTTTTGCGCGAGCGGTCGGTTGGGGGAGCGGCCTGGGGGGGATTTTTGACGCGCAAATTATTGCATGGGTGGGAACGGTCCTTTCCTACCCCGGCTGATGGCGGCGGCCGATAACTCATGACCTTTTGGGCCGCTTATTGGGAGTCTTGCTGCAGGTGGTGTCATCTCCGTACGAGGGTACGCTGTTTCAGGCTGTCTTTTCGGTGGCCTTTTTTGGTGCATTTAGGGTGGGGGAGTTGGTGTCGGAGTCGGGTCATAGGGACTGTGAACGGGACCTCAAAGTCCACCAGGTGAGGGTGGGGGAGGGTACGGTCCGCATACACTTAGCGCGTTCAAAGACTGATCAGTCGGGAAAAGGTGCATGGGTGGTGCTGCGTGCCGTTCCCGGGGCCCTTACTTGCCCGGTCAGTCTTCTGTATGCATACTTGCAGGTGCGACCGGCCGGTGCGGGCAGTCTGTTCATACACGAGGACGCGAGGGTGCTCACACGCTTACAGTTTACAGCGGTGCTGCGGCTTTCGTTACAACGGATTGGGGAGGACCCCAGTCAGTTTGCTCCACATTCCTTTCGGATCAGTGCAGCAACCAGTGCAGCGGCGGAGGGTCTGCCGGAGCGGGAGATTCAATGGATAGGGAGATGGAAGTCACAGGCGTTTCAGGGCTATGTGCATCTGTGACAGGCTCTGGGATGTACTAACTATGTTAACTTTAATTTGCAGAAAAGGGTCATGCATCATGTCGCTGTTGCGTGATTGGCCACTCGTTTGTTTACTGGGCTGGTCTGCGAGCAGCAACGCGGCCATTGGGGCTGAATATTGGACTGGAAGCACTGGGGGTGACCGTATCATGGCTAGGCAAGCATGGACTCCGGTGGATTCAGCTTCTGCTTTTGCTGCAGCATCACGAGCGAGTGAGGGGGGCGCCGGACATTCTGTTGATACACCTAGGCGGCAATGATTTGGTGTTCTGGACCTGCAAGCAGCTGATTCGTGCTGTTCACAAGGACTTGGGGGAGGTTATGACAATGTTTCCGGGAGTTATAGTGGTTTGGTCTGATATCCTTCCAAGGCCGGCCTGCTGGGATCAGCGGCGGTGGTCTAGAGGTCTGACAAAAGTTAATCGCCAAATTGGCAGGTGGGTGGGGGAGCGGGATGGGTGCCAGATTTTGCACCCTTGGGTGGACGTTGAGTGTGCTGGCCTGTTCAGGCCAGATGGCGTGCATCTATCGCCCATCGGGATAGACCTGCTACTGAATGATTGGCAGGAGGCTGTGGAAGGTATCAGGCAGGGGGGCTGGGCTGGTCGCAGCTTCAGGTTGGGGGGCAGCTCTGGTCCGTAGTGGCCTGAGCCGGTGGCGGGATCCCGGAGGTTTCAGGGTTCCGGAGCCGGAGGCAAGTTTTTGGGCGGGGGTACCCCTGCCCGGACAACCCCCCAGGTTTTTGCCGGACGAGGGAGGGCTAGGCTGTTTAGCCGGGGCCGGGACTCAGCAGAAGCGGAAGCGGTATCACCTTGCTACTCACATGGCTGGTGAGGGCTCACGCTCCGCAAAAGGGGGGGGGGAGTAATTGATATTGTGTTGGATTGTAGTTTGGTTATTGTTAAAGGTTAATAAAGCTGCGACCAGTTTAAGCCCATAAATGTGTGATGGTTATTGAAAGGAGTGCGGGGGTGCCTGGGAGAGTTGGGGAGTGATGGGGTGAGAGGCGACGTGTCTGCCTTACCCGATTATGTCGGGGCCGCAGAGCCAGCGTGCACGCGGCCCAGTTTAACCGGGGGGCGGCAAGGATGCGATCCCCCGGGGCCGCATCGGCGCTGAGGCGAGGGGGCGGGCCAGAGCGGTTCTGGATGCCCCATTGGCTCCCGCGGGCAGCTGGGAGGCGGAGAGAGTCAATGGAGATGCGGAGAGACGGGAACAGCCTCAGGGGAGTGCGGGGACGTGGCGTGGCTCCGGCCTTTTCCAGGTCGGAGCCAGACGAGTCGGGTGCCCGCCCGCCCGCCCTAGCGTTGGGGTGGGGCTGAGGTTAAAGGGGTTGGGGTTGTTGCAGTTGGGGGGGGGGGTGTGGCGGAATCCCGGAGGTTTCCGGGTTCCGGAGCCGGAGGCAAGTTTTTGGGAGGGGGTGGGGTACCCCCGCCCATACAACCCCTCAGGTTTTTGCTAGTAATATGGCGAAGCCGGACGAGGGAGGGCTAGGCTGTTTAGCCGGGGCCCGGACTCAGCAGAAGCGGAAGCGGCGTCACCTTGCTACTCACATGGCTGGTGAGGGCTCGCGCTCCGCAAAAGGGGAGGGGGGTAATTGATATTGTGTTGGATTGTAGTTTGGTTATTGTTACAGGCTAATAAAGCTGCGACCCGTTTAAGCCCATAAATGTGTGATGGTTATTGAAAGGAGTGCGGGGGTGCCTGGGAGAGTTGGGGAGTGACAGGGTGAGAGGCGACGTGTCCGCCTTACCCGGTTATCTATGATCACTGCATGTTACTTATATTAACCAAACAAAACGTTTCAGAATCTACAGATTACCCAAACTTTCTACAGTGTAAGATTTTGTTATTAGAAAATTAACATTTCCGCTGTATAGTTAAAACATGAAGGTCTGTTTCCATGATCCTCCTTGTCTTGAGAAACTGAAGCAGCACTGAGAAGGAGAGAGAGATGCAGAACTGGAAATGTCACTGCTTTTAATGACAGCACGTAAGAGAAAATGTTTAAGCTTGCTAGCTCAATCTTGTAATAGAATTAAATAATTATATGCATTTTGGGATCATGTTCCTCAATATATTCATTTAACAGTTTTTATATATTGCTTTATCATTTCAATCAAAGTGGTTTACATTGTAATTTAAACTTGGCAACATACACTAAAAAGGGGCATTGATAACTTGGATTTTCTTCTGAGCAATGGAGAGTTAAGTGACTTGCCCAAGGCCATAAGGAGTGCTAGTGGAAATCAAACTCTGGTTTTGTGGTTCTCAAGCCAGTGCTCTAACCACTAGGCTACTCCTCTACCCAACTAAATTTGATGGCTGTCTAGCTACTTGTCTCCATAGCAAAAACTAAAAGCAAGAGGCATGTTTACTAAAGCATGGTAGCTGGGAGCATTGGATTTAGCATGGGGCTAGCACCAGTTTTGGTCCTGAGGTTGTCTGGAGTGCACCGACTGTAAATCCGCTATGCTACCTGAGCAGTACATGGTTAGGTGGAGCTGGGGTGGAGTTTGGCATGTTGTCTGTTCTGTGTAAAATCATTGTGTTCTATGTAAACCGCCTTGATACAACTGAAAGGCGATATATAAGAAATGCTAAATACATAAAGAAAGAAAGAAAGAAAGAAGGGTGATATTACAGATGCTAATGTATATTGATGCCATCTATTGGCTCATTCTTATATCTCACTGTTTTCTTACTTCTTTATAATTGTCACCTTTGACCTTGTGATGTAATGCATCATGGTTCTTGTGATCTGTGTTCAGTTTGTCTTTACTTCTATTTCTGAAAAAATAATTATACCCACCATCCACTTATCTTTAAGCGGTGACTATGTAACTGAATTTTGGCCCCATACTTTACAAGTATACCTTTAAAGTGCTATATGCCGGGGATACTCACGAGCCCGAAAAGGAATGGCTGCCTAACCCGGGAGTTTCCTTCTCAACCAGTCCACTCATGGGGAAATACTGCCTCTAATGATCATGGCAGCACTAAAAATATCAAAATGATTGCCACAAATTTCTAGCCTTTCAGGCTCACTCGTCTCATTCTCTTCCACATCCCCCTGGATAGACTACCACCGATCGGGAGAGCATCTGTAGCCTGCAGAGGGAAGGCTCACATGTTCTGCACTCCGCTAGAGCCCCCGTTTAAATGCCGCTGTCACTGTGGGCTGGACCACTGCTGAGCTTCTCCTTACTATCAATTAATAGCGATTCACCATAACAATCATTGTATGAAAGGTAAAGTATATCTCAAAGAAATTGCAGTGGCCTGACCACTAGTGGGCATATTTATTTATTTATTTATATTTAGCTCACACCTTTCCAATGGTGGCTCAAGGCAAGTTGTGTTTGGGTTCTGTACATAGATATTCCCCTGTCCTCAGAGAGTTTACAATCTAAATTTGTACCTGAGGCAGTGGAGGCTTAACTGACTTTCCCAAGGTCATAAGGAGAACCAATGGGATTTGAAACCAGATCTCATGGGTATTAGGCTGTTGCTCTAATCACTAGGCTACTCCTCCACTCCATCTATTCTCTGAAAAGCAAGCTGACAGAGAGCAATATTACATATGTTTGAACAGTGTGCACTTCACCACTCTTTTTATCAGGCAAGTTGTTCCTCCTTCTGCAGGGTACTTTGTGATCCCTGACTGAAGAAGCTTCCTTCCTGGTACCTCAAAAGAGGATACGTGAAATTCAAGGACTGATCGCCTGCATATAGTGAAGGATCTACTGAGCCAGCCATCTTAATGAGCCCTCTACCCCCAGAACATATTGCTGGTTTCATGTCTTATTTTCCATTTAATAGTGAGTGAACCTGGATTTTAACACTTAAGGTTGCCCTGGGGGCCCTCCTAGTTACCATAAATGTCCATTTTGCAGGAAGGGACTACCACAGTAACTACATAGGACTTTATTGGCTCAACCACCATTGCTAGGGATCTAAGACTGGGTCACAGTGCACAGCTCTACCACTCTCCACAAAAGTTCCCCTGTGTCTCTACACTGTAAGAGATTGGCTGACTGCATCCATTAAAGTGTCTGAGCTACTCGGCTCCTGAGACAGTAGCCTACTGGAGAACAATAGTAAAATGATCCACCAGATTAAATGCTGCAGGAGAGGGGAAGGAGGGCTGAGTACACCACTAAAATTCTATATAAATGACCACAACCACATCATACTGAGGGCCTGTACCTGGTCAATACCCTTCATGACTCACCAATATTTTTCTCTAAATGAGGAATGAAGACTGCCACCTGAGCTGTTGGTGGTTGTAGTACTGGACATGGTTGACAAATGATCCTATGCAGCGGCCTTAGCCCGTTTCTCTCACACCTCTGATCCAGGGCCCACTACACCACCCTCTTTCGATCCACCTCTAACAGGCACTCTTGACCCTGAGGCCTCACATGATTCAACTTCTCCTGTGACTAAGATAGACCTTATGGAAATCTTACAGGAACTTAAACTTTTCCAGCTGGATTTCTCTAAAGCAGTCAGTGATATCAAAGCAGAAATCAAGTCCCTGGATGATTGTGTTGCCCAAAATGAAATTAATTTAGGTGAGCAGACAGATGCAACTGATCTCTTCCATCTAAAATCCACAAATTGGAAATACTCTCCAAAGACTTAAAAGAGAGACTCCAGGAGAAATAATACAACACCTATACTCCTATAGTGTCCCAGGGGCTGCGTGACCAGTCAGGTTAGGGAGAGACCATCGTGGTACTGGTCCTAACGTGGGGTCTAGTCCCGACCCAGGTCCATAATAGCCTGTTTCCAAAGACAAAATGTGACTATCACAAAGTCTGAGAGGAAAATGCTCCATTTCATTCCAGTGTCAGGAGGTGCAAGTCTTCCAGGATCTCTCTCAATTTATATTAGAATGGAGGAAAAGCTTTAAACCATTGACCCTGCTGCTACAGGAAACATCAATCAAATATTGGTGGGGATTCTGTTTAACCTTGATTTTCAAGTGAGACAATACCCAGCACAAAATTGTGGAGCTGGAGGACTGCCTTCCTATGACAGACTTCCTCCAAGATGTTGGACGACGCATGCCATCCCTCCCTAAAGAGCAACATGAGCGGAAAGCCTCAACCCCAAAGATCCCTGGGGCTTGTCAACAGCTGGATAGCACTAAGAAGGACCAAGCAAACACAAAGAGAGCTAAGCCTTCGCAAAAATGCAAGCAAAGGAGGCGAGGGTCAAGTGAGGTCCCTGATGCTATTGTTTATTTAAAACAACCCCAATGCGTTTTTGTGTTACACCTTCTTCAGGGGGTACGCATCTTAAAAAAATAAATAAGAATACATAAAGATACAAATTAAAACTATATAATATTCAAAATTAAAAACAAAAATAAAACTATATTTATTAAAATATAAACTAATAATTAAATAAATAAATAATGTAAACAATATATAATATGCAGCCATAAGATGAAAAAAACCCCACCAGAAAATAAATAAATAATAATACTCATCATAACTTATAAAACATGAGGTAATATCTAACATACATAAAAAAACATTGAAAATATTCTAAAAAATATTTTAATTTGTATTGGAAACTCATTAACAAATTAAGAACAAGTATACAGAGACAAGGGAGACATACTTACAAAGACACCGGTTATGTGTGTAGTCTTTAGAAAGACTTCAATCAGTCAATGATGGAAGGCTAAAACTGTATAAGACATAGCAGAATTTATTATATCCCAGAGCCAGATAGGAACAATTTAATAAATTTCTGTTAATGAAACTGAAAATCAAATAAATAGGACAAAAGATTGTATTTAAAAAAAAAATGCAAAAAAGATCACAACAAAACAAACTTATAGTGAAACGGAAGTTTTGACTCCTTCAGAGAGAACATGACATATTAGTGCTGTTGTTGTTGTTAAGTGCCGTCGAGTCGGAGTCGACTCATGGCGACCCTCTGGATAGCTATCCTAAATTGTGTTCGGTCTTCAGTCAGGCAGCTCATTGTTGACAGACTGGTACCCGTAGCTGCTGTTATTGTATCAATCCATCTCATTGCTGGCCTTCCTCTTTTGCGTTGACCTTCTATCTTGTCAAGCATGATGTCTTTCTCTAATGATCTCTTTCTTCGCATGATGTTTCCAAAGTATGAAAGTCAAAGTCTTGTCATCTGGGCTTCTAAAGAAAGCTTAGGTTTGTTCTCCTCTAGTACCGACTGGTTTGTTCTTCGGGCAGTCCATGGTATACACAGTATTCGCCGCCAGCACCATAATTCAAAGGCATCGATTTTCTTCCTGTCTGTCTTTTTCACTGTCCAGTTTTCACATCCATATGATGTTATTGAAAATACCATGGCTTGAACAAGTCGAATCTTTGTATGGAGAGAGACATCTCTGCTCTTGAGAATCTTATCTAGGTCTTTCATAGCCATTCTGCCAAGAGCAATGCGTCGTTTGATTTCTTGACTGCTTGTTGCTTCTTTATTGATAGTTGATCCAAGTAGGTTAAAGTTGTTCACAATTTCAATTTCTTCTCCTTCAACGATGAACCTGTTGATTATGCCAGTTGTCATGATCTTTGTCTTCTTTACATTAAGGTGCAGGCCCATTTTGAGACTATGTTCTTTGATTGTGAGAAGCAAATGTTTCAGATCATCTTCACTTTCAGCCAGCAATGTGCATAGCATAGCGAAGGTTGTTGATGAGTCTTCCACCAATCTTCACACCTCTGTTGTCTTCATACAATCCTGCTTCTCTGATGATTTGTTCTGCATATAAATTAAACAGGTAGGGGGAAAGTATGCAGCCTTGTCTTACACCTTTGCTTATTTTAAACCATTCTGTTTCTCCTTGTTCCGTTCGAACTGTTGCTTCTTGATCAATGTACAGATTGCGCAAGAGAACGATCAGGTGTTCTGGTATACCCATGCTTCTTAATGTGGCCCAGAGTTTCTCATGGTTTACACAGTCAAAAGCCTTGCTATGGTCGATAAAGCAGAAATAGATATCTTTTTGGTATTCTTTAGTCTTTTCAAGGATCCATCTTACATCCGCAATGATGTCTCTCGTTCCTCGCCCTTTCCTGAACCCTGCTTGCACTTCAGGTAGTTCTTGCTCCAGGTATGGTTGTAGTCTCTTTTGAATAATCTTCAGTAGAATCTTGCTGGCATGTGGGATCAGAGCGAATGTTCGATAATTTCCACAGTCAGTTGGATCACCTTTCTTTAGTATTGGTATAAACACAGATCTTTTCCAGTCAGTTGGCCATGTTGTTGTCTTCCATATTTCTTGGCAGATCCTTGTAAGTATGGTAACAGCTGCATCAGATTGCTGCAATACTTCTATAGGAATGCTATCAATGCCTGGTGCTTTGTTCTTTGATAAGGCTTTCCATGCTGCTTCAACTTCTTTCATCACCAATGGTCCCCGATCATAGGGTACAGGTTGAAACGGCTGTTGGTCCACTTGATCTTTATCATATAAAAACTCTGTATATTCCTTCCACCTTTTCTTGATCTTCTCAGCATCATTCAACATAGAACCTTGAGCATCTTGTAACATTCCAATTCGAGGCTGGAACTTTTTCTTTAACTCTCGTAGCTTTAGGAAAGCCGATCTTGTTCTTCCTCTAATAGTTTCTGCTTCTATTTCCTTGCAAGTGTCATTGTAGTACTTTTCCTTGTCCTGCCTTGCTGCCCGTTGGAAATCTCTGTTGAGTTCTCTGATTGTCTTTCTTTCTCCTCTGGCTTTAGCTTCTCTGCGTTTCTAGGCAATTTTCAGAGTTTCTTCCGTCATCCATTTTGGCCGCTTTTGCTTTTTCACCTTTTGCAGAGACTTCTCGCTTTCTTCCAACACAACCTTCTTGATGTCATTCCATAACTCTTCTGGAGCTCTATCATTTGTATCTAAAGCAGCAAATCGATTTTGCAGGCAGTCTTTAAATTCCAGTGGTATATTCTCAAGGTCATATTTTGCTGCATTCATGAGTAGTTAGCTCTTTTTCAACTTTAGCTTGAGTTTGCATACTAGTAGTTGATGATCTGTACCACAGTCAGCTCCAGGTTTTGTCTTTATTGATGTTATAGAACTTTTCCATTGTTGACTTCCACAGATGTGTTACTGGAAGAAGGTGTTTGAGATGAATAGATAGTTGGTCTTGCAGAATTCTTTCAATCTTTCTCCAGCTTCATTTCTGTTGCCAAGTCCATATTTTCCAACTACTTTGCCTTCTTCTTTGTTGCCAACTTTTGCGTTCCAGTCACCCATGACTATCAGGATATCCTGTTTGCATGTTCTGTCAATTTCAGCTTGTACTTGTTCATAGAACTCTTCAATTTCATTCTCTTCTGCAGCTGTTGTTGGGGCATATACTTGAATTATAGTTTTGTTGATAGACAATCCTCGTAGGCGCATAGAGATTAAGCGTTCACTGACTGCATTGTATTTCATTACAGTTCTTGCAAGTTTCTTCTTTATTATAAATGCAACACCATTTCTTCTTTGTCTTTCATTTCCAGCATAGTAGACCATGTGATCATCTGATGCAAAGTGCCTGATGCCAGTCTATTTCAGTTCGCTGACACCCAACAGATCAAGTTGTACACGTTCCATTTCATTCTTGACCACCTCCAACTTCCCTTGGTTCATACTTCGTACGTTCCATGCTCCAATGTGTAAGACATCTTTACAGCTTCTGACTCTCATTTCATGCGCAGCTATATCAGCAGTCAGACTTCCCGAGGGCTTTGATCCAACCACATCATAAATGCTGGCTTTACTCTGAAAAGTCTTCAGCTCTTCCCCAGTAGCTAGTTGAGTGCCTTCTGACCTGGGGGTCTCATCTTCCAGCACCATAGCACAATTTGTTTTGTTGTAACTCTCCATTGGGTTTTCATGGCAAGATACAGAAGTAGATTGCCTGGCCTTTCTTCCGCGCAGTTTAAGTTTGGTGTTGTTGCCGTTGTCACAAAAATGTGATCCTCCGCCGTCAACACTATCCCATTCTGCTGCTGCCCAGATGGGTGGTTTGTCTTGGTCTGGCTCCTCAGCTGAGACCTGTCCATCTTGGGAGACCCTGCCAGTAGTTAAACTACCGATAGTTTAGCTCTCAGCATCACTGATGCACGCAAGCCCTCACAGCACGACAAGCTGCAAACCAAGTGAGAGCTAGGGTTGATATATAGGCCAATGAACTAATATAAAGATATATACATTGATTAATATCTTGAACAATCTAACGTGTACTCAGAACTACTAGTAAATAATCACTTGGACAAAGGGGCCAAAAAAATTCAGGTGGATCTATTGACTAAGCAATACTGTAGTGTGTACCGCGACTGAGGGGAATCTGCGTGTGCAGTTTTTTATAAAGTCATTATTCTTTTAAGAGAACACAAACATTTTGTTCATATGTCCAATTGTCATTACAATGACGGAATAGACTAAAAACAAATTATCAGCATATGCCTGCCAAACCGTACAGGACAAACAAGGCATGGTATGCATTTTAGACAAGGGGGGAGGAGGCAAATGAAAAGACGTGAATTCATGTAACCGCGATCTAATAATAAAAGCCAGTAGTGCCGTAGGAAATTGATCACTTACCCAAGTCTGAGGCCAATCTAAAGTGTAGCATGAAAAACCGGGAAATTTATGGGAGGATCGCACATAGTAAGTGCGACTGAAAACGGCATCTTTTGTAGCCTGTATTTTCACGCCGATTTTAGGTTTCATTATCATAAAGTTGCGCATGTCAGAATGGACCATCCAATGGAAACTATACAGATCACTGATGAAAAGTGCTTCAATGAACATGACTATTGTGAAATAAAAGATTCTAAATATTGAATACAGTATAATCTCAGGCAAAGTCAATAATGTAAAATATCACGGAGTTAAAACATGAGCCTAGTCAGCACAGAAATGAGACAACGGGATGTGTCTTGCACAGTTTAAAACCAAACTAGTGAGGTCATTGGAAAAATGTGGCCCTAAAAAAATATACTATAAAAACAAACGATAATGTAGACAAATACATTTAATAAAAAATACATTTAATAGTATATATATATATGGGTTTCTCCGGGGGATGTGTTACATGCACTGGTATTAACTCTCTGCAAATTGTTCGAATCTTCAAGCTTCACTCTATCTCTTTCTGGTTGGAAGCGTTAAACTTCATTTTCCTAAGACGCCACGCGGTGTCTTAGAAAAACGAAATTTAACGCTTCCAACCAGAAAGAGATAGAGTGAAGCTTGAAGATTCAAACAATTTGCAGAGAGTTAATACCAGTGCATGTAACACATCCCCCGGAGAAACCCAGAGAAGGGTGAAATATCCCCCGAAGAAACCCTAAGAAGGGTGTAACGCATAAGCGCTAAGGATTGGCGTTGGGGTAATAATTTGCTCAAAGAAGGCGTTAGAATTGGCTCAAAGAAGGGGCTGTTGTTGGACTCAAGATAAGCATTCATTAATATTGAATTTTTAATGAAAATAGTGAACATTGGATGAAAATACAAAGTGAAATACAAAGTGACATTTAAGGGTCCTTGATGCAAATGGGGTGAGCAGCGCTTAGGCATATCAAGACCTAACGCGTTAACCCGCTTTAGTCTGAGACCTGGTCACTGAATATATCGTATTCTCAGAGTTAGATATTGGGGCATTTGCTTTTTTTTTATTGGATTGGTATTCCTACAGCCCTTATTAAGGACCGCTTTTAGGTTTTGTTATATATATATATATATACTTTAAAGGTCCGCAGTTAAAACGGTGGTATTGTGGTCTCACAGACCCACTAGAAAAAACAACATCAATGGCTCTGTATAAAAACAATCGATAATGTAGACAAATACATTTAATAAAAAATACATTTAATAAAGAAAAAAAATATATATATATTTTGAAGGACCACAGTTAAAACGGTGTTATTGTGGTCTCTCAGACCCACTAGAAATAACATCATGAATAGTTCTAAATAAACCTTACTGCAGTGGACTAACCTAAATTGTAAAGGTGACTCGTTTATATCCCTGGAGTTGCGTAAGGGAGAGTTGGAAACTCTTCCACGATTCTGGACCTTACATAAAGGGATTCTTAAGAACATGGAATTTCTTCTTGCGGTACAAAAGGGGTGGCATGAATACTTGTTCTTCAGTGATACAGCTGATACTTCCACATTCACGCTTTGGGGAGTGACCAAAGCTGTCCTTCATGGCCAATTGATGTCACTTTCCAGTGGGTTTAAAAAAAAAGGATAACTTGAAGTGGTGAGAGCTACTTCAGGATAGTGAAAAACTTGAAAAACAACATCGTAGGGGTGTAGGGACAAAGACATAGATAGAACTGGTGCACAAAGGAGTTGAATTGTCCACCCTCAAAACAGAGTCCATTATCTCAACCATGTTCCACACCCAGCATCATTTCTATGCGCATGAGAACAAGGTGAGTCACTGCTCCTCTGTCAGAAAGAGGCAAAAGATGAGAAGAAAAATCCATGCCCTTAGTTTGGAACACGTGGCACACTTTCCAATTCCTCAGAGATTGATGTAACATATGGTAAGCGATATGTCTAACAGTTGATGGCTGGGGGCAAGAGATTAGGAGTTGGTTGGTGGCTACAGATCTCCCACATCTCTTCTCAGAGGCGTGGGAGGCACTAGAATGCCTCTTTGTGCTTGAGGAAATGTGGCCCACTATTTGCTGTATGAAAGCCGCAAAAGCACCATGACCTGATATGCTACCGATAGTTTAGCTCTGCCTGCCTTGCCTGATATGCTATCAGCCAAAGTACATAAGATACTGCCTGAGCACTTTGCTCCAGTTCTGGTTTAGATTTTAATGAAATTTGAATAATACAGAGGGTTCTACCAACCTCATTTTATCAGCTTATCATCACAGTACTCCCTCAAGATGTAAAGGTCCTACTACTTTATAGACAGGAGGAGTGGTCTAGTGGTTAGGACAAGGTACTTCAGGCCAGAAAGCCAGGGGTTCAAGTCCCACCTGGGGACAGCAATCTCAGGCCGGAGGGACTGGGATTTCTCGTCCTATAGGCACTCCTTGTGGTCTTGAGCAAGCCACTTAACCCTCCATTGCCCATGTTCCCTGTAAGCATTAGCATATGTGTGTCATATCCCCTCATGTTAAATGTATCCTCCAATTGACCACTTTTACCCAGTGAAAAGTGGGATATAAATACAGCTAAATAAAATAAATAAATAAATAGTGGCTACAGGCTGATCTCCCTTCTATACATCAATTACAAAATCTTCACCATGATTCTCTGTGCTCATCTGGAGCTGAAAATACAGAATATTATCCATTCAGATCAGATAGGATTCATAAAGCACAGAAACAGCTTTGAAAATGTGTGAAGGTTGATCAATGTAATGCATGGAGCCCAAGGCAAACTGGAACCATGTGTGATCCTTTCATTAGACCACAAAAGGATCTTTGACAAGGTACAATTGCCATACCTGCTTGAGATACATAGACAATTTAGGTCCGGGCCTAATTTCTGCAGTTGAGTAGAAGCCATGTACAGAAGTCCCTTGGCAACAGTATCAATCAATGGTTTCCTTTATGACCACTTCCGGATGGAGCGTGGTATCCAACAGGGCTGTCTGCTTTCACCCCTGCTCTTTACATTAGCTATTGAACAGTTTGCCTGCCACGTATGATGGAGTAGGAAGGAGACAGATATAGAGCTTGGGAGATGGCTACATGCAATTTTCATGTATGCAGATGACTCCCTTATATATCTCCAAGATCCTGTCACCTCGATTCCCAGAATCCTTTCTATCATTGAGCAGTTCTTGTGTGTCTCTGGTTTTACAGTGAATAGGCAGAAATCTGCTCTACTCCTGTGCTTGACTGTAGCAACTCACCATGCAACTGTTCTCACGGGCAACTTCCTCTTAGTTGATCACTTCAAATACCTTGGAATTTGCATCCCAAATGTACTCTCCCAGTTGTGTACTCTAAAATACCGAGATCTCTTAGATGAGCTGATCAAAGAACTTGGCACCTTGCAATCCTCAGCTGTATCCTGGCTTGGGCGCATCGATACCGTTAAAATGGTGATTTTACTGAAGTTTCTGTTCCTATTCACACAATTACAATTGTGCCATTGTTTTGGGTTTCCCCCCTTGTGTAACCAAAGTGCTACACCCTTCCCAACATGAGAGCATGTGCTTTCTGAAGCAGTTGAAGTCATTTTTAGGCCAGCTTTACAGGGTTCTCACAGCAGACTCCTCAAATCCCAGCAGGGATCACTCATATGGAGGTGGTTGGAAATCTGTGTTGGTGGAGAAACCTGAGGAAATTAGGGAGGAGGTATACCAATATGCTCACTCCTGCTTTATAGCTCTATCTCTAGTCTACTATGCATGTTGATAACCCCAGTTGACCTCTTCAAATGAGTAACAGGGGGTGACCCCCTTTGCTGGAGAAATTGTGGAAGGTGAGGGGATCTGGAACATATGTGGTGGCACTGTCCCAAACTTCAGGCTTTCTTGTTCCAGATTCATCAGTGTATATGCATATCATTAGGACTGATACTCCCCTTCTTCCTCGACTCCTGTGTGTTCATCAATGTATATGCATATCATTAGGACTGACACTCCCCTTCTTCCTCGACTCCTGTGTGTTGGGATACTTACCCAAGACTGAAGGATAAGTGGACACGAAGACTCTCCAGCTGCTTGCTCTTAGCTGCTCATAGTGTCATCGCTCAGTATTAGAAGCGTGCAACACCACCCACTTAGCCAAATGAATTGTTAAGGTTTAGGACATATATCGAATGGAGAGACATACTTCTGATATTCAGGGCAAGCCTGAAACAGTCATAACAATATGGACCAAATTTCTCAAGAACTAAGCCCTGCCTGCCACCTGTCACAGCCTAGATATGTTTATCCTTCACACTATGCCACAATTTTTCTATCCCCTCAGTTCCCTATGGCTCCTGGTCATTGGTAAGCACCACTGACTCCAAGCTGTCCTTATGTGTCCTCTCATGGTATGATCCCACCTCTGATATGCTATTTGTATGATAGTGACTGAGGTATACTAGCAGAGTGGGAGCAGTTGGGGATGGGTTGTGGGTATGGAGATATGGATATCTTAGGGGAGGCATATGAGGAAGGAGGACATTAGGAACAAAGGGTTGAAAGGCACAAATAACTGAGTCGGAGCTCTAGAATATTTCCAACTACTACCAGTCTTAATGAGCCTGATGCCTGTCTGTAGGAGAAAGCTCCAGATGATAAAATGTGAATCTTTGGTTTTACTATTCCAAAGTATTTTCACCCCTAATCCCCTGATTCAGACCTCCTGTCCGGCATGGGCTCTTGTGCTAAACATGGGGGGTGGGGGGGTATATGAGTCTGAGGTGGAATGATCTGGTCTCTGCCCAAAAAAGGCAGTATGTGTCACTGTCTTAAGAGGGACCCCCTTCTGGGAGTCAGTTGTTCTCTTACAATGCGCTTATATGTGAATGTATATTGAACTGACATCTAAGCTGTAGACAGCTCCAGAAATGTTGCTATTTTGTTATATTTTGAAAGTTGTAAAAATTCCCTTCATTGACTAATAAAAAATAAATACACAAATAAAAAAAATATCATATGCTACCCCTATCCTTCAATGGAGAGCATCTCCTTTTTTATATGGTGAAAAATATATAGGTTATGAAAAAATACAGAAAAACTTTACTTGGCTAAAATCTATTACTCAGACATGGTGGACTCAGTCAGGTTAGCTTTATTTTTACCTAAGGCTTTGACAGTTCAGCCTGAAACTCTGCAGCATGAGTGATGTGACTAAGGGGCATCTTCACGCAACTGCATTACTGGATAGCGTAGGGTTCAACACCTTCCAAGAGCAGCAAAAATGCAGCCATGCTAAAAATCCCATGCTCACTGAGCAGCCTGGATTGGGGCAGACTGGGTGGTTCAGGGGCAGAGTGTGTACATCACAGTTAGCAAAGGCAGTTTTGGTGAGAGCTCATTGACAATGTTCCACTTAGCAGAGTTGTACTTCCTGCCACCTCAGTATGGCATGCAGCCATGAAGATCGCATCAAACAGAAAGAGCGTGGAGTGCTGCAAATCCATTCTAGTAATAAGCTGGGCATGCCTATTTTGTAGCATGGGTCAAGTGCCACCTCCATTTTCCTTTTCAGGGCTGAACACGTTCTACCCATGCAAGCCTTGGTAACTAGTCCCCTGAATGAGTGTCTATAAGAGAAGGGTAAGTAAAAAGGTGAAAATCAGGAAAAAGAATAGAAATATTTCTCCATTATTGCAAACCCTCTAAAGTTATTCTGTGATACAATCCTGTTGATGTGCTATTTTCCTCCAGTCTCAAGGTCACATTGTTTAAACAAACCAGGGGAGTAGAAAATTCAAAACAGATTTTATTGCAAAACATTTTTAGAAGTTGTTCACTCCCATCAATTTATTCAAATGACATATTATTTTATAGAATTAACAGTCTGAGTTTCAGTTCACCGGAGATCTGGTGAAATGTATAATTACGCTGTGGACCTTATTTGCATCTGTCCTTCGATTAGAATTCAGCAGGGAACAAGCCGGGAGCTACTTATACCACTTGCCTGAAATATATGTGCATCTGAATCAAGAGAATAATCCCTGGTTCTATACCAGATGGCAAATTGAATTTTTTAAAGACAGTCTCTTTTTATCTTCTGCTCATGGTACAGGTAACTTGTAGCTCATTCAAGCAACAGTATGACAAAAGAGCAACAGAGGTGAAACTTCAGCCAGTGCCAAAGTCTTTTTAAAGAGGAAATGATTCTATCTCCTGCATTGTTGGTATTGAGTGGGGTCTTGATGCTGATATCTATAGCAATTGCTGAAATTCAGATACCCAGATCAGTTTGTTCTTCAGGCAATTTTCAGTGGAGTCACTTTAAGGCAGGGGACCTGATCTTGGGTGGCATAATTCAGATGTTTGATTTCACCAGGTTTCGTTTTACAGAGAGTTTTACAAATTTCTCTGCATCCAATATGTGCTTTAGGTAAGTAGTTTTCTGACTGTGTCTCACTGGTTAACGTTTTAAGAATAGCTGTAGTTTACATGCTAATAAATAAAAGCAAACATTAATCATAGTTCAAAAACATAAATAATGAAAAAACCTTGCAATAGAACCAGTCAACCAGATTGAACCAAATTCTAAGCCTAAATTAAAATTAACAATCCTTCATATAAACCTATGAAGACATTTACAGAACCCAAGCAAAATGTTGCAGAAAAAATTAAAAGTGGTTATTTATGGATATGACAGCACTTCCTTTGATTGTATCCTAAAAGATAAATACTTTGCTAAAACCTGTAGGATGAGGAGCAGCTTATTCTATAGATATAGATCTAAAAGCCAATGTGCAAGTAGAGCCGAGTCTTTCTTCTTTAGAAGAAGACTTTTGCAATAAATTTGCTTATGTGAATCAAAGTGGAAGGTTCAACATATATAGATTTATATAGTCCTTGATACATTTTAAATGCATGCTTGGATTGGGAGCTAACAGGTGAATATTCAAAAACACTTATCAAGTCAGCATGAGTTGCAAAAGACCTGCATAGTTTGCTTTTAAAAGTGGCCACTTTAAGGGTTTCAATAGTTGCATAGCAAAAGGTAGTGCAGGTCAGGATTGAGAAGTATCAGCAGATCCTTGAGTGTCCCATTACCCAAAAAGTGCTGTGTGCCCAGCTAGAGAATTATGGCACATTGGCAGACTTTGAAGATAATTAAATATCAGACACATAAGGGGATAAGTCTTGAAGGATTGCTGAGGGGGGTGCTGCTACTGCTTGGAGGAATCTGGACTGGCATGTTCAAGCTGGGAAATCCTCAAAATCTTAGAGAAAATGGAATTCTTTGGGTTAAGCTGATTAAATCTACTACTACGACTGTTCATTTGTATAGCACTACAAGGCTTATGCAGTGCTGATCAGACACATGTAAAAGACAGTCCTTGCTCATCAGAGTTTACAATCTAGTCAAGGCAGACAATACAAACAGCTGAGGGCAAGGAAATGGCAAGGGGATGGCATGGAAACACCTAGGAGCTGAAGTGGATCAGAATCCAACAGCGGCCTCAAAGATGTGAGTTTTTAGCCTGGATTTGAAAAAGGAGAGAGATGAATCCTAATGCACATACTCAAGACGTTTGTCCCAGGCATATGGAGCAGCGATATGGAATGAACAAAGTCTGAAGCTTGCAGTGGCAGAGAAGGGCACAAATAAAAGGGATCTGCCAGAGAAGCAGAGTTCCAGAAGAGGGATGTAGGGAGAGATGAGAGAGGAAAGGTAGTGAGGTGCAGCAGAATAAAATGTTCTTATAGGTCATTAGGAGAAGTTTGAACATGATACGGAAATGGACGGGGAGCTAGTGAAGTGATTTGAGAAGAGGGGCTATATGAGCATATCAAGGCTGGCAGAAGATTAGCCATGCAGCAGAGTTTTGAAAAGATTGAAGGGGAGAGAGATGATTCAGAGGGAGACTAGCAAGGAGGCGGTTGCAGTAGTCTAGATGGGAGGTGATTAACGAGTGGATAAGTCTCTTAGTGTGTGTAGAAATAAAGGTTTCATGTCTTATTTTCCATTCAATAGTGAGTGAAAAGTGGCAGATTTTAGCTATAGCCACAGATTTTAGATATTTTGTCTATTAAAACAGAGAATTTTAGTTAAGTCAGTTAGAGCATATACTAATAACCAAACTTGCAGTTAAATAAAATTCAGGGAATAGTTTAACTGGCAAACTTTCAGTTAAATTAAAGCCAGTTAGGATGTAATTTCACAGGCAAACTTTCATTAAAATTAAAGTCAGGAAGGGTATAGCTTAAAAAGAGAAAATAGAGAAGGACAGATATTCTATGGATAAACAGAAATAAATTGTTTGCCAAAGAAGATTCTTGCAAAGAAACCTTCTAGTTAGAAGGCAAGAGAACTCTGATATTGTTGTTTCAATAAGTGTTAAAGTCCAGTAACAAAGGGGAAAGTTGAAAGGCACCCTCTATTAAGCCAAGGGCAGTGTGAATCACTAAGAGAATTGTTAAAAGGGATTGCCTTACAAGTGGTATGAGTTCTATCCACTTGCTGCACTGATTGCCATAGGCATGCACATCTCCCAGTTGGTAAGAGGATTTATGTGTGTGATGGGTGCAAAGACCTTCATCTCAGGGAATGAGCTTTATCTCTGGAGGATAGAGTAACAGACATGAATGAGCTGAGGCAGATAGAGAGGAATAAATAGGAAGGGAGAATTAGAGATTCTTGCTGCGGAAGCAAAAATGTGAAATAAACACTTTTTCAAGTACATTCGTAGCAAATAACCTGTGAGAGAGTCAGTTGGTCCATTAGATGATACAGGGGTTAAAGGGGCACTAAGAGGCGACAAAGCTATAGCGGAGAGAATGAATGAATTCTTTGCTTCATTCTTTACTGAGGAAGAAGTAGGAATGCTACCCATGACTGAAATGGTATTTAAAGGTGCAGAAGAATTGAAGGAAATATTGATACATCGGGAAGATGTATTACAACTATTAGATAAAATGAAGAGTAGCAAATCACCTGGGCCGGATGGTATACATCCAAGGGTGTTGAAAGAACTGAAATATGAGATTGCAGACCTGCTATTAGTAATCTGTGAACTATCATTAAAATTATCTCTAATACCTGAAGATTGGAGGATCGCCAATGTAACACCAATTTTTAAAAAGGGTTCCAGGGGTGATCCGGGAAACTACAGACCAATGAGCCTGACGTCAGTACTGGGAAAAATGGTAGAAACCATCATAAAGAATAAAATTACTCAGCATGTAGATAGTCATAGCCTAATGGGAGACAGCAAACATGGCTTTCGACAAGGAAGATCTTGTCTTACTAATCTGTTGTTTTTTTGAAGGAGTGAATAAACAGGTGGACAAAGGTGAGTCGGTTGATATAGTGTATCTGGACTTTCAGAAAGCCTTTGACAAGGTCCCTCATCAGAGACTTTGGCAAAATTAAAGAGTCATGGGATAGGAGGCAGTGTACTATTGTGGATCAGGAACTGGTTAAAAGATAGAAAGCAAAGGGTAGGGCTAAATGGCCAATTTTTCCAATGGAGAAAGGTGAATAGTGGTGTACCCCAGGGATCTGTGCTGGGTCCCCTGCTTTGACATATTCATAAATGACCTGGAAAGTGGAATAATGAGTGAGGTTATCAAATTTGCAGATGACACAAAACTATTTAAAGTTGTTAAAACCCGAGGATTGTGGAAAATTGCAAGAGGATCTTGATAAATTGGAAGACTGGGCATCAAAATGGCAGATGAAATTTTACATGGACAAGTGCAAAGTTATGCACCTGGGGAAGAAAATCCCAAACTATGCAAGGTTCCACATTAGGAACCACCACCCAGTAAAAAGATTTAGGCGTCATTGTGGATACCATGTTGAAACCCTCGGCCAAGTGTGCAGCGGCGGCCAAGAGAGCAACTAGAATGCTAGGTATCATAAGGAAAGGAATGGAAAATAAATCAAAAGATATTATAATGCCTCTATATCGTTCCATGGTATGACCGCACCTTGAATATTGTGTGCAATTCTGGTTGCTGTATCTTAAAAAGGATATACTGTGCTAGAATCATGCCAAGGTATTTCACTTCAGGCTTGATGGAGATATCGTAGGAGTTTATTGAGATCTTCTTTGGTGGTGTAAAGGTGGGATCTCTGTTAATAACAAGTGCTTCAGTTTTGTTGAAATTTAATGTAAGTGATTGTTTGTATAACCTAATGGTAATTTTATTAAGACAAGCCAATATGGTGGAGTGTACAAAATAATGTTGTCTGAGTAGATATGGTATTTTATCCTGAATTTCTGGAGCATGTGACATATGGGCTGTATGTATAGGTTAACAAGTTAGGCAGAGAGGGTGGATTCTTGAGACAATCCTTGATGCACTTGAAAGAGTTTTGAGGTCTTGTTGTGTGCAGCTGGTTAAATAAGAGCAGAATCATCTCAGGGGATTTCCATTAACCCTCATTTTTTTAAGTCGTTCAATGAGTATGCTCTGATCTACAGTCAAAAGCTGCTGGGATGTTAATGAAGATGAGGATGAAGACTTGCTTGGACTCCTCAATTCCCTTTAGTAAGTTGTCTAATAGGAAGATTAGTAGTGTTTCCACTCCATAACTTTGTCATAATTTATGTTGTTGGGCATCAAGAGGTGCAGTTGCCTCAATGAAGTCTTGGAGCTGTTTCTGAATAAGCTTTTGTATTATTTTAGCTAAGAGTGGAATGCTGGAGATGGGTTAGCAAGATATGGATAGGTCAGGGTCCACTGAGGAATTCTTCAAGATAGGTCTAATTGTACAAATATTCAAGTTGGCTATCATTTGCCCTTGGATGAGAGAGGAGTTTATTATGTTTAGCAGCAGCGGGGATAGCTCTTTCCTTGCCATTTAGATCCATGTCATTGGATAAGGGTCCAGTTGTGAAGTATAGTGCTAATCATGGATAGGATCTGATCTAGTTGATTGGCTAATATTGCGTTAAATGGTCTCATTATTGGTGGGCTGTTGGTTGCACTTGTTCTCTAGTCTAGTGCTATCTTATCATTGGTATGAGGGAATTTGTTCAAGAGATAAGAGGCATAGGCTTGTGGGTTCAAACTTGAGACATTTTGTGTGGGTGGGGCTCTTATAAGTGACTTGGTGATATTGAATAACTCTCTTGGTCAGTTGAGGGATTTAAGGATTAGGTTACTGTGGTATTCTTGATTCCTCTGATTTATTAGCTTATTGCAATCTTTTTGCTTTGTGATATATTCTTGCTGGTGTTGGGGGGTTTGTGTTCATTGCCATCTTCATTCCAGTTCTCTTAGTTTAAGTTTTGCTTCTTTTATGCTTTTTGAATACCAGGATGCTGTGGAACTTCATCACGATGGAGGCTTTGGTGGAAGTTCTGTGAATGAAGTTATCATGCCATTCCGATCATCTACTAGGTTTACAAGGTCCTTTGGATCAGCTGTTGAGGTCATTTCAATCAGAGAGCTAAGGTGTTTGATTAGAGATGCTTCATTGAAATCTTGGAATCTATATCCAGGGTGTTTCCTCTTTGTATGTAGAGGAGCTTATGATTTGTGAAAGGTCCAGTGCATCTATAGTTTCCAGAAAGGAGGTTACTTACTTTATAGGTACTTAATTCAGGTTCAGGTCTCCTAATAGGATGAAAGGTTTAACCTTTGATGATTGAGAGCATGATATTTCTATCAACAGAGAGAGGTCATCAACTGTAGAGGTTGGGGATCTATAAACTAAGCATATAGAGAGACAGTTATTTTGTTTATTTATTTATTTATTTAGCAATCACTTATATACCGCTACTTCCGCTACTTCCACCCAATTAATTAATTTTGTATTAGTAGTGCATTCAGGGTGTCGCTTGTTATGATTGTGGACACTTGAAACTTTTGGCTTTTGCTGGCAAGGATGAATATTCCTCCTCCTCTCTTATTTGTGGGCAGTTCTAGATGTCCATTTGTGTTGTTATGAGCTGGCTTGGAAGTACCTGGTCTCTTTCGGTGAACCAAGGCTCCATTATGAACATCATGTCCAGATTGTCATCCTCGCTATAGTCATTTATGATGTGAATGTTCTTGCGTGCTGAACATGCATTTATTAGTACACATATTACGTATTCGGTTTGGTGGTTATATGTTTGATGGGCAGTTGTGTTTGACAAGGTAGTAAATTTTATTAGTCTTGATTGTCGTTTAGGAACATTCATGAATTGTTTATGTTTATTAGAATACTTGAGATACCACGCCTTATTGGTCCAGGGCGGTTTACAATTAGTAACAAACACAATGGCCATAGGACATGGAAAATGAAAAGAACTCCATTAAATGACAGGAGAGAGAAAGTGAAAGGTAGAACAAAAAGAGAAGAGCAAAGGGATCTTTAAGAGTCTGGAGGACAGAGGTTAGGTAATGGTTGATTGCAAATCAAAAGCGGTTTGAAAAAGATGGGTTTTCAGAAGGGTTATGACACCAAAGTTGATTTCTTTGTTTGTAAACTATTTGTATGATTCCTGTCCAGATGGTGGCAATGGGAGTTTTTTTTTTTAATATGTTTACTTTGCATTTTCCTGAATACAATAATCAACAACAAGAAAACTGTAATTACAGCGACTCCAAAAATTAAAAAACAGATTCAAGAAGTAAATCCACACGAAACATCGGGAAAACAAAAAAGGAGGAGGGGTTCTCATAATCTCCAAATCAGACCTCAATTTCCACATTGTGGACTCCTATAGCACAAACAACTTGGACATCCTCTCTGTTACAAACCAACAATGCTCCCTCAACTTGCTGTATAGAACACCTTCTTCTTCACCAGATGACCTGCCAACCATAGTTGACCTTGCTACTAACACACTCAATCCAAAGAAACCAAACTGGATAATGGGTGATTTCAATCTCCCTTCTCTACCCCAAAACCACGCAAATGCTTTCCTTGAAGCAATGGAAGACCTGGGATTCAAACAAATCATCAACGAACCCACGCATACAAAGGGGAAAATTCTGGACATGGTATTTACCCCTCACCCAGTCATGATCCAAAACAACAATCCTCCAGTATCAATCGTAGAGGTACCCTGGTCCGACCACAAATTGATCATTATCCAGATACCCATCAACATTGACCAGCCAGACAGAAGTCAACACACAAGCAACACCTCTAGAGCTGCTACCAGATGCTTTCGCCCCTTCGATAGGGAACACATCCTTTCGGAGATCCCATCACTCTTCAACTATAGCTCACCAGACCTTGATGAACTAATCTCTCAATGGAACTCCAGCCTGCTTGCCTTATCACAACGCTCAAACCCGAAAAATACAGCGAGGACAAAAAATAAAAGCTCCGCCCCATGGTTCTCCCCTGAGCTACGATCCTCTCTCGCACAACTACGGAGACTTGGGCGCCGATCGCGTTCAGAGGATGACCAGACTGCTTACCGAACCCACCTTGCAATACATCGTGAAACAATCACTACTAAAATGAGACAATACCATACCGACACCCTAAAAAGGTCTCTGAATAAACCACGGGACCTCTTCAACTTGGTCAAAGCCCTCTCAAAGGAACCATCTCCCGAACAACATAGCGAGATTCACCCGCAAGAATTTGCCGATTACCTGCAATCCAAGATCGTGCAAACTAACAAAGTGTCGGTAATTTCATACCAAGTTCCGACGGGCCTATCCCCACTGAACATACTCTACACACCACCCACTAAACTTATCCAGAACACCATAGCAACCCTCAACACCTCTACTGCTCAGACTGACCCATGTCCAGCGTTTTGGATCAAGGAGCTACGTGATGTGTTCAGCCCTGTCATCGCAAATATAATGCAGATCTCCTTCACAACAGGATACTTTCCCTCTTCACTCAAGCAGACCTCCATTAGGCCCCTACTGAAAAACCCCAAACTAGACCCCCAAAGAGTTGACTCTTATCGGCCAATAGCCAGCATCCCTCTATTAGCCAAAATAATTGAGAAAGAGGCACAACGGCAAATTCAGGACCACATTGATGCTGCTGCTCCCTTAGACAACTGTCAACATGGCTTCAGAGAACATCATGGGGTCGAGACACTACTCACTACTCTATTCAACGACATCATCACAAGAATTGACAACGTCCGTCAAGGTTGTGTGCTTATATTCTTAGATATAGCCGCAGCATTCGACTCCGTCAGCCACGAAATACTCCTCGAAAGATTGAAAGAGAAGGGAATCTGCAACAGTGCACTAGAATGGTGCAAGTCTTATCTGGATGGCAGATGGCAATATGTGAAGTCTGGATCTGAAGAGTCAACACATTTCCATCAAAAGCAAGGGGTACCCCAAGGCTCCTCACTATCCTCCTTACTCTTCAATATTTACATGCAACCCATCTGCAATATCATAAGATCTTTCAATGTGAACTGCCTGATATATGCAGATAACATCCTCTTATACATGCCTTTCTCCACAACTCACATGGACCTGACCCCACTCACGGACTGCTTCAATGCAGTGTCAACCTGGCTCCAATCACAGAACCTACGCATCCAACATAGAAAAACTGAAGTACTATTCATCACCAGAGACCCCAACTTTACTGCCCCCACCCCACATCAGTGTCAAGGAAGCCGACCTGCAGACCAAAGAGGCAATAAAATACCTGGGAGTAACTGTCGATCAACGACTGGACATGAAAAGTCATATAAGCAATATTGTCAAAGCTGTCTATTTTAAAATCCGTTCACTCAAGCACCTACGCTCACTGTTGGACCCAGAGGATTTCCGAACCATATATCAAGCGCTGATCCTGCCACATTTCGACTTTGCAAATGCCATCTTACAAGGGCTTCCCCAATCCACACTAGCCCCCTTACAGTTGGCCATGAATGCCACAGCCAGAGTCATCTACGGAGCTTCCAGAAGCGACCACATAACGCCCATTCTCAAACAGCTGCACTGGCTACCTATCCATGGGAGGATCACCTTCAAAACCCTTCTGTTAACATTCAAGGCAATCAAAGGCATTTCCTCCCCCTCACTCACACATCTTTTCCACATGGTTCCCCCCAACAGATCTAGAAGAGCAACATCTGTCAACGTACTAATCACACCAAAGGCATCGACAAAGTGCAACAAGACAACCACAAACAGACCGTGCAGTTTCTATATCCCCAGATGCTGGAATGCTCTGCCCCCTGACATTAGAGCCATAACCAATTTATATCAATTCAGGAAGGCACTCAAAACCTACCTCTTCATCCAATATTTCCCAGACAACCTTTGAGCCTAGATTTCCCTCTCAAGAAATCACCCCTCTAGAGATGCCCCCTTACTCATGATCTGACTTTACCTATCCTGCAGTGTAAATAGCTCATGTATATAGTTAACCCAGTTATCCAAGTTTCTTTTCCCTGTTCAATGTAAAACCAGACACCTTGTCGTATTGGTAGTTATGTTATGATGTAAACCGCGCTGATGCCGAATAGCGCGGTATATAAGAAACTGTAATAAATAAATAAAATAAATAAATGAAACACATAACTCGAAACCACATTAAAGAAGGAGAGATAGCCATCATAATCAAAAGGAAAAAACTAATTAGCAAGAAAAAAGGAGTCTGGATAAAATCCAGTCTCCACATACGGGAGTCATAATCATCCCACCCAATTAATTTCCCACATTTTCCTTAGCAGACAAAAATTTCTGGAGCTGAATCACATTCGAGAAGACATAATTCTGTTCCTCAAAAGTTATAAGACAACGACAGGGAAATTTTGAGGAAAAAGGAAGCCCCCAATGCTGTCACTCTAGTTTTCAAATCCAAAAATTGTTTACGATGTAACTGAGTGGTCCGACCCACGTCGGGAAACACTTGAAGCTTAGACCCACAAAACACCATATCTTTATGCTTAAAATAAGCACGTAATACCCTTAATTTATCAGATTCAGTGGCAGTGGGAGTTATTCTTAGCAGAGTGAGCATGAGAATAATTAGGGCAAGCGCATAGTTATCCGAATCATGTTCCTGCTTTGTCATTGTCACCTATGCTTCTATCTGTGGTGACTGAGGATGTGCTTGTGATAGAGGCTTGAAACCTTTGTGGTTTGTTTACCTTGTTCCAGTGGAGGGTACTGTCAGGATTGTTACTACTGATCTTTCAGAGACCATAGCCAGACAAGTCTTACTGAGGCTTGGATATGTGCTCCCTGGAGGTATCCTGGTTCTGTGCTTGTTAGTTGTTTTGTCAGTGCGTTTGCTTGCCATTCTACATTGCTTCCATGATTCCCCTCATTTGAGTTGATCTTCCAGATGAGTTTATTAGGTCCCCACCTAAGGGTCACACAAAAGGGCACTCTGGTGAGGCCCTCAGACGTGGGCATGCCAGACATGGGCACACCTGAACATGTTGGATTTAAATCGGGGCTTGTGGCTGATTGATTGGTCTGGTGGGGGGAGCAAAGGAGGAGTTCACCTCTCCTGTTTCTTCTGCATCTCTGATCGGCCAGCCGATGATGGTACTGGGGCCTGAGCACACTGAATTCAAATTGGGGCTAGATGAGGATGCAGGATGCAAAGTTTAATGTGAATTTGCATAGAATTCTACAATTCCTCAATATGAATATATGAATGAATTGCACAATTATCAATCACCTGAATATAGACATGTTTTCTTGCTCAAAGATTGAACCTACGTTACTTTCGGCATCTCTTGGCCTTTTATTTTACCATTGAGGAGATCAACCAAAACCCTGAGATACTGCCCAACATCACCCTGGGCTTCCATATACTGGAGTCCTGCACTACAGAAATAGTTTCATTGTGTAATGCTCTGACTATATTATCAGGGAAAGAAGACGCTGTTCCTGGATACACATGTCACCTGCAGGGCCAAGTGGCTGGTTTCATTGGAAGCTTCTCTTCAGTGACATCACAAGCAATAGCCAGACTTACAGGGATCTACAGCTATCCCCAGGTATGGTAAGAACCAGTTTCAGTTTATCCTCTCTGCAGTTTGCTGCATCTTTACCTACTTTGTTTTTACTTGTTTTGCAAGACTGGATTAATGCAGCTGATTTATGCTTTCCATAGCTAGCTAAGATGGTATATTTGTTTCTGGTATATTTGATTCATTACCTAAGTTTCAAACAGTTTTGAATTGTTGTAGAGTCCTCGCAGTACATGTTTTGTTGTGAAGGCCAAGAATGTCAAGGATGAAACATAGAAGATGGTGAAAGTTAAAGACCATTTTTATCTATTCAGTCGACACATCCAAGAAGCATCAGCAGAATTGGGGCATGACTAGGCAGAATTACTCCACATGGATACAGCAGGAGTAGACATTATCCAATCCATACAAAGATCTAAGGAGTCAATTTACTGGAATGATTTTCATTGGCATAGTATAGGAAAAAAGTCTTATTTAATCAGACTTGAGGTTTGTCACAGCCATAGGAAATAATTATTTATTTTTACTTCAGACTGTCAACTAAAATCATTGTGGCATGACACTGAATATGTGCTAATTTCTGCATAGAGTGAAATGAGGTGAGCAATGGGAATAAACTGTACCTCACAGTTAATGCACATTAACTTACTGTGCATTACCTGAACACAACAGACCACTCAGAGCATTTAATGTCACCTCAATAGAGAAAGTGAAGAGCATCTGTGCTATCTGCAAAGCAGACAACATGCACTAAATACATTTTCTCTGCATTAGCTATACAGAGTAGATAATTGTTGGGAACACGTGAATATGTAACAGAGGCTTTGTAGCTTTTGTGCCATGATTTGAGCAATTATAACGGTAACTTTTACACTTTACTATACTTCAGTAAAAATACACTTTAGTCTATTACAATCATAAGAAATAATTCATTAATCAGATCATTATACTAGAAGAGCATTAGCAGGTTGCTGACTAACAACTTGACTGAAAGGGAGTAGTAGAACTTCAGAAAGGATTACAAGGTGACTCTTCATTTCAGAAAGGGCAGGTGTCATCCTTGACTTACTCCACTGCAGATGTAGACAAATAATTCCAACATTCCTTAGGAAATCAGTGATGCGTTTTCTGTAATAGTCCACATGGACAAACATGTTTGTGAGTAGTCTCTGAAGTCTATTTAATTATTTATTAATATTAATTTAGGCTCCGATATTGAGCTGGATGAGCTAAGTGCTGCATCAGCTCATAGCCCTATGGGCTCACCTTAACCCCAGATATTCAATGCCGCACCAACGGCATTGAATATCCTGGTCTGCGTGCCCTGGGGAAACCGCCGCACAGTCTAACCGGGTAGCGGCAATATTGAGCAACTACCCGGTTAGCATTTATGATTAAGACTTGGTAAGCCAAAAAAATCCTGAGTTTTAGTTGTGGAGCCCTAACTGGGTAGCAGTTCAATATTGCTGCTACCCAGTTACTGCCATTCTCTGCCCCCTCTGCCCCTGAATGTCCCTAAGATGCCCTGATGCTAACTGGATAGTACTGGGGCACATAGGGGGTAAAGACGGGGATATTCTAAAGCACTAACCATGTAGGTGCCGTCAAATATTCCCATTTAAGTTATTTACATGGTGTACTGAGCTGTAACCCATGTAAATGCCTTTATTTATTTATTTATTTAGAGAACATTTGTATACCGCTGCTTCCAGCGATCAACAGCGGTTGACTATACATATCAGGAGGGGTAATCAACAGTTAATACAGAATGATTGCATGCCAAGATTCACACTGGGTTCACACTGCACAAAAATCTGATACAATATTTACATATATACATATTGTTACAATATTTACAACTTGCAGTTATATATATACAATCTGTTACACTAATTACAACTAACCTGGGGGGAGATGCACTAACCTAGATGCAATACATGGTGTTCAAATCCCTTAAAGTCATATTGTAAAGTCACTCTAGTGTCAAGGATACGGTTGACCCTTTGTGTTCCGGTTAATATTTACTCTGTTAGATTATAGTGAGTTATAAACAGGTGGGTTTTGAGCTTTTTCCTAAAGTCTGTTAGGCTGTTGATTGCACGCATGCCATGTGGCAGTTGATTCCATAGCATGGGTGCAATGTAAGAGAATGCTCTGTTGCTGGTGTGTATCTTGGCCGTTCTTTTTTTGTAATTTAATTTTTATTAAGGTTATACAAAATATCAAACATAGGCAAAATAATTATCACAAAAATAATAAGAAAACAAGCTTAGTCCACATCATGGGGAGTGGTGAGGGAACATCCAGCCGACAGCCAAAATTAAACAAACTCTAATTATTACATACAATGCTAATAGAACAACCAAAGAAAAAATATGAAAAACATAGCACACCTTATACTTATGCATCTGCTACAACCTGAGGGTCTAGCCCCTTAAGAAATACTTCTAATGATCCAACATCCATAAACACATATTTAATACCCCCAGATGTGACCAGACATTTGCAAGGAAATTTCAAGAAGAAAGTTGCGCCAGAAGCGAGAACCCGTGGCTTAAGAGCCAAAAAGGCTCTACGCCTAGCTTGAGTTTGCCTGGCCACATCTGGGAATATATTAACTTTTCCACCACAGAATTCAGCATTCTTATTACGAAAATAAAGTCGCATGACAGTACTCTTATCTATCTCCGAAAAGAAAGAAACCAAAAGAGTAGATCTAGTTTCAATTAAGTCACGCGAAGACTCTATAAAATTAGCAATATCCAAGGAATCTAAAGGTTCAGCCAAGGCTACAGATTGACGGTCACCAGAGGTTATAGGCCTCGGGCCAGGCAAATAATATATTTTTGTAATTACTGGCATAGTATTTAACTGATACCCCAATACTTCTGTTAAATATTTTTCAAATAAAATTTTGGGCGACACTAATCTAGTACAAGGAAAATTCAAGCAACGGATATTTACTGCCCTCAAATTATTCTCTAGTAACTCCTGTTGAGTATGTAACGTTAAACTATCCCTCATAAAAGACAAATTAGCAGACTGTAGCAAGGAACATTGTGCATCAATTTTCTGACATTTGTTATCTAAAGCAGAAATTTGTAAATCATGCTGAGCCATCTTAGAAACAGAATCTTGTGAAAAACCATTAATCTGGGTAGTAACAGATAATAAAGAGTGCTCAATCCTGGACAGAATACACCAGATATCAGATAAAGACACATTCTGAGCAGCCTCAGGAGAAGCAGATACACCATCACTTTGAACGCCTCCAGGAACCGCCGGAAGCTGAAGGACTTGAGGCAGGGACACTGCCGCAATGTCCGCCAGACAGCTAGATGACACCACTGATGAAATAGGTTCCAAACCCCCAAGGGCCCCTCCTTCAACGGGTGAAGACGTTAAAAGTTGAGGATTCCGTAAATTTGCATGTGGGGCAGAGTTAAAACCCCCTGAAGAACCAATGGAGCTATCAAAGGAGACCGAGGGCTTAGATACGGGAGCAGGTGATTTCCTATCACCGGAAACAGTTACAATATGCCTGTCCATAGGCCCAGAGATCTTAACAGCTTTATCGGGATTAGGATTACTCACGTTTAGCTTCTTCTTACGCTTACCCATACCAGTACTGGGTCTCCCTGCTCCCTGCGCGCCACTTGCGCCTAAGGGGCGCACAAGGGGCCTCTCAAACCCCTTAAAACGCAACCGCGACCGCGCAACCACGGTACAACCGCGGATTTCTAGCCCCGGAGATGATGTCAGGGCCAATCACTGCGTCACACCGCTGCTCCGGAAGGTCAGACTCCCCAACCGCACAGAATAGGCGCAGGACACAGTCGGGCATCAGCTGGACTCCTCTCACACACACCCCATCTTGGCCGTTCTTATACTCTTTGGGACACTGAGAGTGTTTAAGTTGGCGATTCTTCTGTTTCTATTGTGAGTTTGAGCGCTGATGAGATTGGTTAGGAATGACGGCGCTATGTTGTGTATACGTTTGAATGTGGTTATTAGGAGTTTGTATTTTATGCGGGCGGTAATTGGGACCCAGTGAAGCTCAATTAGGACTGGTGTGATGTGTTCTGTGAAGCTCTTTTTCATGATGATCCTGGCTGTAACATTTTGTGCCATTTGTAGTATATTCAGGGTTTTCTTTGGTAGCCCCTGCAATATGGTGTTACAGTAATCCCAGTGGGGCGTGATGAGTGCTTGTGCCACTATTCTGAAGTCGTGTTGTTCAATGATGTTATGGAGTGGCTGGAGGATTCTTAGTTTATGGAATATGGCTCTATTGGTATTCCGGAGGTGTTTATCCATCTTTAGTTTGTTGTCGAACGTGACTCTGAGATATTTTATTTCATTCTTTGTGCTGTAGATGATGTTGTTCAGGGTGACTGTTGGCGGAGGGTTGAAGTCTGTTTTACTGGAGATGTACATTACCTCTGTTTTTGTATGGTTTATGGACATGTTGTTTTGCTTTAGCCAGGCTTGCGGTTCACATAAACATTCTTCTAGTTGATTGTAATTTGGCTTGTTTTCGTCCAGTTGGGTATAAAGCATTACATCATCTGCATACCAGTGGTAGCTGATCTTGTATTTCTGAAAGATTGCACAAACTGGTCTTATGTATAGGTTAAATAGTAGGGCGGAAAGCGCCGAGCCTTGGGGTATTCCTTGGCTTTGCGGGAATGGTTCAGCTGTTTCGTTGTTAAAGAGCACCTGCTGCATTCTGCTTGTTATGTAGGATGTGAACCATTTCAGGGGGGTTCCACATATTCCAATGGTTTCAAGCCTATCGATGAGTGTTTTGTGGTGAACTATATCAAAAGTGGCTGCTATGTCTATAAAAATGAGTACGAACTTCTTCTTTTTGTTTTCTAGTCCGGTGAGAAGGTTGTTAAGGAGTGTTATGAGTAGCGTTTCCACTCCATGATGCTGACGAAAACCGTATTGATGGTCATCTAAGGCTCTTGAGTCGTCGACATGGTCTTGGAGCTGTTGCTGTACTGCCTTTTCAACGATTTTGGCTAGGAAGGATATGCTGGATATTGGTCGGTATGAGGCTGGGATGCTTTTGTTGAGTGTTTTGTTTTTTAAGATAGGCCTTATGAGTGATTTCTTAAGTTGAGTTGGCATAATTCCTTGTAGAAGTGATTGGTTCACAATGTGGACTATATACTGTGTAACCTCTTGCTTTATTGCCTTGAGCCATGCTGCTGTGCATGGGTCTAGAGGGGAGGTAGTTGTGTTGAGATTTGAGATGATGTCTATGATTTGTTTGTCACCAATTTTCTGAAAGTCACTCCATTCTTTAATTCGATTTGTGCTTGTTTTCAAGTTGCATTGCAGCTTAGTGGTGTCAGGGTGTTGGCTTTGAGTGGGTTGCGTGAGCGTTGTCGGATTGAGTTGCTGGCATAGTGGTCTGCTAGCGTTTGGGCTTTTATTGCTTCATTATAGGAGTCATCTTGGGATGCCTTGGTGAGGGCTTTGACTAGTTTGAACAGCTCCCTTGGTCTATTTAGGGCTTTGTTGAGTGTGTTAGTGTGGTGTGTCTTTTTTGCAAGGTTGACTTCTTCTTTGTACTTGGTGAGGAGAGTTAGATATTTCATCCTACATTCCTCGGTTTTGGCTTGTCTCCATTTTTTCTCTGTCTTTCTTAGTTCTTTCTTCCTTTTATTCAGGGCTGTGGTGTACCATGGCTCCGATTTGTTTTTAGTTATGATGTTTTTGACCCTCCATGTTGGTTGTGATGTTTCTTCAATTCCTGTGTTCCATTGGTTTACTAGATCTTCGAGGTCTGTGTGATCTGTCTGAAAGTTCTTTGCTATAGAATTTATGAGATCTTCTTTGTCAAATTTTTGGAAAATTCTCTTGGGATGGGTTGTTGGGCCAGTCTTGTGACTGTCCGCTATGGTTGGAATGCTTAGTGTGAAGGATATTTGATGGTGGTCCGACCATGGGACTTGCGTGATGTGGATATTGGGTTCTCTTCCTTCTCTGAGTTGTTGATTGTTGGGTATGAATACCATGTCGAGCGTATTTCCCTTGATGTGGGTGGGGTCTTGTATGATTTGCTTATACCCGAGTTGGTCCATTGCATCCAGGAAGGCATTTGCCTGTGTTGCTGGTATAGATGGCAGATTCAGGTCACCCAGGATAACTTGGTATTTCTTGATTTTGGATGTTGAGAATCTTTCTAGTGCAGCAGCTAGGGTTTCATGATTTGCTGTAGGAGGTCTGTATACTAGGCATATAGATAGTGTCCTGTTCTCTACCTTAAGGATATCAATACATTCTGTGGTATTTTGCGAAGTGTTTTTTAGATGCATTGATTCTTTAGCAAGGATTAGGACTCCTCCTCCTTTTTTATTTATACGTGGACAGTTGTATAGTTTATAGCCAGGTTTGTGTATTTGGTTTATTATTACTGTGTCCGTGTCCGTGATCCATGTTTCAGTGATACAGAGGACGTCAGGCTTTTCGTCTGTAATCATATCATGAATGATGTGTGATTTGTTTCATATGGATCTGGCGTTTATTAGTATGAATGAGAGAGGGGCATGCGTTATGGTGTTGGGTTGTGCGTTTTTGTTTTGTTTTGTCAAGCGTTTTGTCAGTTGTATGTTGTTAGGTTTTGTGGTTTGGTGTTTGCGTGAATTTTTGTGGTGCCTGTGTGTTCGCTGTTGATTGGATAGCAGTGTTTGGTTGGGTGCTGAGTAGTATGTGCAGCGGGGAACAAGGGTAGCTACCATGAGTGGGTTATACACATATAAAGGTTGCCAAATGTATGGCGACCCAATATTGGGTCCTTTCAGTCCACTGATCTAAAACATTCTCAGTGGATTACAAAAGAGGAATGCAGAAACGTAAACATAAAGCAAGCTTATAACATAAATAAAGCAGCTTAAAAAATATATAATCCAAATAACATTTCAGATAAAAACACAGAATATGATTAATATGATTTCTGTGACAACGGCAACAACACCAAACTTAAACTGCAAGGAAGAAAGGCCCAGCAATCTACTTCTGTATCTTGCCATGAAAACCCAATGGATAGTTACAACAAAACAAATTGTGTTATAGTGCTGGAAGATGAGACCCCAGGTCGGAAGACACTCAACTAGCTACTGGGGAAGAGCTGAAGACTTTTCAGAGTAAAGCCAGCATTTATGATGTGGTTGGATTAAAGCCCTTGGGACATATGGCGGCTGATGTAGCTGCACATGAAATGAGATTCAGAAGCTGTAAAGATGTCTTGTTGTTGTTGTTGTTAAGTGCCGTCAAGTCAGAGTCGACACATGGCGACCCTCTGGATAGCTATCCTAAATTGTGTTCGGTCTTCAGTCAGGCGGCTCATTGTTGACAGACTGGTACCCGTAGCTGCTGTTATTATATCGATCCATCTCATTGCTGGCCTTCCTCTTTTGCGTTGACCTTCTACCTTGCCAAGCATAATGTCTTTCTCTAATGATCTCTCTCTCTTCGCATGATGTGTCCAAAGTATGAAAGTCGAAGTCTTTTCATCTGAGCTTCTAAAGAAAGCTTAGGTTTGATCTCCTCTAGTACCGACTGGTTTGTTCTTCGGGCAGTCCATGGTATACACAGTATTCGCCGCCAGCACCATAATTCAAAGGCATCAATTTTCTTCCTGTCTATCTTTTTCACTGTCCAGCTTTCACATCCATATGATGTTATTGAAAATACCATAGCTTGAACAAGTCGAATCTTTGTATGGAGAGAGACATCTCTGCTCTTAAGAATCTTATCTAGTTCTTTCATAGCCAAGAGCAATGTGTCATCTGATTTCTTGACTGCTTGTTGCTTCTTTATTGATAGTTGATACAAGTAGGTTAAAGTTGTTCACAATTTCAATTTCTTCTCCTTCAACGATGAACCTGTTGATTATGCCAGTTGTCATGATCTTTGTCTTCTTTACATTAAGGTGCAGGCCCATTTTGAGACTATGTTCTTTGATTGTGAGAAGCAAATGTTTCAGATCATCTTCACTTTCAGCCAGTAATGTGGTATCATCAGGATAGCGAAGGTTGTTGATGAGTCTTCCACCAATCTTCACACCTCTGTTGTCTTCATACAATCCTGCTTCTCTGATGATTTGTTCTGCATATAAATTAAACAGGTAGGGGAAAGTATGCAGCCTTGTCTTACACCTTTGCTTATTTTAAACCATTCTGTTTCTCCTTGTTCCGTTCGAACTGTTGCTTCTTGATCAATGTACAGATTGCGCAAGAAAATGATCAGGTGTTCTGGTATAGCCATGCTTCTTAATGTGGCCCAGAGTTTCTCATGGTTTACACAGTCAAAAGCCTTGCTATAGTCGATAAAGCACAAATAGATATCCTTTTGGTATTCTATAGTCTTTTCAAGGATCCATCTCACATCCGCAATGATGTCTCTCGTTCCTCGCCCTTTCCTGAACCCTGCTTGCACTTCAGGTAGTTCTTGTTCCAGGTATGGTTGTAGTCTCTTTTGAATAATCTTCAGTAGAATCTTGCTGGCATGTGGGATCAGAGCGATTGTGCGATAATTTTCACAGTCAGTTGGATCACCTTTCTTTAGTATTGGTATAAACACAGATCTTTTCCAGTCAGTTGGCCATGATGTTGTCTTCCATATTTCTTGGCAGAGCCTTGTGAGTACGGTAACAGCTGCATCAGATTGCTGCAATACTTCTATGGGATTGCTATCAATGCCTGGTGCTTTGTTCTTTGATAAGGCTTTCAATGCTGCTTCAACTTCTTCTTTCATCACCAATGGTTCCCGATCATAAGGTACAGGTTGAAACGGATGTTGGTCCACTTGATCTTTATCATATAAAAACTCTGTATATTCCTTCCACCTTTTCTTGATCTTCTCAGCATCATTCAACATAGAACCTTGAGCATCTTGTAACATTCCAATTCGAGGCTGGAACTTCTTCTTTAACTCTCGTAGCTTTAGGAAAGCCGATCTTGTTCTTCCTCTAATAGTTTCTGCTTCTATTTCCTTGCAAGTGTCATTGTAGTACTTTTCCTTGTCCTGTCTTGCTGCACGTTGGAAATCTCTGTTGAGTTCTGCGATTGTCTTTCTTTCTCCTCTGGCTTTAGCTTCTCTGCGTTTCTGGGCAATTTTCAGAGTTTCTTCCGTCATCCATTTTGGCCGTTTTTGCTTTTTCACCTTTTGTAGAGACTTCTCACTTTCTTCCAACACAACCTTCTTGATGTCATTCCATAACTCTTCTGGAGCTCTGTCATTTGTATCTAAAGCAGCAAATTGATTTTGCAGGCAGTCTTTAAATTTCAGTGGTATATTCTCAAGGTCATATTTTGCTGCATTCATGAGTGGTTTGCTCTTTTTCAACTTTAGCTTGAGTTTGCATACTAGTAGTTGATGATCTGTACCACAGTCAGCTCCAGGTTTTGTCTTTGTTGATTTTACAGAGCTTTTCCATCGTTGACTTCCACATATGTAGTCAATTTGATTTTTATATAATCCATTCGGTGAAGTCCATGTGTACAGTCGCCGCTTGTGATGTCTTACACATTTGAAAATGGAATGTACGAAGCATGAACCAAGGGAAGTTGGAGGTGGTCGATAAAGAAATGGAAAGTGTACAACTTGATCTGTTGGGTGTCAGCGAACTGAAATGGACTGGCATCGGGCACTTTGCATCAGATGATCACATGGTCTACTATGCTGGAAATGAAAGACAAAGAAGAAATGGTGTTGCATTTATAATAAAGAAGAAACTTGCAAGAACTGTAATAAAATACAATGCAGTCAGCGAACGCTGAATCTCTATTCGTCTATGAAGAATGCCTATCAACACAACTATAATTCAAGTATATGCCCCAACAACAGCTGCAGAAGAGAATGAAAATGTAGAGTTCTATGAACAAGTACAAGCTGAAATTGACAGAACACGGGGGGCGGAGCCTGATGTCCAGCGGGATGGTCGCATAACGCTGTGGCTCCCGAGAGGCCTACTCAGAATCCTGAATTAACACCGTAAACACTTGGAACTTCTACTCTGATCCTGCCGGGGCACATTGGTGAGATGGCGGGGACCAAACCCACGCGCCTGGACTTTGGATCTCCAGCGGCTTCTCACGGCAAACGATCCAAAACTGAACCTCCGTCCCCGCAGAAGGGGCTGGCCTTGCGCTAGGGCCCCGAAATGCAGCAGGAAATCCTCGCAGAGATTAGAGGGGTCAAAGACCTCGTGCAGTCAAACGGGGAGGCACTCCGAGCGCTGCGGGAAGATCTTGGTGTGCTACAAAGCAAGCTAGAAGGGCTTTCTTCGCGTCAGGACAAAATGGAGAGCATATTGGATTCCCATGCGGCCCGGTTGTCCAAACTCGACAAAGTTGAACGCCAGGTGCGGGCCTTGCAGAAAGAAGTGGAAGATGGCAATAATAGAGCGCGCCGCAACAACATTCGACTCGTGGGCATACCGGAGGGAGCGGAATCGGGAGACATGAAAGAGTTTTTATGCAAAATCCTCCCTTCCCTGCTCCAAACCACTTTTACCAAAGATTTGGAGATAGATCGCGCTCATCGTGTGCCCACAAGCATAACGCTCAACAGGAAGACCCCGCGGCCTATCATTCTTCGACTTCTGAGATATCAACACGTTGAGCAAATTCTAAGTGCCTCTCGGGCAAAGGGCCATATGGAGTTTGAGAGCCACAAGATCTCCTTCTATCCCGACTTGGCTAAACCCACGGTCGACCGCCGAAAGCGCTTTCTGGAATTCCGGCCGAGGCTTCAACAACTACAAGCACGCTATGGCCTGATGTACCCGGCCAAGTTCCGAGTCACGCTTCACAATCAGACAAGAACATTTGAGGACCCTGATCTACTAGCGGAGTTTTTGGATTCCAAAGAAGCCGACTTGATACGCTGACTTCCAGAATATTCCTGCAAGTATTCTCATATCCGCTACACCCGCCATATTGGATCTGCCGCAACCCAGCACAGAGACTGGCGAGGGCAATTTGTTGCCTTACTTTTGATGATATCTGTGACCCGACTCCATCTACCCACAGTAGCCTCGATGAGTATCAGAGACAGTGTTAACTAAGGACTCTGGTGTTTCTTTTCTTTGTTTCATGTCTTTCTATTCCCTCTCTAGGGCCTCCTCCCGCAGACATATGGTCGCCATATTCTTTGGGGGTTTTGCTTCTTCTCTAAGATACTTTGGTACATACTTTTCAATATGGGGTGTATTAGTCAGACTACTTGGTGATTATGTCATTGTTGCACAGATTCTGATTATGTTGTATGTTTTCAAGCGCCCTTACCTCAAATGTCTATTACCGATTGATGGCACCATGTAAGATTTTCTCATTGAACGTAAAAGGAATCAATAATCCGATAAAACGGAAGAAAATCCTAAGCTACCTAAGTCAGGAAGCCGCGGATCTGATCTTTCTCCAAGAAACACATTTAAATTCGAAGGAAACTCTTAAACTCAATATTAAACCCTACATGGTGGCCGCCCATTCCCCAGCCGTTTCTAAGAAATGTGGGGTCGCCATACTGGTTAGGAAATCTTTGCATGCTACTATTATTGCGACTAGCTCAGATACAGAAGGTAGATGGTCCAGAGCTCATCTCCAGATAGGTAGCCTTGAAGTTACATGTATATGCCTTTACGCTCCTAATGTGGATGACCCTGCCTTTTTTGCTACCATCGCTCAGGTTGCACAGGCCTCTGCTAATACTTCATTGATAATTGGGGGGGATTTCAATCTAGTCCTTGATCCCCTGATTGACAAACAGCCGCCTAGGACAAGTGGTCCCCCCAAGAGTCACACCACGCTTACCTCCCTGATCAAAGATCTTGCTTTAGTTGATCTATGGAGGTTACTACACCCCAATGAGCTAGACTTCACCTTCTTCTCTTCCCCTCATAAATCCCAGTCTCGCATAGACTTCTTTCTAATATCAAAACTGTTAGTTCCTCAGGTGGATACTGCAAAGATTCACTCCCAACATATTTCAGATCATGCCGCCATTTCCTTTCAATTACACACTACCGCACCCCAAGGGAACACGGGGGCCTGGTTCTTTGATAGAGCCCTGTTAACTCAGCCAGAGTTCCAGGTGGAAATTCGAGCAGCCATACAGGATTACTTCCATTTTAATCTACCCCAGGATACTGCGAATTGGGCTTGGTGGGAGGGCTTCAAAGCGGCCATTTGAGCTACGATCACTAGCTATCAAATTCGCCTGCGGAAACAACGCAAACAACAGCTATTCACACTAGACCAACAAATAAAAGCAGGCGAACGAGTTCTAACTTCACGTACTGATCCATGTGTATTAATTCGATTACAGCGTCTCCGTTTTCAATATAACTCAATCCTCTCAACTGCAGCTTCTAAGAGTATTGAGCTTCAGCGAGGGACCTACTATCGTGAAAATAACCGAGCCGGTCGACTCTTAGCCAACGCCTTGAAAGGTCAAAAAGAAGCCAAACGCGTAGCGGCCCTTCGAGCTCCACAGGGAGGGGGCATAGTAACCACAGACTCCGACATTGTAGAGCTCTTTCGGGATTTCTATACCCACCTATATCAATCTGAATGTGAGTTCTCGTCAGAGATATTCGAGCGATTGCTTTCTGGCATTCAGCGGCCGACCCTCTCTGAAGATGATAGGGATGCGATGGATGAACCCTTCTCTACTTCAGAGATCCAATCTGCCCTAACACGAACAGCCTCGGGCCGTGCCGCAGGGCCCGATGGTCTCCCGACCGAATTCTACAGAGCGTTCAGTGCAGATCTAGTTCCCTATTTAAAACTCTATTTTACTGCCCTTGCGGTAGATACATCCTCTTTGGGATCCTTTTCTGCAGCTAATGTGGTAGTCTTTGAGAAAGAAGGCAGAGACCCGCTACTAACCGCCAACTACCGTCCAATCTCCCTACTTAATGCCGATTATAAGATCTTCGCAACGATCTTGGCCACCCGGCTATCTGACAGGATGGCCACCCTAATTCACCCTGACCAATGCGGTTTTATACCCGGCAGATCAACTGCTGACAATGCTCGGACCTTGTGCCATGTGCTATCCAGTGCTGCCAATCTAGATCTTCCCTGGGTGGGTCTTTCCCTGGATGCCGAAAAAGCCTTTGATCGTCTAGAGTGGCCTTTCTTATTTGCAGTTCTCCGATGGTATGGCTTTGGGGAGGGCTTCCTCCGATATCTCCAAGTCATGTATACTCAACCTGTCGCCAGTATTTGTGTTAATGCCATCAAGTCTCAGCCATTTAATCTCCAAAGAGGCACGCGTCAAGGTTGCCCCCTATCACCAATGCTCTTTGATCTAGCTCTTGAACCCCTAGCCCTCCTTATTAGACAATCCGCACGTATTCGAGGTGTCCCCTTCAGTCGCAGGGAGATTAAACTATCTGCATATGCAGATGACCTTATGCTTTTCGTATCCCTCGATTCGGTTCCAGCTGTCTTGGATCTAATTGACGGATACTCACAATTATCGGGCTATAAAATTAACTGGACCAAATCTGTAGCATTCCCACTGAACCGCTGGGTACATGAGGCTGACATGCAGGCCTTTCCCTTCCTTTGGCAATCCCGCATGGTGAAGTATCTTGGGGTCCATTACTGTTCTCCTTTAGAAGACACTATTAGTTTTAATGCCAAAGAGGTAGTCTCCAAGGTCCGTGAGCTCACGAATCGTTGGTCTCCCTTATCTCTAACATGGTGGGGTCGCTTAGAAACTGTGAAAATGATGATAGTCCCCAAAGTGAATTACATTTTAGAAATGCTGCCATGCTTACTCCCGCTACATACTTATAAAGATATTGAGGGCCTTCTCGTCCGTTATCTCTGGCAGGGCAAGCCACCAAGGATAGCTAAACAAAAATTACAGTCTGCAAAGGAAAGAGGGGGTACCAGATTTCCTGATTTTCTGAGATATCATCAAGCCTTCCTACTTAAGCAAGGTGCCCGATGGCTAGATACCTCAACAGACAGCAGACCAGTTTGGCTTGACATAGAAGAGGAGCTTAGTAGCCCAATTCCGTTGACCCATCTCCCCGGTATGTCCTATCAAGTAGACACCCGCCATCCACCAATGATTGTCGATACTCTTGCGGCCTTTAACACTCTCATTCTATCACTGGGCTCGAACGTATGTCCTCCGGACGGACTCCCACTATGGAATAACCCCAGAATTCAAGTCCTAAATAGAACGATAGCATGGAAACCCTGGTACTCAAGGGGGATCTGGACACCCCAACAGCTTTTCTCCACAGCTTGTTGGAAAACCTTTTCTGATTTACAAAAGGAATTTGCGTTACCAGCGAAACACTACTTTCAATTGATGCAGCTTCAACACTGCCTCAAAAGTGCTCGAATCATGCCGCCCTCTGTCCCTATTGAGGACGGGCTATTAGAGATAGTTCACTCTATTGGTAGTATGCATGGGGTAGCCTCTAACTTTTATAAAATATTATGTCAGGGTACAGACACGGCCATTTTTAGAGCCCAACAAGCCTGGGAGCGCGAACTGCAAACCACTTTAACCCCTGTGCAATGGAGCGTTTTCTGGAGCAAAGTAGTGCGGGTCTCCCGGTCTGCCTCTGTTACCCAAACTCTCTTCTTCTTTGCACACAGATGCTTTTATACCCCAGAAAAAATAGCCAAATGGAACACAAATGCTAGGGACCAGTGTTGGTCTTGTCATACTGCTGTGGGAACCCTCGCTCATGTTATTTATGAATGTCCTCAACTACAGGTTTATTGGGGGCGGGTCTGGGGTCGTATTCAGTTTATCTTACACCTTCACGAACCTCTCTCATGGAAGATCGTGGGACTCCGCTCTGTGGCGGAGATCCCCTCTCTTCCTAAGAAGGGTCACTTTCTCCTTGATTTCATGCTGGGTATAGCCATATGCTTAATCACGAGGAATTGGAAGGATAGCTCTCGACTTACTGTCAATGAATGGTGGAACCTTGTCTGCTTATATAGTAAATATGAGCAGATACCTCGGAGAGCTATTCCCCGTGCCCAACCTCACTCTCGCTTGTCTAAATGGCAGATGCTTAATGATTATGTACAATCTGCTCATTGCTCCAACATGCCTGTTTAATGTGCACTCATCATGTTTCCGGTCACCGTTAGATTTGTAACACAATAATGTAAGTACACGCCCGCTTCGGGAATGCTTAGTTTTCTAGAGAAGAAGCAGGGGGGAGGGGGGTGGTAGGGGTTTACTTTGGTGTATGTATTACATTTTTGTATTTGTCTTTTAGCTGTATGTCTTCCTTTTCCTTTGTTGTTATAAAACGAAAATAAAGAATTTAAAAAAAAAGAAATTGACAGAACATGCAAACAGGATATCCTGATAGTCATGGAACGCAAAAGTTGGCAACAACGAAGGCGGCAAAGTAGTTGGAAAATATAGACTTGGCAACAGAAATGAAGCTGGAAAAAGACTGATAGAATTCTGCAAGACCAACAATCTATTCATCTCAAACACCTTCTTCCAGCAACACAGGCGGCGACTGTACACATGGACTTCACCCAATGGATTGTATAAAAATCAAATTGACTACATCTGTGGAAGTCAACAATGGAAAAGCTCTATAACATCAACAAAGACAAAACCTGGAGCTGACTGTGGTACAGATCATCAACTACTAGTATGCAAACTCAAGCTAAAGTTGAAACAGAGCAAACCACTCATGAATGCAGCAAAATATGACCTTGAGAACATACCATTGGAATTTAAAGACTGCCTGCAAAATCGATTTGCTGCTTTAGATACAAATGACAGAGCTCCAGAAGAGTTATGGAATGATGTCAAGAAGGTTGTGTTGGAAGAAAGCGAGTAGTCTCTACAAAAGGTGAAAAAGAAAAAATGGCCAAAATGGATGACAGAAGAAACTCTGAAAATTGCCCAGAAACGCAGAGAAGCTAAAGCCAGAGGAGAAAGAAAGACAATCACAGAACTCTGAGATTTTGAACGTGCAGCAAGACAGGACAAGACAAGGAAAAGTACTAAAACGACGCATGCAAGGAAATAGAAGCAGAAACTCTTAGAGGAAGAACAAGATCGGCTTTCCTAAAGCTACGAGAGTTAAATAAAAAGTTCCAGCCTCAAACTGGAATGTTACAAGATGCTCAAGGTTTTATGCCAAGCACTTATAACTCCCATACTTGACTTCTGCAACCCGATATACAACGGCATGCCAAAACAATCTCTCAGGCCGCTCCAAATGGCTCAAAACACGGCAGCCAGAATAATCACTGGCTCCCCAATACAAGCAAACATCACCCCTATCCTAAAAGACCTCCACTGGCTCCCAATCAGCCACTACATCAAATACAAAATAATACTAAACATATTCAGAATCAAGCACAAGAGCTCTGCACTCAGCCTACAAGCCCTCATACTCCCTGACCTCAGCACTCGACCTAGAAGGACCACAGCCGGCACCATCAGCACCCCAAGCGACTACACAAAAGCATGCAAATCCACCACTCAAAGAGCCCTATCTCTGGCAGCTCCAGCAATATGGAAGAAGCTACCATACGACCTACGATCAACCTAAGATCAGAAAGACTTCCGAAAACTCCTGAAGACAGTACTCTTCACTGAGCACTACGGCCCAAGCCCATAGCCAGACTCTACAAACTTGGCCAACCTCAAATCGCAGCCCGCTGCAGTTCCAGTAATCATGTATATAGCTGTAAATAGCACACGTTGTAAATAGCTCACCCAATCAGCACACCCTCACCCATGCACCCTCACTGTACATAGACTTATCTAACATAAACACCCTGACATTGATTGTTTGCTGTGTTCACCACCTTGATTGAAGGATAAGGCGGGATAGAAATACCCTTTAAATAAAATAAATAAATAAATATGTTGAATGATGCTGAGAAGATCAAGAAACAGTGGAATGAATATACAGAGTTTTTTTTAAATTTTTTTTATTTATAAATTTAACAAAATTACAAAGGTAAAGTCTCAATACTTCAACAACATTAAAGGTATTATCATTAAAGAAAAGGAAAAAAAATAAGCCCACATTAAGGAGAGCTACATCCCTGAAAACATTATAATAATATTAACAAAAAAATCCTGGCCATACATTCTTAAGCTCAATATACATTGTCAGGAGGTAAAAGAAAATATTAAACTATTTATCCTCAAGAAAACTCTGTAATTGCTCCACCTCGGAAAACACATAATGATTGTTCTGAAATACCAGCTGACATTTACAGGGAAACTTAAGGTAAAATGAGGCTCCCAGGGCCAACACCCGTGGACGCAACTGCAAAAAAGCTTTGCGTCGTACTTGTGTGGCCCTGGAAACATCCGGAAAAATTTGAATAGGTTGTCCGCAAAATTTCGAAGATTTTTGCTTAAGATAAGATCTCAAAACTCTCTCTTTATCAGCCTGTAAAACAAAAGTTACTAACAATGTATCCCTTGAGGATATTTCATCCATAGAAGATTCCAAGAAATCTGAAATATCTAATGTGGAGGAAACAACTTGTTTATACTGTGAATCTCCCCCTTCCTCCACACCTCTTGCCACCCTCCCTTTAGGAACATAATAAATTTGAGAAAGCAAAATATCACTCCCATCTTTAAATGACAAAATATCCTTAAGGTATTTCTGAAATAAAATTAAGGGAGACAAATAATGGGTTTTAGGAAAATTTAACAAACGCAAATTTTTAGAACGAAGTGAATTTTCCAATAGTTCATCCTGTCGGTGTAGAGAGGAGAGATCCTGAGTAAATTCAGCAGAGATGGATTGATGAGAGGCTAATTGATCCACATGTAAAGCAGAAACTTTTCCAATCCAGATAAACGTTCTTCATGATCGGAAAGTTTAACCACCGTTTCTCTTGTAAATGTAGCCACCTTCTGTAGAGAGGCACCCAAAGCTACCTCCATGTGAGAAAGCTGAACCCACACATCTTTAAGAGAAACATCAGATGGAGGAGATAAGGATGGCCCAAGAGTAGAAAAAGAAACTACAGAAGGAAGTGGAGGAGGAAGAATCCCCGTAGCGGGTTCCAGTTGTAAAAAAGAACCCGGAAGCAAAACAGAACCTGCCGCATCCCTCTGTAAACCTTCTAACAGATGGGCATTGCTGGCAGGTATTTCCAACTCCCGACAGGGCTGAGCTAAACTGAAAATGGGTGAGGGAGTAGAGGAAGCAGTACTCACAGTTGAGATATTACTCGGGGTCGATGGCAAAGGACCCTCCGCAGATACAGCAGCAGTGTCCACTCGAATATGGGCATCCATAGGGCCCACCACCTTAACTGCCTTCGTCTGTTCAGGCTGTGGGTAGTGCTTCCTTCTTTTCCCTATCACAGGGAACCACCCTCATACACCTCGTGCACCGAAGGGGCACCAAAGGGGCGTGTACGCCCCTTTGGACACGCCCCTTCGGACGCGCGCCAAGGACGCGCGCACGCACCGTGTCCCGCGGTTGAGCCAAGGTCTTTATGGCCCTCCTCCAAACACACAGCCAATCGGGTGCTGGAACACGCAGGAGCTCAGGAGACAGGCAATCAGGTAACACAGGAACAAAGTAGCAGCTCACAGACCCGCGGTTGAGCCAAGGTCTTTATGGCCCTCCTCCAAACACACAGCCAATCGGGTGCTGGAACATGCAGGAGCTCAGGAGCCAGGCAATCAGGTAACACAGGAACAAAGTAGCAGCTCCATATACAGAGTTTTTATATGATAAAGATTAAGTGGACCAAGAGACGTTTCAACCTGTACCTTATGATCGGGAACCATTGGTGATGAAAGAAGAAGTTGAAGCAGCATTAAAAGCCTTATCAAAGAACAAAGCACCAGGCATTGATAGCATTCCCATAGAAGTATTACAGCAATCTGATGCAGCTGTTACTGTACTTACAAGGCTCTGCCAAGAGATATGGAAGACAACTTCATGGCCAACTGACTGGAAAAGATCTGTGTTTATATCAATACTAAAGAAAGGTGATCCAACTGACTGTGGAAATTATCGCACAACCGCTCTGATCCCACTTGCCAGCAAGATTCTACTGAAGATTATTCAAAAGAGACTACAATCATACCCAGAACAAGAACTACCTGAAGTGCAAGCAGGTTTCAGGAAAGGGCGAGGAACGAGAGACATCATTGCGGATGTGAGATGGATTCTTGAAAAGACCAAAGAATACCAAAAGGATATCTATTTGTGCTTTATCGACTATAGAAAGGCTTTTGACTGTGTAAACCATGAGAAACTCTGGGCCACATTAAGAAGCATAGGTATACCAGAACACCTGATCATACTCTTGCACGATCTGTACATTGATCAAGAAGCAACAGTTTGAACGGAACAAGGAGAAACAGAATGGTTTAAAATAAGCAAAGGTGTAAGACAAGGCTGCATTCTTTCCCCCTACCTGTTTAATTTATATGCAGAACAAATCATCAGAGAAGCAGGATTGTATGAAGACAACAGAGGTGTGAAGATTGGTGGAAGACTCATCAACAACCTTCGCTATGCTGATGATACCTCATTACTGGCTGAAAGTAAAGATGATCTGAAACATTTGCTTCTCACAATCAAAGAACATAGTCTCAAATGGGCCTGCACCTTAATGTAAAGAAGACAAAGATCATGACAATGGCATAATCAACAGGTTCATCGTTGAAGGAGAAGAAATTGAAATCGTGAACAACTTTAACCTACTTGTATCAACTATCAATAAAGAAGCAACAAGCAGTCAAGAAATCAGACGACGCATTGCTCTTGGCAGAATAGCTAAGAAAGACCTAGATAAGATTCTCAAGAGCATAGATGTCTCTCTCCAAACAAAGATTCGACTTGTTCAAGCCATGGTATTTTCAATAACATCATATGGATGTGAAAGCTGGACAGTGAAAAAGATAGACAGGAAGAAAATTGATGCCTTTGAATTATGGTGCTGGCGGCAAATACTGTGCATACTATGGACTGCCCGAAGAACAAACCAGTCGGTACTAGAGGAGATCAAACCTAAGCTTTATTTGGAAGCTCAGATGACAAGACTTCAACTTTCATACTTTGGACACATCATGAAAAGAGAGAGATCATTAGAGAAAGACATCATGCTTGGCAAGATAGAAGGTCAACACAAAAGAGGAAGGCCAGCAATGAGATTGATCGATACAATAACAGCAGCTATGGGTACCTGTCTGTAAACAATGAGCCGCCTGACTGAAGACCGAACCCACTTTAAGATAGCTATCCAGAAGGTCGCCATTAGTCGACTCCGACTTGACAGCACTTAACAACAACATGATTAAAATATTTAAAACAGAAACACTTTATTTAAATTCAAAAATACTAAAATCAAGTATAACTGTGAAGAAGAGAAAACCTTTTAGCTTCTTCCTGAAATCTAAAAAATCCAAAGTAATCACAAATTAATAGATAAAGGTGCCACAATACTAGTTTTGACAGAGAAAAAATGTAACCAACTTCACTACATGTATGGATATCAGGAGGCAAGAAAAATTGTACTTATATTTTTTGCAATACTGGAAATTTAGTGTATGAGAGGTTTTATAAAAGAATGAAACATGAATTAAAATAAAAAGTCCAACAATCAAAACAATACAACTTAGAAATCCATTTCAATCTGCTCACCAAAAATAAACAACCTTTTATATCTTTTTTTGTGAGGAGATTGAAATGGGTTTCTAAGGTGTAATGTTTTGATTGTTGGATGAGTTTAGCCCTTAGAGAAGTGGATTTGGGGTTTAAAATAAAAAGTACCATATTGGGATTGGCTGAATAGGAGTGAGATTGTTCCATGATTGGGTCCGACAAAAAAAATTCTTGCCTCTGGATAGTTATCATACATTTTGAGAAAAAAAGTGTATCAATAATGCTAACTCCCTGAAATCCTGAAGGTGCATGAATCAAAGAAGCCTTGTCCTGAACATAAATTATGAGAGGAAGTGAAAAGGAATAGAAAAGTAAGCAGGTAAACGATACCTAAACATAACACTTTTAAGGTTATCCTTTGTATCTTAAATTTTATTCACCAGTTCACAGGTAATCAATAAAGGGGAAGTAACACTGTAGTAATTTGTTGATGTTCAACAATAACCATTCTGTCAAAACCAAAAAGCAGCAAACTGTAGTAACCCATGAGGGTCAAAACCAAATGGTGCAATGCAGTCCTGAGATCTAAGGGATCCAAATATGACCTCAACTTCCTTAATAGTCAAAGCTTTAACATAGATCTCCTGGAAAATTTCTGAATAAATGGTCTGAATGTAAGGACTGTGTAAATCAGAACCCCCAGAAACTGAACATCTCACACATCAGGAGCAACACAATTATCTGTCACCGTTTGAGAAAGAAATTAAGCAGAAGGTCTGAAGATAAGATCATAGAACTTAATATCAAGGAAACCGTTTTTAAGTCAAGAGTACCCAACCACTGCTTAACATCTGTCACTTTAGTTATATTTTTAATAGTGAAGGAAACATCCCAGAAAGAGAACAAATAGCATTGCAAGTTCTTGATTTTACTTTTTCACTTTCCCAGGGTTCTGTCACAAAAATGAAGTCAAAATTTTAATTTCCAATTTTGAGCTCTTGTACTGATTTGTGGGACCAGTTCATTGATATGTCTGCTTGCTTTAGTTGAAAAATAGCATACAACATAGAAACTGGTAGTACCTTCTTTGTTTCTCTTTTGTATTTATCACAGATCAGTTACGGAGCAATGGATCAGCTCTTCAATGACAGAGTTGAGTTCCCATTCTTTTATCGCACAGTCCCAAATGACCAATCTCAGTTCCAGGGTCTGATTCAGCTCCTGAACCTCTTTGGATGGAACTGGGTGGGGATCCTCACCTCTGATGATGAGAGTGATCAGAGGGGCAGTGAGGAACTGAAGAGTGTGATTATCAGGAGTGGCGCCTGTGTAGAATTTGTGGAAGTGATACCTTTAGACCTCTTCCAAAAAGCTATACATTTGGAAAGGATTCTATATCTTTACATCAGAATTAAGCAATCATTAGCTAATGTGGTTATTATCTACAGTACTTCCCCATACTTGGGACCACAATTCTGCAACCAAAGAATGTGGCAAAAGGTTATTAATAAAGTTTGGATCGTCTCTGCTGCCACCTCTTCCTTTGCAAATTTAAATGAGCAAAATAATGCGTCAGCTTGTACCATATTCAATGGTTCTCTAGCATTTACCATTGCGAAAAGAGAGATTCCAGGATTCAAGGATTTCCTTCACAGCATCCACCCATCCACATTCCCAGAGCCCTCCCTCCTGCAGTCTCTCTGGGAGGATGCATTCAAGTGTGATCTCCTGAACAATGTATCTAAATGCACAGGGCAGGAGACTCTGTCTCATCTTACACGGATGCGGTTTGATGTGGATAACTTACGGTTTACTTATAATCTCTACATCTCAGTCTATACTATAGCTCATGCTTTGCATAACATGTACACAGCCAAGTCTCAGCTTGGGAGAGATCTAAATCTGGGATTCCAGGCATGGCAGGTAAACACTCATGATTGACTTTTTGATTTTTTTTCTTTTCTTTCAATTTTTGTAGTAACAGCTTAAAAAATGAATTTGCCTAATGACAGAGGGATAGAGGAATTTACAGGGTTCCTGTCTGCCTTCCTAGTAGGATAAACTGTTACATTTTTAGACTAAGAAGGTCATTTTAGAAGCCCTATTCATGCTTTGGGCATCTGAAAACGGGTACAGAGACATCCAAATCAGGGAGACATACTGAAGCCATTTTTAAAAACAGTACAGAGATGTCTCAGGCATGGGGACATTATCTAGTATGTATGAATGGCAGGAGCTTGTTCATGGGATCCCAGGGACCTTATACATGCCTATCTGATTTCAGAAACATCCGACACTCTTCTACCCCATCCTAGTCTATACTTGCTCCAAGGACCGAATAATTATCTAAAAAATGTTCATTTTGCCAGTAAAGTATTCGGAGGGCATTTACATGATGGCACTCTTATATTCCCAGTACTGTCCACAATGGTAAAGACAATTGGTAGGAAATGGGGATACCTGTTTTGTGGTTGCTGTGGCAAAGCTTACCTCCGCTTGCAGAATGGTAGGCTGACAACATCCCTTGTATAAACTACCATTGTGGGGACATCCATATATTTATCCCCAATAATGTCCATATCTGGTACATACACGTATAGTTGCAGAGATGTTTATATTTCCATTCATGATAACATCCATATTGGATATGTACACATTTCTGACAGGGATGTGCATTCATTTGAAACAAAATGGGAAATATCAATGAAATTAAATGAAATGGGAAATACCAATGGAATGGTCTATTTTGTTTCATATCATTTTAATCTGAAATATGACATTAAAAATCACTATTGTTTTAATCTGAAACATATTGTTTTAATCTGAAAAATCCAAAAATCATTTTCCTCCCCAGTGTTGTCATAAACTACATTGGTCTTAAATCAGTGACTGTTAGCTTGGAAGGAAAACATCTTACAGATGAGCTAACAGGTATCCATAGGGACCCGGTTCTAACTAGACTGCTCTTAACTCTGAAAAACTGTGTGCAGAGCACCACCAACCTGAATTTATCAGATTCCAACAGATACACAAACACAGAAGAACATCCAGTCCTTCAAAACTGCTTTATACTTACCATATGTAAAAATAAACCACACTAGGCATTGTTTTTCATGATGGCTTTGTTAACTTTTGTGTTTTAGATTTTTATATCCTTTTTATGTCATTTGATTGGTTTTGTATCTACACCTGTGACATGACCAAAAGTTGGAAAATATCACATGTAGTTCCCTATTCCATCCTCCTCCTTAGAGTGAGCCCCATTTACCTGTACACTTTGACGCGTCCCACTCAACCAATTTCTAACTCAGTCAGTTACTACAGAGTCCAACCCTAGGGTGCTCAATTTGTAATAATTCGCTTGTGCGGAACAGTGTCAGAGGCTTTACTGAAATCTAAGTTCACCACATCTAGGGCTCTACCTCAGTCCGACTCTCTATTCACCCAAAGATATCAAGCAGATTTGTCTGATAATACTTCTCTCGGGTAACTTCATGCTGCCTTGGATCCTACAATCCATTGGACTCCAGAAACCTCACTATCCTCTGTTTTAGACGATATTTCAATAATTTATCCACCACAAAAGTTAGACTAACCAGCCTGTAGTTCTGAACCACATCTTTACTTCCACTTTTGTGTAAAAGCATCGCATGTGTCTTTCCCTAGTCCTCTGGGACCACTCCCAACTCTAAAGAAGCATTGAAAAGATCAGACAGTAGAGCCACTAGAATGTCCTTATGTTCCTTCAATATTATTGGAGGTATCACTTCCAATCTCATCACTTTATCTACTATTAGTTTAGCTAGCTCCTCATGACCAGTTTTCTGAAAGTCGTTCTTGATTCCCTTCACTTTTGTTCCTATCTGTGGGGTTTTTTGTTTGTTTGTTTTTGTGAGGTCCTGCTCCTGGCCTTCATCTGTAAATACAGAATAAAAATATTGTTCCCCTTCAGCCTTACGTCCGAAAATACCACATTTGCACTTCCTTCTCTCACTAATATAACCACCCAGGTTACTCATGGAATGTTATAATTATTAGTTTTCCCTTATTTCAAATATCACAGGTGTACCAAAGGATAAATAACAGCAACCATTAATTCTCCTAGAGCCCAGATATTGAAGAAATATAAAAACATGTTGACAGAAAAAAGACCACATGGCCTATCTAGTCTGTCCTTCCTTAGCAAATACTACAACATTGCTCCCTTGGATTGCTGCAGCCCAAATGCAGGAACTTGCATTTTTTAACATTAAATCTCAGCTACCAATTCTAGACTATTCTTCAAGCTTAACTAGATCCCGCCTCATGATATCTACACCTTTCTGGGTGTCTACTCTATTGCAGATTTTGGCATCATCCACAAAGAGGCAAACCTTATCTGACAGCCCTTCTGTAATATCACTAACAAAGATGATAAAAAGAATCGGACCAAGGAAAGGTCCCTGGGGAACACCACTGGTAACCTCGTTCTCCTCAGAGTGAGCACCACGGTGACAAAGGCTTTACTAAAATCTAAATACACCACATCTAGGGCTCTCCCTCGGTCCCACTCCCTGGTCACCCAGTCAAAGAAATCAATCAGTTTTGTCTGACAAGACCTGCCTCCAGTGAATCCATGCTGCCTCTGGTCCTGTAATCTGATGGACTCCAGAAACCTAACTATTTTCTCTTTCAGCAGCACTTCCAATAATTTACTCACCACCGAAGATAAACTAACTGGCCTGTAGATTTCAAACACATCCTTACTTCCGCTTTTGTGTAAAGGGACCACATGTGCCTCTCTGCAGTCCTTTGGCACCACTCCTGACTCCAATGAGGCATTGAAAGGGTCAATCAGTGGAGCTGCTAGAATGTCCCCATGTTCCCTCAGTATTCTGGGGGGTATCCCATCCAGTCCCATCGCTTTGTCTACTTTAAGTTTAGCTAGTTTCTTATGAAGATAGTCTTCTGAAAAACTTTCAAGATGTCTCTCACTTCTGTTCCTGTTTGTGGGTGTTTTCTGAGGTCCTACTCCTGGTTCTTCATCTGTGAACACAGAATATGCAAAATTTTGTTCCGTATTTCTTGATATACGTTCAGATACTAGACAGAAATGCTTACTTTCTTAAGAGGTACATTTTTTAAATCATTCTGCATGTATCTGTCCATGTGCACATATAACAAGTGGCATAAAGGTACAGCTTTCGCATCAAGGTACATACTTTCCTGGTGGGCATATAGTAGATGTGGTATGGTCTGGCTAGAGAGCAGGTGGAGTTTGCACATATGCACATAAAAATTATAAAATACTTTAATCTATGTGAGTATGTACTGTATATAAATCATGCATGATCATTAGCATCTGCTCACAAGCGGGTATAAGTAATAATGCCTACACTCAAGGTGCATTCTTTGCCACATATTTTAGTATTTTATAAAGACAAGTAGGCACTTCTTTGTCTTTATAAAATAGAACCTATATAGTCACCTCCCCATGCGCCCTGTCATTTATTAGTATCCACAAGATTACTGTATGAATTTATTTATGAACATTTTGGGAATGCACTTTCTTTCAAAGGAGCATTTCTTTGTAGCGATGGTGTCTATTGGTGTGGGGGGAAGTCAGTCCCTCTGCCTGTCTGTCCAGCCATATGCATGTCTGTTTCTGTATGCGCTCAGAGCACCACACAGTGGAACAATTGCATTATTGCATGACTCAGATAATGCAATTTCTTACCATCCCCTCTAGATACATCCCATGTCTACTGCAACTGTGTTGTCCGTCTTGACTAGTGTGTAATCATTAATGAGCAGGGTCCGTCTCTTACATGTGTCTGTGCAGCACTGCATACGTTTTGTAGCGCTACAGAAATGCTCAACAGTATTAGTAGTAGAAGAACCAAGTCTCTGAAGCAGCTTTAAGCACTGATATGATGATTCCAAACACAAATATTGAGGCATGCATTCCTAAAAGTGGGTGCAGGAAGGAAAAGGTCATCTGATCCATTGATCTAGTCCTGGAGGAGGCCACACAACTAGAAGGGTTTACTGTGAGGATCTTAGTGTGCATGTAGGAGTTCAATGCCCTGTAGCATAAAGATCTCCAACCCAGCTCTCTCTAACCTCAAGAACCGCTCCCCAGATGGCTTGCCCAGAATGCTCCCCCAGCTTCAACACTCCCTGATCTCGTCTTTGACTATTAGAGGGGTTACTCGTGTCTAACAGAGGCAGGAGTGATCCCCTGTCACTCCTGCTCAACTGGTCCGGGTTCCAAAATGGCACCCATAACCCCTAGCAGGATTATTAGGGGTGAGGCTGCCAAATAAGGATATTACAGATTATATAACATTATGTACTTGGAATAATCAACATTCTGAAAAACATCCACCTGATTTCAAAGATTTATAACTTCCTTCCATTTCTTAAAGAGCAGTTGTATTGCTGAATGATATAGCTTCTTAAAGAGAAATCAAAAGCAAAATTAGGAGGCTAATTCCTAATTCCAGATGGTTTGGGAGATGAAATATCAAGGGAAGTTATAATCAAGTACAGTAGGTATTTGCCTGAATTTTCCAAAGATTGAATCTATCGATTAAAATTGCTAGTCATCAACACTTCAGTCCTACTTTCAGATAAAATTGCCTAACCATTTGCTTCCATTTTCAGCTTGCCCGATATATTAAGGAGGTTCGCTTCAAAACACCTAGTGGGCATGAGATCTTCTTCGATGACAAAGGGAATGTTCCAGCTCTCTATGACCTCGTAAACTGGGTCTTGCTCCCTGATGGCTCCTTAGACAACATCAGAGTTGGAAGTTTCAATCAATCAGCTCCATTGGGCCAACAGCTCATTGTGAACCAAAGCGCCATAGTGTGGAATCCACATTTTAACCAGGCTTGTTATTATATTCTTCTTAAATAACTGTACTGCACCTATACAAACATCCAGGAAGTGGAGGAGAATGGGAAAGAAGGGGAAAAACAGGACTTTGTAGAAAAAGTTGACAATACAATTATTTAAATTCCCATAGGACAGACAATAAAATTCCAGATTTGTAAGCCTCAATGGTAGAACAAAACCTAGACATTGTTGCTATCACAGAGCTATAGTTGACAAAAGCCCATGAAATATACATGACTATAACAGACTAGAATCTGTTTATTAGGGACAGGAATGGCAGAAAAGGAAAATAATTAACTCTTTTTGTAAAACAAACTATACAACTGAAATGTAGGTGACATGTGGAAAGGATGGGACATTGTGATTATTTTGGAAAGGGGATGTGGTACTTTCATCTATACAGTTCTAAAATAGACAGGAAAAGATCTGGTTAAGATACTGAAAAAATGGAGAATGGAGAATGAAGAAGCAGGGGCTTTCTCTGTATTTTTTTTTATCCTGCCAGATCTTGATTTGAATATTCAATCTGTTTAAATATTTAGAGTTATAAATATCCTCCATTAAGTGTTCATGGGTGAAAATGTGCAAGATTAAAGGGGAATTTTTGAAAGGATATCTAAGTGCAATCTGGGATGTCCTAGCCAAAACATCCCCAACATAAGAATATTTTAGAAACGTGCATGTGTCTGACATGAACATCCTCGGGGATAGTTACATGCTGTAGATGTTCCTTCAGTGGTTTTCTAGGAATGTTTCAGCCTGCCATTCTGCAAGTGGAGAGGGTCAACATCATGACCTTTCCTTATCAATAATCTTTTCAAATGCGGAAAGTATTGGAGATATTAGATTATCATCTTTTCTACACCCTCTGGATACATATTTATGTCTTGGAGAAGTTATAAACTTCAACGAGGGTAGAGACATGCTTCTGAAATTGGGTATGCATGTCTACAGAATTCCTCCACCATGCCCCTGGCCTACATGAATGTGCTCGCACCGGGGACATTTCTATACCCAGCTCTTTCTAAAATGGGACCTCTCTGTGATTTGAACATCTAAATGCCCATTTTCAGACATCCAAGTCGTAAATAGGACTTGTGAAATAAACACTTTAGTGAATAACGCCCACTAAAAAATGGGACCAGTAGTAAATAATGCTTGTTTTCACATTAACACTTAAGATGGCATGGTGAAGTGGATGAACCACTGACTAACTCCAAAAGAGCAAGTAATCTTTCTTTTTTTCGAGAAAGCAAATAAAAGTAAGTGGAAAAGGGACTGTTACTTTAAAAAAAAAGAAAGATTACTGAAAATGTAAGGCTAAAGATGTCAGTATGTTAAACATAAAAGGGTTCTCAAAAACTGGAGTACAAAGAAGAACTTAAGGTTCAAGAAAGGGAAAGTAGTGAGACTCCGGGAGGATATGATGTATTACAACCTCAATCTTTGGTTAATCTTACCCAATTCCTGGAAGACTCACAAGATACCACAGTAACCAGAGCCACTTTGGTGGCTTCATTTGTTTCTGAATTTGATAAAGCTTTAGTTTTTAAAAGTTATTTTAGGCATAAAGATGTGGATTTTTGTGGTGCTATAGTACAACTGTTTCAAGATGTATCCAGGGCAACTCAGGTGCGTAGGCGGGCTTTTTTGTCCCTTAAGCCCAGGGTGTTAGCACTGGGTGCATCTTTTTTTCTTAGGTTCCCCTGTAAGTGTGTGATAACACTGCAAGGGGTTAAGTATACCTTTCTTGATTCTTTACAACTGGAGACCTTTTTGTCTGATAGGGAGGGTCCGGGGGATCGATGAGGGATAATGGCGGGAGTTATACTTGGCATAAGTTGAGAGATTTTTCTCGGTGTTTCTTTTGTTTGGAAAATTTCTTTGTTATATCTCCCCTATATGTGGGCTGTAAGGATTTGTTTTATGTTTCTTTGTCTAAATATTTATTATTTTTTCCTGTTTTTTTATTCCTGAATATTGCCTGTATACTTGCTTTGTCAAGTTTGTATGAAGAAAAGTAAAAATAAATAATAAAAAAAAAGAAAGGGAAAGTAGATAAGAAAGCAAAAAACATATGAAGTAAATTAGCTGAGGATGTAATGAACACTAGAGGACAGCAACCTTGGGCCGGAAGGACTGGGGTTTCTAGTCCCACAGGTGCTCCTTGTGGTCTTGGGCAAGCCACTTAACCCTCCATTGCCCATGTTCCCTGTAAATAGTTTTCTCCAAGTTATAATGCCCTGTTCAATGTAATTTCAGTTTGTTCAATGTAAATCGCCTTGATATCATGAAAGGCGGTATATAAGAAATGTTAAATAAATAAATAAAAATAAATGAACAGAGCTGGCTCATTACCCAGTTTCAGAAGGAAGATACTTTGGCCAATCCTGGTTTTGAATTCAAATCCCAAAGCAATATGATATATGTAGTTCCTGATTCTAACCTTTAAAATCAGTGTTGTACGTCCCATGATGCACTGGGATAGGGTGGTCATTAATCCAGGAGTGACCTGAAATCTCCCTCCTGGAATTGGATGACTGGGCAGCTTTGAGTTAGGTAATGCGACTTTTCAGGTATGTTAGTGAAAAAAGGGATGATGGTAATAGGATTCTCAGAATAGGAGATGGCACAAATAAATGTGTTGCGGGTGACAAAGAAAAAAATCAGATATGGCAAAGGAATAACTCTTTTCAGTATTAATTGAAAAAGGGATTGGAGCAGGGCTGCCAATTATTGGAAAGGGTACGTTTGTCAAAGGCAGACTTTCAGAATACAGAGGGATATGGAAACTTGCAGAGACTCATGGAAGAGTCTCATTTGCATTAATGACTAGGAACCGAAAAGCGGGACCATATGCAATAAACAATGTTGCTCATTGTTGAGGTCCATCTTGACTTTGGTAAATTTGTGGCAACCCCTGCAACTAGATAAGTGCCATTAAAAGGGCTATTCAGATGCTCTAACTGAATATCCGGACAGAGCACTTTGGTACTATCCAGAAAGTTTTGGGGCAGTCCATGGGGCAGTGGAAGTGGAGCTATTAATTTTCTATATAACACCACTATATGGCCAAAGTACCACATCTTTATCTTTATTTGCACACTTTTTATAGTGCCCTTTATGACATCAGAGTGGTTTACAATCAAAACTCAAAAGGAAGGCCAATAGCCGAAAAAGGAAAAGAACTACATTATTTGACAAGACAGAGAACAGGCATTCATGCATGACTCTTATGGAAATTAAAAGGTCACGGAAAAGGAGACAATGTCCTGCTGTGCATTGGGAACTGGTTAAAAGATAGAAAATAGAGAATAGGGTTAAATGGCCAATTTTTGCAATGAAGGAAGATGAATAGTGGAGCACCTCAGGGCTATGTACTGGGACCAGTGTTTTTTTAATATGTTTCTAAATGTTATGGAAATAGAAACAAGAAGTGAAGTGATCATATTTGCAGTTGACACCAAATTATAAATTATTCAAGATTTTTCAACTGCATGCGGACTGTGTGAAATGATAGAAGGATCTTTCAAGAATGGATGACAGGACATCCAAATGGTACATTTAGGGGCTTGTTTACAAAGCCGCGGTAGTGGTTTCTGATCGTTATCGGAGCCGCGGCCCCATTGTAAACAAGCCCCTTAATTTAATGTGGACCAGAGCAAAGTGAAGCACGTAGGGAAGAATAAACCAAATTATAGCTACACCTACGTTCCATACTAGAAATCACCACCCAGGAAAATGATCTAGCTGTCTTCTTGAAGAACATGTTGAAATCTTCAGAACAGTGTTCAGCAGTTGTCATAAAACAAACAGAATGTAAGTAAATTAGGAAAGGAATAGAAAATAAAACAAAAGATATCATAAAGCATATTGATCCATGGTGTGACTCTACCTTGAGAATTCTGTGCAATTCTGGTCATCGCATCTCAAATAAGAGATAGCAGAATTAGAAAAGGTACAGAGAAGGGTGACCAGAATAATAATGGGATAAATCATCTCTGCTATGAGGAAAGACTAAAGAGGTTATGGTTTGGAGAAAAGACATCCGAGGACAGATATGATAGAGATCCATAAAATCATGATTGGAGTAGAATGGATAAAAGCAAATTAATTGTTTAATCTTTCAAAAATTACAAAAACTAGGGAAACATCATGTAATTACAAAGTAGAACATTTAAAGCAAATAGGAAAACATATTTTTCATCAAGGCATAGTTAAGCTCTGGAACTTGTTGCTGGAGGATGTGGTAAAAGCTTTTAGTGTAACTGGGTTTAAAAGGTTTTTGGCCAAGACTGTTATTAAGATAGACTTGGGAAAGCTTTGCTTTTCCCTGGGATAAGCTGCATGGAACTATTTATTTTTTTGGGGATCCTGCCTGCCAGGTCTGGCGCAAGGAGATTAAGCACCCTAGATAAGCCTTATCCCTCCCCCTCTCCCCCAGCTGCTACTGCCCCTCGCTGGGACATACAGAGTTGGCAATGGCCTAAAACAGCCATGCGGTGCTTATTTTAAAATTTCAGTGCAGTGGGAATGCCTGCTTCTTCCCCCAATGATGCCAATTTCCTTTTGTATGGGGCAGAAGCTGCTTCTGCACCCATGCAAACAGGAAGTTGGCATTGGGCATGGTGGGGGGTGAAAGCAAACAGCCTCATGGTGCTGAAGTTTAAGGTAAGCGCTACTGGCTGCTTCACGCCATTGCTGTCATTGAAGGTCCCAGTAGTAGGTTGATGGAGCGGCAATGGGTGCTCCAGAGGACTGGCACTCTAGGCAACTGCCCAGTTTGACTAATGGTAGTGCTGACCTAATGCCAGGTACTTATGATTTGGATTGGTCACTAGGGGGGGTCATTATGTCCCACAAATAATGGGGATGGATGTCCTGTTGGGACGTCCATCCTTGCTATTCACCCCCTGCAGGCCCTGGCAGAAGCCTCCTTGTATGAACAACGTGTTTGTATGGGGAGGCTTGGAAGGGGGTGGGAGGAAGCATTCTGGAGGTGGAGCAAGGGCAGTCTGCGACCCCAGATATACAGGGTTGATTCTAAGGTCAACCTTGCATGTCCGGGGCTGTGAACTTAGATGGGTACTTAGTCCACTGCAGAGGCAGAATAAGCCCCCCTAGATGTCGGGATCGAGCTGCCAGGCCGAGAACAGAAGATAGGTGGGTGCAGTAAGTTCTCCGCATGCAGAACCTGGCCATGGGAGGCCAGTTCAAGGGTTCGGCTGTGGGGAAAGAAGTGAATTGGCGGAGGCCGGCATTCGTGGCTCCATTAAGGAGCCATTGTACCATGGTAATGAGACTCTATGGCACTTTGGCCCCATTTAGGAGCCAAGCTGAAGTAGCCAGGCAAGAGGCCATCCATTCAGACTGATCTGAATCAGGGCCCGGGTATGCATTTTCAGGCCATAGACCCGATTCTGACACTGCAAGTGTGTCTAGCTCCTGTGGGGTCATAATAGGGTCTACCTCTGGGCATCCCGATTCCGATTGGACTCGAGGGCCTGGACAGACATTTTGGAAAATGCCTCCATGTATCTGCATTTTGGGCTCATTTGTCTAAATTTTAAGCATGAGCACAAATTGCTTCTGCACTTGTATATCAATGGTGTGTATGCAAATTCAGAGCTATATGTGAGGACAAGCAATTTGTGCCTGCAGTAAGTATGCAATCCCGACAGATTGGGGACGTATGTGACCAATGTGAAGAAAATGGTGGTCGTACACTTTCCTTTCAGTCACTGATAGGCCTTTGCTCTGTCTCAGTAGATAACATAGGACAGAATAAATATGTTCTATTAACCGTCAGGGGGATATATGGATACTGGCACTGGAGATCCAGATTTATTTAACCACAATGGTTGTTATGGCTGAATATTTACCCATAAAATGTTTTAACTAAAGAAACAAACAAATAAACATATAAGGCCATACAGGTAATGCTTCACTCTCAGTCACATTAACTTTAAGTAAATTGATTCTCATTCACTCAATCATGGCTTTGAGATATGTCACCGAATTAGCCATGGCCAGATAATGAAAACTACCAAGGGTACATGCAACCACAAGTCATCAGCATAGATAAAATAATGAACTGAAGCAGTGTAAAAATATGAGTGTACTCTACACATGTATTTGCATATTTCATAACATCATGGATACATTGCAACTCTACCTGTGCTCCTCCCAAACTACATTCCCAGGAAGAAGTACATGCGCTTTCCTTAATGTACTCGTCATCTTGTTGCCATGTTTTACTTATTTGCACATAAACCGATGCACTGATTTATAAAAGGACTTTCAGAGGCCTATTTCATTCAGGCCATCCAGCATCAGTACTTCCGAGAGGAATCGGACCATGCAATGTTAGACCCAATTCTGATTCCCTGGGATCAGAATCGGATCTAGAGCCTGAATGTGCAGACCAGGATCTGATTCTGACCGGCCACATGCCTAGCCACAACCTGACTAGCTCAGACAGGCTCCTGAATGTATCCGCAGAGCCATGGCATCCTTTCGCCATGGTACCGTGGCTCCATTCAAGAGTTGCGAATGTTGGCTGCCACTGAAATCTTCCTTTTCCTGCAGTTGGACCCTTGATCTGGCCTCCCAAGGCCAGGGTCCAACTGTGGGGATCCTCCTGCCCCACTAACCTACCTGTCTCCACCAGCCGTTGTCAAAACTCTGTGTTCAGGGGGACTTATTCTACCACTTATTCCAAGGGCCGGACGTAAAGGGCTAACCACTGAATTGGCCCTGTATGTCTGGGGTTGCGGCCTGCCCATGCCCCTCCCTCACTCCACCTCCCGAACATCCCCTCCCACCCCAACTATGCCTCCCCAATCAAACCTGCTGTTTGTACGGGGAAGCTTTTGCCAGGGCTGGCAAAGGGGCGAATAGCGTAGATGGACGTCCCAATGGGACATCTATCCCACTATTCGTGGAACTGAATGAAACCCATTTTGTATAAAACAGGCTTGAAACACAGATAAACCTCTAGAAAATGACGCCCCACATGTCCAAGATATAAACCTGGAAAGCTTTAAGTGTCAAAAGACTTCACAAATGGAACAAGCAACAGAAAAAGAGAATTACATTTGTTTGCTAATTAACTGGAGACTTCCCTCCATGACACTGTCCCCACCAGAAAAAAAGAAGCAGATGCACACATACACTCCCATGCTAACTGCCTAGCACACTTTAGTACAAGGCCCCCAAAGTGATTGCAATAAACAAATTGGTGAATGGAGAATAGGTACATTGGGAAGTGCCTTAAACAAGAGAAGTACAATCCTAAACCTGATTCTCTGCGATATCGGTGACCCCTTGCGTTCATAGAAGAGAAGTACAATCCTAAACCTGATTCTCTGCGATATCGGTGACCCCTTGCGTTCATAGAAGAGAAGTACAATCCTAAACCTGATTCTCTGCGATATCGGTGACCCCTTGCGTTCATAGAAGAGAAGTACAATCCTAAACCTGATTCTCTGCGATATCGGTGACCCCTTGCGTTCATAGAAGAGAAGTACAATCCTAAACCTGATTCTCTGCGATATCGGTGACCCCTTGCATTCATAGAAGAGAAGTACAATCCTAAACCTGATTCTCTGCGATATCGGTGACCCCTTGCGTTCATAGAAGAGAAGTACAATCCTAAACCTGATTCTCTGCGATATCGGTGACCCCTTGCGTTCCTAGAAGAGAAGTACAATCCTAAACCTGATTCTCTGCGATATCGGTGACCCCTTGCGTTCATAGAAGAGAAGTACAATCCTAAACCTGATTCTCTGCGATATCGGTGACCCCTTGCGTTCATAGAAGATTAGAGTATCACAATCAGACCGTTTTGCTTGTCGTATACAGGACTGCCATGTTCAGTGTACATTTAAGTCTCCATTATAAAAGACATTGCAGTAGTCTACATGAGAAATAATTTACACATGCATTAGACCAAGTTCACTAGGGCTTGTGAACGTTTTGGTAACAAGTGGCACATGTTAGTGAATCAGTCTGACAGTCTATAATATGCATTTTGCAAAGCGACTGTATGACAGTTTTTTGGTAGTTCAGGTATATTTGTTTCAAACGAGAGACTTTTAGGATTAAGGGTCTGGATGGAGAAAGAAGAGACAGAGTGCTTGATTAACTAAGCTATTCACCCATTGACACAGCAAGGGGAAAACACCTTAGTAAGTCCAGTGCGGAATTTCTTATACAGAGAGAGGCACATTCCAAAGTGGGAGTCCAGGCACCTGTGCGGCCAGTCGGAATCAGGATGCCCAGAGATAGACCCGATTCTGATCCCACGGGGGCTAGAAATGCCCACGGGATCAGAATCCAGTCTAGAGCCTGAACGCGCAGGCTGGGACCCAATTCTGATCAGCCTGCATGCACAACCACTTGCCCGGCTTCCTCAGTCAGGCTCCTGAATGGAGTCGCAGTGCCATGGTGCCCTGTCACCATGCCGTCTGCAACTGATTTCTTTCATTCTCCGCAGCCAGACCATTGAGCCATCCTCCCTTGGCCAGGGTCCGGCTGTGGAGAACGTCCCGCACCCCCCCTACCTTTTGTTCTCAGCCTGTGACATGATCCCCCGATGTCTGTGGTGGAATATATCCCCCGTCTTTCATGGCCCCGAACATTCATGGCTCTTTAGCTCCGGGGTCATGGAGTGTCCATGCCCTGCCCTCGAATCTGTTTCTGGAATGCCCCCTCCCGAATCCATCTAAGCCTCCCCATACAAACGTGGGACAGAATGACCCCCAGAGTCAATTGCTGACTAGGGAATATGACTATATTTCTCTTTTCTCCTCTCCTCAGACTCCCCGCTCTGTGTGCTCTGAGAACTGTGCGCCTGGATTCAGGAAAGTTCTTCAGAGAGAGAAGCCGGTCTGCTGCTATGACTGTATCCCTTGCGCTGATGGAGAATACTCCAACATAACAGGTAGACAAACTGTGTCACTTCATTTTATAAATAGTGTTTACCTACTGTATGTGCAAGTCAGAAGTCTCTGTTTTGTTTACAGCAGGAGACCATCAGCCACTGAAAATGGAAGGAAATGACCCGAATCTACTAAACAACAAAAAGTGGGGGGGGGGGAGGGGACAATTAGCCAGCTCTGGAATAGCTAGGTTTTTAAGTCAGACCTAAACTTCCAATAAGAGGATTCCAATCTAAGTTCCTGTGGAAGCAAATTCCAAAGGTGGGAGGGGGCAGATATCGAAAGGCTTATGTGTATTTGTGAGAGAGGAGGGACCACCAAAAAATTAGTCTTAGATGACCTCAAAACACAGTCCAGACAATATGGCACAGGAAAATCATGCAAATAAATAGGCACGCCAGTATTAAAGGCCCAAAAAACAGAATAAAAATCATAAACCTGATATGGTACAAATGCTCGGAGAACAAAAAAGTAGAAACATCTTCTATGTTGTGTTCATGATATTCACAAACACACAGCCATATTCTGAAAAAGCCAAAGACACCACAAACCATATGAATGGATCTCACCAAAACAAACATTTTTCAAAGAAGGGAAAGCTGTCAAACTAGAGGACATAAAATGAAGCTGCAAGGAGTTCAACTTAAAAGCAATGTCAGGAAATACCTTTTCACTGAAAGGATGTTGGATATCCTCCCGATAGAGGTGGTAGCCGAAAAACAAAACAGTGACAGAATTCCAAAAGGCATGGGTCAGACACAGAAAATACCTACATAGCAAGAGGAAGGAATTAAAGCAAACTTAAATCTATTTTATACTTCAGCAAATAGAGGGGATGACCTGCATGGAGCAGTGGGTACAACCACTCTGGCCACCTTACTGGGAAGATTAAAAGGATCATACTGGTCTTTATTTGCCATCATATGCTATGTTACTAGTGTGTGCTATAAGTTGCAGGAATGATACCTGTGGAGCCCAATTCCGAAAGTGGCATACTTCTACTCCGGTCGCTATTTTATGTGATCTTTGACATATATGTGAGAACAACTTTTTAAATTATCCCTTCTGTGTTGTGGTTAAATGCCATTGAATCAGTGTTGTCTCATGGCAACCCTCTAGATACTTGTCCTAAACTATGTTCCGTCTTCAGTCAGATGTCTGATCGTTAAAAGAGTGGCACCCATAAGCACCCATAGTTTCTGTTACTGTATCGATCCATCTCAATGCTGGCCTTCCTCTTTTGCACTAGCCTTCTACCTTGCCAAGCATAATGTCTTTCTCTAATAAATTCTCTCTTCGCATGATGTGTCCAGCCTTGCATTCTGGAAAGCGCTCCCCGTATCCAATGCCGAACTCGAATTCTTCACTGATGCATCAGGGGGGATTGGTTTTGGCATATACTATAAAGGAGCATGGTGCTCCGAGACATGGCCCATGGAGTGGCATGCAGAGGGAACCACCAGGGATATCACATTCCTGGAGCTTTTCACGCTAATGGTAGCTCTCAGTATCTGGGCCCCGGAGCTCACCAACAAGGCGATCACCTTCCATATCGACAACCTAGCGGTGGTGTGGGCGGTGAACAGGATGAGAGCTAAGACGCCCAGGGTGGTGACACTATTGAGGCGAATTGTAGTGCTGTGCCTGGCGCACAACATATCCATTAGAGCGGAGCACATCGAGGGCGAGAATAATAACATTGCTGATGCTCTTTCTCGTTCTAAAATCTGCCTTTTTCACCAGCTAGCGCCCGAGGCCGATGCGGACAAGACAGTGGTGCCCGATCAAGTCTGGGAGTATGGTCCGCCGAGATATGGGAGCTCCTGTTAGGCGCCTTGGCGGATAATACCCGGCGCAGATACCTTACGGCATGGGAACACTTCCAAACATTCTGCAGAGAGAATGTCATACGACAGGAGGACAGATTCAAAGTAACAACCATTCTGAAGTGGATTATGCATTGCAAAAGCATGGGCTGCACAAAAGCGACGGTACAAGCCCGTCTAGCGGCCGTATCCTTTTTTGCAAAGGCTATGGGAAAGAAGAGCCTCAAGACCGAGTTCATCATAAAGAAGGTGATGCGAGGCTGGTCCTTGAGCCAACCCCAAAAAAATAGACAAGCGCCACCCGATCACGCACCATATCCTACAACAACTCATGGTAACGACTAGCCAAGTATGTTACGATGAGTACGAGGCACGCCTCTTCCGATGCGCATATTCCTGGGCCTTTTACAGAGCATTCCGGGTAGGGGAGCTAGTAGCATCCTCAGCATTGGAGCGAGGGACGGCCAGCGGAGGTATGGGAAAGCGCAACCTGTGCATACGCACTAGAGCAGTAGTGCTGCAGTTGCGCAGATCCAAGACCGACGTGGAGGGAAAAGGGGCGCAGGTGGTGCTGTCGGCCATGCATGACGACCCGTCATGCCCACTAAAAAATGCTTTAGCATACCAACAGGTACGGGCGCACTCGGAAAACCACTGGTTCGTGCATGCGAATGGTGCCCCCTTATCGCGCTTCCAATTTATCAGGGTACTCAAGATAATAATTGAGCGAACAGGACGGGATGCAAGCTTATACGGCTCGCACTCCTTTCGCATAGGAGCTGCTTCAACGGCAGCCAGCATCGGGATGTCCCGAGAACAGATAATGAAGATAGGCCGATGGCGTTTGGATAGATACAAACTGTATATACGTCCAACGCAGTGAGGCCAGCAAGTAACGGACGAGGAACGGGAGGCGGGGATAAGGAGAATGTAAAACATTTGATGTTCAGACAAAGCGAATTAACATTGGGATATGTGCTGCTGTAATAATATTCTCTGATTGTGCTCCACGCAGGGATGCGCTACCAACTGTGGCCACAGGAAGTGTAGATATGCGGCCATTCATTTGTTCACTGGGCACAAAAAAGGACACGGTCTAGACCGCAGGGGTTGAATCTGGGGCTACCAAGCACAGAGGTTGCAGTAGTATGGCTGGGACGACGAGGTATGGTGTGGGACCAGCTAATGCCGTCCTTGCTCCTAAGGAAGAGAGCTACCGGGAACCCAGCGATGAATGTGATGCACTTGGGGGGCAACGACCTGGCATCCACGTGCAGCGTCGAGCTCACCAAGAGGATGCAAGGCGACCTCCTAACGCTGGCAAACACCTTTCCCGGGACGCTATTAGCATGGTCACACATCATACCGCGGCGAGTGTGGAGAGGCGAGAACTCGCATAGGGCATTGGAGAGGACCAGACGCAAAGTGAACAGATGGATGGCCCACTTCATGGGGGCCATAGGGGGATGCAGCATTGCACACGACCTCATAGAAGAGAGATGTCCAGGATTATATCGCGCAGACGGAGTGCATTTGTCAGACATTGGAATGGACATTTTTCTCTGTGACATACAAGAGGCGGTTGAGCGACTATGGAAGAAGCAAGTGTTGGTCACAGCGGCGCGTTGATTGGTGGGGCCCCGTCAACAAGCGAGGAGTCGCTGTTGGCGGGGTTGGCTGGAAAAACGCACCCGGTGAGAGAGAACACAGCCTAGGCCTTAAGTAAACGGGGGAGAGGTACTGGAGAGATACACGGACCTCCCCCCATAGAGAGGGAGATGGCGACAAGAACACCGCGCAGAGAGCCCCCCTGCCTTGCTTTGACGGCGGGCAAAGGGGGGGGGGTAAGGAAGAAAGGTTGCCAAGTCTGCTCGAACGGCAGGTGTAACAGCCTTTCGACTGAAGGATACGAAAGACTAAGGGACTGTGAAAAGCTTTCACGGCAGAGAGTCCCTCCTGCGATGTAAAAAGTCTGTAGGATATTCGGCTGTGTCTCTCGAGGGTTGCAAAAGAAAAGAGGGGATACAAGGAATTTGTAGACGATGTTTTTGTTGATTGTGATGTGCATGCTGTGGCCAACAGTTTTGTTGTACCGTTAATAACCACTGCTGTCAAATAAATCAAATAGTTTTGTGAAAGAAACTACATGGTGTAATGTGGTGACTCACTGGAGGGAAAAGGGAGGGAGGGAAGGGGGAGGGTCACGGGTAAGGGGAGAGGGACCCGAGGCGGTCATGCCAGTTGCGTGGCTGAGACCCGGCCGCGAATCAACGCGGCTGGGCACAGGTGCGCGGTGGCGAGCCGAGGGCCGGGGGGGACGGCAGAGGGGGGCGGGCAAAGAGCCGCAGTCAAAAGAGCGCACCTGGCACGGGCATGGCCTCTTTGCCGCTCACCCCCCTTCCAGGAGGAAGCCGGACACCCGTCCGACCCACCCAATTAGCAAACGGGGGGGGGGGGGGGAATCGTCACAGCATGCAAGACGGCTGGAAAAACGCACCCGGTGAGAGAGAACACAGCCTAGGCCTTAAGTAAACAGGGGAGAGGTACTGGAGAGATACACGGACCTCCCCCCAGAGAGAGGGAGATGGCGACAAGAACACCGTGCAGAGAGCCCCCGTGCCTTGCTTTGACGGCGGGCAAAGGGGGGGGTAAGGAAGAAAGGTTGCCAAGTCTGCTCGAATGGTAGGTGTAACAGCCTTTCGACTGAAGGATACGAAAGACTAAGGGACTGTGAAAAGCTTTCACGGCAGAGAATCCCTCCTGCGATGTAAAAAGTCTGTAGGATATTCGGCTGTGTCTCTCGAGGGTTGCAAAAGAAAAGAGGGGATACAAGGAATTTGTAGACGATGTTTTTGTTGATTGTGACGTGCATGCTGTGGCCAACAGTTTTGTTGTACTGTTAATAACCACTGTTGTCAAATAAATCAAATAGTTTTGTGAAAGAAACTACATGGTGTAATGTGGTGACTCACTGGAGGGAAAAGGGAGGGGGGGAAGGGGGAGGAGGGGGAAGGGGGAGGGTCACGGGTAAGGGGAGAGGGACCCGAGGCGGTCATGCCAGTTGCGTGGCTGTGCACACTATCACTCAATAGTATGCACTATTAAGCAATATTGCTTTCTATTGGGTGATAGGGTGTGCTATTAATGCATTTACCCCAAAATGAAAGTTAAAAATATAAACAAAAAGCAAAGAAAAATCCTCTAAACATGGGAAACTTAACAAAATGAAAATCTTTGTCTGTACCTCACTACTAAATATTTATAGAAACACTTTTTACTTTAATTACATTCCATTATTTCTTTAGATATATGTGATTAATTTACTATAATATGACTTTCTAATCATTTACTATTTCCTTAATTATTCACTTCAAAATACTGCAGAAGTCCACAATGCACCAAGTGGATGCATTGATGCTCTATACTTCAATTAAGTCCTTTATGGACTAACTCCCTTCTGATAATGATGCTGCAAAAGTTTTTAAAAATTGCACACATGAGAAGATATATTTATTTAACCAGTTTTCTATACTGCCTTATTCTTCAATCAAAGCAATTACTACAAACAGGTACTGGATATATTCCCTTATCCCCAAAGGGCTCACAATCTATGTATGTGTACCTGAGGCAACAGAAGATTAAGTGGCTTGCCCAAGACCACAAGGAGGGCCTACAGGACTAGAAACACCAGTCCCTCTGGCTGGAGATTGCTGTTCCCAGGTGGGACTTACCCCTGGCCTGAAGTACCGTGTCCTAACCATTAGGCCACACCTCCCTCCTTTAAGCAATAGAAGATGTAGAATAGAGTCTTTTGACTCAAAAATAATAAAAAATCCTGGGACTTTCGGTTAGCAATGATTAAAAACATATAAGGTAAAGGAGTTTGATCTATAAGCACTGGTGATTTAATATCACTCTCATCAGGTTTAATTTATTTATATATATGGTTATAGCTTGAGTTTCTGGAAGAAAACAAATGAAAGAACAAATTAGTCTTCATGTAGGTGCATAAGATGAATTACTAGAGGAGAACTCATTGCAGGCCTGCTGTTATAGTCCATCTCAGGTGATGTCATGGGGAAAGCAGGAAGAACCGTCACCAGTCAGAAATAGGACCACAGCTGGGAACAACTACTTGCAAGGAAGGACCATCTAGATAGAAGGAAGGAAGGAAGTTCTAATACCTCCATCAGCTTTGTATTGGGAATCACTGGCAAAGGGGCATAAAGAAATAAAGCAAAATTCTACAGAAACCCTGAAAACATGAACAAACGCAAATGTTGATAGACAAATTATGAAGAATAAAGTATATCTGAAATTTCCATATAGCTACAAGTTTCTAAACGTAAAATATGTTTTTCTTCTTTTAAAATCTCTAAATTGTTTGTATGAACATGCCTAAAAAATAATCCTTACTTATTTTTCACAGATGCAGATAACTGTATGAAGTGTCCTGAAGATCAGTGGCCCAGTGAGAAGAAGGATAGGTGTCTCCCCAGAGTGACGGAATTCCTGTCCTATGACGATCCCTTGGGTGCAGCTTTGGCTTCCATTGCTATTCTCTTATCCATCACCACGGCTATAGTGCTGAGAATTTTTATTAAATACCAGGACACCCCTGTGGTGAAAGCCAATAACCGGGATCTCAGCTATATCCTCCTCATCTTCCTCATGTTGTCTTTTCTCTGCTCCTTGGTGTTCATCGGCCAAGCTGGAAGAGTGACCTGTTTACTACGACAAGTGTCCTTTGGAATTATTTTTACCATCGCTGTTTCTTCGGTACTGGCAAAAACCATCACAGTTCTCATCGCCTTCAGTGCTACCAAGCCTAGTAGCAAATTGAGCAAGTGGGTTGGGACAAGAGTCTCAAGCTATCTAGTTCTTCTATGTTCCTCAGGAGAAGTTGTGATTTGCACTGTGTGGCTGCTCCTCTCTCCTCCATTCCCTGAATATGACACACAGTCTAGAGTTGGGAAAATGATACTACAGTGTAATGAGGGGTCCATCATTGCATTTTATAGTGTGATTGGGTACATGGGCTTTTTGGCTCTTCTGAGCTTCATTGTGGCTTTCCTAGTAAGGAAGCTGCCTGACAGTTTCAATGAGGCCCAGTATATCACTTTCAGCATGCTGGTGTTCTGCAGCGTTTGGGTGTCCTTCATCCCAGCGTACCTGAGCACCAAAGGCAAATACATGGTGGCTGTGGAGATATTTGCCATCCTGGCTTCCAGTGCTGGACTGCTGGGCTGTATATTCATTCCCAAGTGCTACATTATTTTGCTTAGGCCTAACCTGAACACCAGAGGACATTTAATTAGTAAACAAAATCCTAAAAAGATCAAAAGAGTAAGAACCTCTATCTGATTTTTCCAATCCTTAATGCACGAAAAAGAATTATTGAAAGCAATTGAATTTCACATTCTGCACATCTGTATGTTTTGCTGCATGGGCAATAGTCTTCTGGGTTGAGAGAAAGTGGAGAATTGAGTGAGAGTGTAGAATATTCAGCAAAGATGGCAACTTGAGTTAACAATCATTGTAGCCCCAGTAAAGCCAATCCAGATACATTGTTAAAACAAAAGTACAGTTTCCTGTCCTTCGGTGACTAGTGGGGTTAAAGAGTCCAGGCAGATTGTTGACTAGAAGAGTGATCTGAAAATCTGGACTAATAGTTGACTATTTGAAAGTTAACTGGTTTAATTTAGATGTAAGCTTTTATTTAATTTTAAGTATTATGCATTTTTCTTTTGCCAATTTATGCATTGTCTCTATTCCCCTGCATTGACTTTGAATCCCTTCCATTAATCCTCTGTATCCTCATATAAAACCTAATAAAAAATAGAAAATACAAGAAAAATTACTATCAAGTGATCTATACTCATGTTTTATTTATTTATTTATATTCTCTTATATACCGCGCTATTCTGCATCAGTGTGGTTTACATTGAACAAACTGAAATTACATTGAACAGGGCATTATAACTTGGAGATAACTATTTTACAGGGAACATGGGCTATGGAGTGTTAAGTGGCTTGCCCAAGACCACAAGGAGCACCTGTGGGACTAGAATGGTAATCTGTTTTTACTCTTTTCAAACATATCAATGGAAACTTATGAAAGACAAAAAACTTTCAATAAAATAAATTTCTGAAAAAATATTAGTTCTGGATTTGAAATCATTACTAATTTATATGAAGTGGAATTTTAGAAAGAACATGGGTAGTTTCTCTAAATGGGCTAGTTTTGCGCATACCATGACACTAATGATCCTCCCTTCTTAGCCAGGGTATGTGAAGTATGATCTCAATCTCTCAAATTTACTGCTAATGCTCAGCATAGTATTTGCATCGTGAAAAGAGAGCTTCCTTTGGGAGTTCTTAATATGTAACATGTATGGGTAGTTTGTCAAGAAGTGCTTAGAAATTCTTTTTTTATCAAGGCCAGTGGTTTCCAATAAAATGGGAAATATTTCTGTATCTTTCTGACACATTTTCTTGGTCTCTGATTACATTTCTTGGTGCTTCATTATCTTCTGCCTCTTCATATGATTCACAGATTAATCACTTGGAATCAACACCTCTATTATTAATGCCATTCTGATAGTTGTTTTCTCCTTCACCACAATATTTGGTTTCCTTGCATCCAGTCTCTTATAAATCAGAATGGAAATGTTCTCTGTAATTCTCTTAGGGTCATGATCCTACAGTGATGCTGTAGTGTTTACAGAGTTTCCAGTGAATAAGGCATTCTACTTTGTTGTGCCTTTCTGTATATGTGCAATCTGGGATGTCCAAGCTAAAATGTCCCCAACAAAAGGCCACACATGTAAGTTCAGACACAATTTTTGAAACATATGTGCTCGCCATGGACATCCTTGGGGACTTCTAAACAAACATCCCTATAATGGTATTCTAGACCAAGGATGCACCCCAGTGTCAGTTCCATGAGCAGAGATAGTCAGCATCACTATAACCAGAAAACATGCTTTCCCTTTTCCTATCAATTATCTTTATGAATGTGGAAGGTACTGGAGTTATTAGAGTGCCATCTTCTCTACTCCCTCCAGATGCTTCACTGGCAAAACAAATATTTGTCTGCTTCTATGCATTCCCTGCAACAGGTGTAGACTAGGATGAGGGTAGAGACATGTGGGACAGTTCTGAAATAAGGTGCACACATCTAAAGTCTTTGGAATGCCCCAGACACGCCTCTGCCATTTCCCTATAAGGACATGCTCGTACTTGGGGTGTCATTCAATTCACAGAGATTTCCCTGAACCCAATGCCGATTTTCAGACATCCAAATCATAAATAAGGCTTTTCAAATGACCCCCAATGTTTTTAAGATACGTGGCATCACTGCTATCAGACTATGAATTTCTGTGTTCTGCTTACAGACAATGAAATATATACAAATCTGAGAATCTATGATCACTGCATGTTACTTATATTAACCAAACAAAAGGTTTCAGAATCTACAGATTACCCAAACTTTCTACAGTGTAAGATTTTGGTATTAGAAAATTAACATTTCCGCTGTATAGTTAAAACATGAAGGTCTGTTTCCATGATCCTCCTTGTCTTGAGAAACTGAAGCAGCACTGAGAAGGAGAGAGAGATGCAGAACTGGAAATGTCGCTGCTTTTAATGACAGCACGTAAGAGAAAGTGTTTAAGCTTGCTAGCTCAATCTGGTAATAGAATTAAATAATTCTATGCATTTTGGGATCATGTTTCTCAATATATGCATTTATTTATTTAACAGTTTTTATATATTGCTTTATCATTTCAATCAAAGTGGTTTACATTGTAATTTAAACTTGGTAATGTACACTGAACAGGGACATTGATAACTTGGATTTTCTTCTGAGCAAAGAAGACTTAAGTGACTAGCCCAAGGCCACAAGGAGTGCTAGTGGGAATCAAACTCTAGTTTTGTGGTTCCCAAACCAGTGCTCTAACTACTAGGCTACACCTCTACCCTACTAAATTTGATGGCTGTCTAGCTACTTTTCTCCATAACAAAAAATAAAAGCAAGAGGCATGTTTACTAAAGCATGGTAGCTGGGAGCATGGGATTTATCATGGGGCTAGCACCAGTTTTGGTCCTGAGGTTGTCTGGAGTGCACTGACTGTAAATCCGCTATGCTACCTGAGCAGTGCATGGTTAGGTGGAGCTGGGGTGGAGTTTGGCATACAGTGGGCGGTAGCAGCCAATTGCTGCGTCTGTGCTAATGGTACAATTCAGGCACAAAGACACTACTAGCATTTATTTTATTATTATTTCTTTATTTATTACAATCTTTTATATACCGCGCTATTTGGTATCAGCGCGGTTCACATACAACAACATCAACAGAATAACAGGCTATTCCGTGTTTACAGCAAACAGGTATATAAACTTGGGTAACATAAGGTTAACTTATTACAAACATGATTATATAAAAGGTATCATGACAACACAAAAGTCCTAGTAATCTTACTGAGAAAGTGGGAGAGGCTATTTGAAGATAAGGTGTGTCTCTTATTTGGGGGGGCTTTTGCTGGGGGTAATGTTTGGTGGGTAGTATATGAGGAAAAGGTGATATTTAAGTGCTTTCCTAAATTGGGTTAAGTCGGTAATGGCACGAACGCTTGGTGGTAAGGCGTTCCAGCATCTTGGGGCGTAGAATATAAAAGATCTGCTTGCCGTTATCTGGGTGCAATTACCGCAATTACTGCTATGAATGTATGGTCTGGCATCTGATTTTAAGATCAGAAAGATCCCACACATATACCGCAGTAATATTGACAATGCCGACTGACAATGTTAATAAGCAAACCAGACGCTTACCTCGTGTACCTGTATTAGAGGGATAGCATGGTACAGCTGCCATGGCAGCTGAGCACTACAGCCTGACAGTCACAAAACCAGGGCCTGCAGCACAACGAGAACATCTGCTGAGACAGTGGGGACACATCTGCATACAAAGCACTGACTATCTTGACAGCATACTATTCATATCTGTATATGCATTGGATAGATATGGCAGGGCTGCTGGTGTGATGAGCAGCAATGGAGGTGAGGAGAGGGCCTGTGCTCAGTGAAACACACCAGGGTTGGCGACAGCAGAGCACAGTTGGGGACAGGGCATGCAAATGAGGTGCTACAACCACTGACTTGGCACCAAAATGTGTTGTCAGACCAACACCTCCCCTGTATGGGAAGCCATGTTGTGGTGCATACATGCACCTTGGGGTTATGCCAGTGCTACGGGCTCTATTTCTGTGGGCAAATAGCCCTACACCATGACCATAGGAGGATGTATCATTGGCTTACCGGTTCTGAGCAGGTGCCTAGATTTCCACCACTGAACATGAGCTTGGATGAAGCTCCCTGCATTCTTTACCCATAACATTGGATTGGTAGAAAGCGAGTGCAGGGCACATATAGCGTGTGCCTTGACAACCTGCATGTTCACTATGATCACACAATTGATGCAGCTAATGCAACATTACTTCCCTACAGTGGCCATACACTATGCATTTATCATGGCTGCTATGACCCTGCCACATTAAATTCAATTGCTAACTGCTCAATTGCCCCACACTACTCTTGGCATTTTAGTAAAAACCAGCACATAAACAGTTATCAACAAGTACCAATGGGATTTTATTGTAAGAAGACAAGAGACAGTGACAATTCAGTCTCAGTTTCTTAGTTAGGGACACAAACTGAATCTTGTGGTTTCAGTAGGAACAGAGATTTATTCCATACTTTTGGATATAATATTCTTTACTGGACCATCGTAAGAATGAACCAAAGATACTCGTGAGTCATCGAGACTGAAGAAGGAGAATTTGGTGTCTCTAAATTTCACTTTTGAAAAGTTTTTATATTGATCCATGAAAAGACATATGCACTAACACATTTAGATTATTTTATGGTAGTCTACTAAAAGATCTCACAACTCCAGAGAGTTTACTTTATTTCATAGCTTGGATGGTAATGACATGCTGTGCCCAATATCCCTAAGTTCTATGATGATGCTTAGGAAAACCCCTAGCCCAATGTATTTGAGCTATATTCCAAAATAGCAGTCCAAACTGGCACCAGTTTCAGCACTCCACTTGTTCCTTTCCTCCCACTGTAGGTTGGGTTTAAAATCCCATCTCAGAACAGTTCATTATCAACCAAAAAATACAGAAGCCTTGTCCAAAAAGTAGTCTTTCTGGGCTTCAAAGCAGCCTTCTTGATTTAATTCTAATGAGTCACAATTCATATTCTTTGTACCTAGCTTCTGAACTGGGTCACTACCACTGAAGTTACTACAACACTTGGATCCAAAAATAAAAGAGTTCTCTTCAAACTTGGTTTAACCAACACCGCCCATGTTAGTCAAAAGCCTCTTCAAGCATAAAAGCAAGGGTTAATCAAAGTAAAAAAAATATAAAGCAAGTTTTTACCTTTTCTTGGATAGGCAGGAAGCTCTTGTGTTGCTATCGTATCTGCTCCAAATGCCGTTTCCTTTCTTAGGCTGCTGCTTGTGCATATTTTATTATTTGGCTCCTCCATTGTTCTTTAGCAACTTTACCTTTGTGTTCTTTTCTTTCAGCACCTCCTTCTTTTGTATGTAATTGCTTTTGCATCTTATCTACATACCTTATTTTCCTGTTCAGAGTTTTTTATTCTTTTCCAGCTCTCTGTTGTATTCAGCACTTCAGAATGATCATCGCTACACTTATCCAGATAGCAGGGATATTCAGCCACTATCCAGACTGGCCATTTGGATAAATTTAGCATAGCCTTTATGCTTCCCTGCATTTATCTGGACAACTTATCCTGGAGCAGATGAATATCACTGCCACCTCGGCCTACACTCTGACCCTATTCCTCCCCGGCACTATCCAGATAATACCAAGATGGTCTATAGGTATTCTCAGCAACACCATTCATATAGAGGCTGATTCCAATAGGTGCATGCCTGGGCCGTGGGGATGGCTAAAACTTGGATCAGATTCCGCAACCATGTGATCTGTACATACCTGTGATTGTGGAATTGAGCAGACAGCCCAGAGTGCACCCAATTCCCTGGAGGGAGACGTCTCAGAGGCTGCTCATCCCTGATGCACAATGATCCGACTGGTGTGCCAGTGGTGTCCCATTGCATGGCACCAACATGCCCAGCCAGCAGCATGGAATTGCCTGTCCTACAGTGGCCCGCACACAATGCTATTGGGCTGTCAGTTGAGGCCCGCAAGGGCAGGCTATGCCAGTGGGCGCCCTCCTTCACCACTGCCAGTGGGTGCGGGTGGCTGCAGCCCGCCAATGCTGATGTGGCCTACACCTATTCCACCCTCAAGGTGAAATTGGCTGGCCAGACATGTTGGTAGTGGGATACATACTGAGGCCCCTTCCCACCCTCATCCACCGCTCCCCATACAAACACTATGCAAGGGAGGGGGGGTGCTGGCAATGGAATAGGGCTGAGGTGCTATTTGTGGATTGGAATGCCCCCCATAGTGTTCCTGAAAATACCCAGATACTGATGCCTAATGCAAATATCTGGCTAACAGCTGGATATAACCTTTGAATATTAGGCCCCCAGTCTTGTGTTAACATTTCTATAGGAATTATATGTGGAATTCTTTTAGAAATGATAGACAGTGATTTAGTGTCTCTCTTCTGTGGCCACCTTCTCTCACTTTTCTCTATTTCTCCTGATCCTCTACTCCATATTCTTTCCTCCATCTCCAGGTCTCATATGTCCAGTTAGGCTAATCCTTCATAGACGTCTGGTATAAGAGGCGACGGGTGGATAATCTTCCCAAAACCCAGGCTGGCAGGGAGGAGCAGGAATGGGAGCATGCAGCAAGGACACTATAGGCTGAGAACAGGACAGGCACTCAACTGGTGACTGAGACAGGAGCTAAGATGAATTTTTAAGTTTGCTGCTCCTGCTAATTCTCCACCTCCAGCTTTAATGGTCCTGGACAACTAAATGAGTCAATCAGTAGCCAGAGTTGGGTTTAAGAGTATGTAGAGGAGGGGAGAGGCGGGGAGGGAGCACAAGAGATTTTTTGAAGAGCTGTGAAGCTTTGCTAATTTTAATTCAAAATATCCATAAGAACATAAGAAATGCCATACTGGCTCAGAACAAGGTCCATCAAGCCCAGTATCCTGTTTCCAACAGTGGCCAATCTAGGTCATAAGTAACTCACAGTTTCCCAAAAAGATACAGGTTCCATAATGCTTGTATTGGGGCAAGCAGTGGATTTCTCGAGTCCCCTGGTTTATGGATCTTTCCTCCAGGAACTTGTCCAAACCTTTTTTAAAACCAGCTACACTAATAACTTTTACTACATTCTCCAGTAACAAATTCCAGAGTTTGATTGCATGTTGAGTGAAAAAATATTTTCTCTTATTAGTCTTAAATAGGTTACATTATAGCTTCATTGCATGTCCCCTAATCTTTCTATATTTATGCAATACATTTTTAAACGAGCTTTAAAGCAAGCAATCTGATGCTCAGCAGCTCTTTAATATTCATGTGGAGGCTAATTCCATATGGAATGTCCCGCGGCAATGGAGATGTTTATATCGGGCATGGACGCGATTCTCACCTGATTGTGAAAACATGGGTTTAAATGTACCCAAGTTTCTGTCATCAGGATCGCAGACATAACCATCGTGGCACTTCCAACATCTTGATCCACAGGCTTGTGCATGTATCCAGCTTGAGATGTGCGCACGGATACAGACACGAGCCACAGAATAAAACAGAGAAATACATCTCTGACAATAGTAAAACAATGATCAGATTTTGGACATGCCCATGCTCACGGTATTCTGCAAAGTTGCAAGTGTCCGATCATGCCCATCTCCAGGCCAGCCACGCCTCCGCTATTAAAACGTACATCTCCTCTTCCCCACTATTAAAACGTGCATCTTTTAAGCAGCTCTGCTCACTGACAGTAGGTTGCTGATGCCAACAAGACAAATACTGATGATGAATGCACAGTGATGCAAATTAGACCATATTCTAGTCCCCTACATGGCCAGGGCAGTACTAGGTAATCCCAGTGCACTCCCAGATAGTATAAGAGAATGTAAACGTGAATATTTATGACTGCATATACTCTATGGTACTTGGCATTATAAAAAGGATTCAGTGAGGACTGCATACCACACACACATTTTCACATGCTGTCACAAAAGACATATTTCTGTGAAACAGAAGCTCAGCACTTATAGATATATGTTGGTATACTATAAAAGCATGGGGTGCAGGACTACATAACTGATCCTTCATTCTCACTCAGACAAACCTTTGTTGCAGACCCACCCATGACTCTCACAGTATCTGTGTGTAAAAGGTCACATCATGTTATGTTATGCTGTTCCTATCCTCTCCTATACTGTCCTGTCTGCACTATGAAGTTTTGTTTTGTTTTGTTTTGTTTAATTATTGTACAGAGCATATACTGCTATGCAATGTTGTGGTATAGCAAATAAAATATAACCAGAACCATGTTGAAGGAACTCTCCCATGGTCCTGCAAGTGGTTGAGCAGTCAGCTTCACAATGACACCATACACTCACAGCTTGACTAAAGAACCAAGAAATCCTTCCTGCTCCAGTATATCCACAAGTGAGGAGAGTACAGGGAATTATAGTGATGAAACTGAGGAGCCAGTGGGTAGAAATAAGGTACCAAGTATGCTTGTCATGTTGGATAATATTCTACCGATGTTAGGCAGGGCTCAGAAGCTGCATGCACAGAAAAGCCTCATTTTCACTTGCAGTGATCAACTCTTAAAACCACCTCAGCAACTTGATCTAGGACATTTACAACAGAACGTTCTGCATAAACTCAAAGAAGGGAGATGCTACAGATGTTAATGTATATCGATGCAATCTAGTGGCTCATTGTTACATCTCACTGTTTTCCTATTTCTTTGTTATTGTCACCTTTGATGATCTGATGTAATGCATCATGGTTCCAGTGCTTTAGCTGTGATCAGTTTGTCTTTACTTCTATCTCTGAAATAATAACTGTACCAACCATCCACTTATCTTTAAATGGTGACTAAGTAACTGGATTATGGCCCCATACTTTACAAGTATACCTTTAAAATGCTATACACCGGGGGTGCTTACAAACTCGAACCAGAATGGCTGCCTGACTCAGGAGCTCCCTTCTTGACCGGCCCTCTGACGGGGGAATGCTGTTTCTATTGATCATGGCAGCACTAAAAATATCAAAATGGTCTCCACAAAGTTCTAGCCTTACCAGCTCGCTCGTTTCATTCTGCTCCACATCCCCCTGGGTAGACTACTGCCAATTGGGAGGGCATCTGTGGCCTGCAGAAGGAAGGCACGCATGTTCTGCACTTCACTGGAGCCCCAGTCAAAATGCCACTGTAACTGTGGGCTGGAATAGAAAAGGACCCCTGCTAAGCATCTCCTTACATTAAGTGGCTGTAATAGTGACTTGCCATGGTGATCACCATATGAAAGGGAAAGAAATCATAGTAGCTTGACCCCAAACATGTGCATTTATTTATTAGTATTAAGATCATGCCTTTCCAATGGTAGGTCAAGGTGAGTTACATTCAGGTACTGTTCATAAATATTTCCCTCACACAAGAGGGTTTACAAGCTAAGCTTGCAACTCAAGCTGTGGAGAATGAAGTGACTTGCCCAAGGTCACAAGAAGCACCAGGGGGATTTGAACCCAGATCTCACAGGTACTAGGCTGTTGTTCTAACCACTAGGCTACTCCTCCACTCCATAAGCCCCAGGGGAACAAGCTGGCAGAGAGACATACTATGTAAGTTTGAATAGTGTGCACCTTGCTGCTGTTTGTTTCAGGCAAGTTGCTCCTCCTTTGGCGGTAGTACTTTGTGATCCCCGATTGAAGAAGCTTCCCTCCTGGTATCTCAAAAGAGGATGAGTGAAATTCAAGCACTGATCACTTGCGTATAGTGAAGGCTCTACTGAACCAGCCATTTAAAATGTCTCTCTACCCCAAGAACATGTTGCTTGTTTTAAGTCTTATTCTCCATTTAGAGTAAGTGAACCCACACTCTAACACTGGGATAACCTTAAGGTTGCCCTAGGGGCCCTCTTAGTACTACTACTACTATTCAGCATTTATATAGCGCTACCAGTCGTACGCAGCACTGTACAGCACAGACATATAAGAGACAATCCCTGCTCGTTAGAGCTTACAATCTAGTCAAGGCAAAAACAATAAAGTCAAGACAAAACACAAAACATGGGATGTGTAGGTAGGGGTAGAGAAAAGGAGATCAGGTGAGTCAAGATCCAAAGGCAGCAGCAAAGAGGTGGGCCTTCAACCGGGACTTGAAGAGGGATAGAGAGGGTGTCTGGCGTACGGACACAGGTAGTGTGTTCCAGGCGTAAGGTGCATAAAGGTGAAAGGAGTGAAGTCTGGAGTTAGCAGTAGGAGAGTGGGGTACAGATAGAAGTAGTTTGCCAGAGGAGCGGAGTTCTTGAGTGGGATTATAAGGGAAGAGGAGAGATGAAAGGTATTGAGGAGATGTGGAGTGAATGCATTTATTGGTCAGCAGGAGGAGTTTGAATTAGATGCGGAAGCGGATAGGGAGCCAATGGAGTGACTTGAGAAGAGGAATAATATGGGCATGACGAGGTGGCGGAAGATTAGCCGTGCAGCAGAGTGTTGAACAGATTGAAGAGGAGCGAGATGATTTAAAGGGAGACAAGCAAGGAGTAGTTTACAGTAGTCAAGACGGGAGGTGATTAGAGAGTAAGCGTTCTAGTAGTGTGTTCGGAAAGGAAGGGGCAAATTTTGCTAATGTTATAGTGAAAGAAATGGCAGGTCTTAATTACGAGGTGAATGTGTGTAGAGAAGGAGAGGGAGGAATCAAAGACAACCCCTAGATTGCGGGCAGAGGGAACAGGAAGGAGTACAGAGTTATCCATTGAGACTGAGAAAGGGGTTGCAGCAGAAAACAGTTGCCGTTACCGGGAGGGGGAGCAAGTTTCTCCCTGCTTTTTCACCTGCTGGCTGTACATTTTGATCGTGCTTAAGGCGCCCAGTGAATTTGGAGTACTTAATATCTTTAAGTGGCAGCTTTTAAGTTTTTGTTTGGAGTAGTTCACCCTGGCCTCTACTGAGAAATTGATTTGCTGCTTTGGATACAATTGACAGAGTTCCAGAAGAGTTATGTGATGACATCAAGAAGGTTGTGTTGGAAGAAAGTGATGTCTCTACGTAAAGTGAAAAACAAAAATGGCCAAAATGGATGACTAAAGAAACTATGAAAATTGTCCAGAAACATAAAGCCAGAGAAGAAAGAGAGGCAATCACAAAGCTCAACAGAGATTTCCAATGTGCAACAAGACAAGACAAGAAAAAAGTACTACAAAGACACATACAAGATAGGCTTATCAAAAGCTACGAGAGCTAAAGAAAACAATTCCATCCTTGAATTGGAATGCTACAAGATGCTCAAGGATCTATGTTGAATGATGCTGAGAAAATCAAGAAAAGGTGGAAAGAATATATAGAGTCATTATTCCATAAAGATCAAGTGGACCAACAGCCATTTCAACCTGTACCTTATGATCAGGAACCATTGGTGACGAAAGTAGAAATTGAAGCAGCTTTGAAAGCCTTATCAAACAACAAAGCACCGGTCTTTGATGGCATTCCCACCGAGTTATTACAGCAATAGGATGAAGCTGTTACCATACTTACAGGGCTCTGCCAGGAAATTTGAAAGACAAATTCATGGCCAACTGACTGAAAAAGATCTGTGTTTATACCAATACTGAAGAAAGGTGAACTGACTGACTGTGGAAATTATCACACAATTATTCTGATCTCACATGCCAGCAAGATTCTACTCAAGATCATTCAGCAGAGACTACAAACGCACCTGGAACGAGAACTGCCTGAAGTGCAAGCAGGGTTCAGGAAAGGGCAAGGAATGAGAGAAATTATTGTGGATGTGATATGGTTTCTTGAAAAGACAAAAGAATACCAGAAGGATATCCATATGTGCTTTATTGACTACAGCAAGGCTTTTGACTGTGTAGACGATGAGAAACTCTGGGCCACATTAAGGAGCATGGGTATACAGGAACACCTGATCATTCTCTTGCACAACCTTTACATTGATCAAGAAGCAACAGTTCAGATGGGACAAGGAGAAACAGAATGGTTTAAAATCAGCAAAGGTGTATGACAAGGCTGCATACTTTTCCCCTACCACTTTAATTTATAAGCAGAGCAAAAAAAAAATCCCCTTGATTTCAAAGATGTATAACTTCCTTCCCTTTCTTAAAGAGCAATTGAATTACTGAATGCTTTAGTTCTTAAAGAGAAATCAAAAGCAAAGTTGGGAGGCTAACGCTCTATGCCAGATGGTTTGGGAGATGAAATATCAAGGGAAGTTATAATTGGGTACAGTAGGAATTTTGATGAATTTTCCAAAGATTGAATCTGTTAAATATAATTGCTAGTCATCAACACTTCTGTCCTACTTTCAGATAAAATTGTCTAACCATTTGCTTCCATTTTCAGCTTGCCCGCTATATTAAGGAGGTTCGCTTCAAAACACCCAGTGGACATGAGGTCTTCTTCGATGACAAAGGGAATATTCCAGCTCGCTATGGCATCATAAACTGGGTCCTGCTCCCTGATGGTGAGGAGCAGTTCCCGGCATTAGTGAGGCATCGAGGCAGCGGAGGGGAGAATGGGCCGCGTCCCCCCCACCCCCCCTCTTTCTTTGTTTTTATTTATTTATTTATTTAACATCTTTTATATACCGCGCTATTTGTTTTCAGTGCGGTTTACAAGTAACAGAACTGCACAATCAGAAAACACTGGTGTGCTTACATTATAACAGGTAACTTAAACTTGGAAAAGGGGTAATAAAACTATAACTATGTACACACAGTAAAACTATATACAAAAAACAGTGTAAAAACTGAGCTATGTATAAACATATTGGGTTCTTTAGTATTCACAGGCAGACTATGGTCGGAATAAGATAAGATAAGATGTTTTTTTTTAGGTGTTTAAGGGGCTATTGGGGTGTTGCCACAGTGGGGGTGGCTGGGATCCCGGAGGTTTCCGGGGTCCGGAACCTTAGGTAATGCATGGGGCAGGGGTGGGGTACCCCCGACCCGGACAACCCTGGTGGGCCTTTGCTAATGATATGGCGAGGGCCGTGAAGGGTGGGTACATAAACAAGATGTTGGCTTATCCGCAGCGGAGGCGGAGGCGGAGCTGATGTCACCTTGCTAATTGCATGGCTGGTGAGGCAGGGCTCCGCCGGATGGATTGTTATGAGGTTATGTTGGAATTTGAAGTTGATTAAAGTTAGAATGTTTAATAAAGCTGCGACCAATTGAAACCCATTATGAGTGTTGTGTGGTGTGTGGAACGGGGGGAGGAAAAGGGTGGGGGAGTAAGGGGAGCCAGGGAGTCCAGCATACCTCTGTTAAGGGACTGTTATTTTAAAAAAAAAGAAGATTATTGTGAATGTAAGGCTGGAGAAGTCAGAATTTAAAGCATAAAAGGATTCTCAAAAACTGGAGTACAAAGAAGAATCTAGGATTGCAGAAAAGGAAAGTAGATAAGAAAGCAAAAAATATATGAAGCAAATTAGCTGAGGATATAATGAACAGAGCTGGCTCATTACCCAGTTCCAGGAGGGAGATATTTTATCCAGCCCTGGTTTTGAACTTAAATCGCAAAGCAATATGGTATATGTAGTCCCTGATTCTAACATTTGAAATCAGTACTATATGTCCCATAATGCACTGGGATAGAGCTGTCATAAATCCAGGAGTAACCTAAAATCTCCGTCCTGGAACTGGGTGACTGGGCATCTTTGAGTGAGGTAATGAGACTTTTCAGGTATGTTAGTGAAAAAAGGGATGATGGTAATAGGATTCTCAGATTAGGAGGTGACACAAATAAATGCATTGAGGATGACAAAGAAAAAGCAGATATGTCAAACAAATAACTCTTTTTGGTATTAAAGCCTTTAACACTGTTCCTCATAGGAGGCTTATCAATAAACTCAGTAGTTTGGGGATGGGTTCCAAGGTGGTGAACTGGATCAGAAATTGGTTGACTTACAGACAACATTGGTGATGGTAAATGGAGCTCACTTGGATGAAAGGAGGGTGATTAGCGGGGTGACCCAGGGTTTGGTCCTGGACCCGGCACTGTCCAATGTATTTGTGAGTGATATTGCTGAAGGACTTCATGGAAAAGTCTGTCTTTTTGCAGATGACATGAAAATTTGCAACAGAGTGGACTCCCCTGAGGGAGTGGATAACATGAGGAAAGAGCTACAAAAGCTGGAAGAATGGTCTAATGCTTGGCAGTTAAGATTTAATGCGAAGAAATGCAGTGTCATGTACTTGGGAAGCAGAAATCTAGGGAAAATGTACATGACAGGTGCGAGAGGTTGGTGTGCACGGACCAGGAGAAGGACCTTGGTGTGATTATTTCTGAGGATCTCAAGGTGGTAAAACAGTGCGACAAGGCAATGGCAAAAGCCAGGAGGATGTTAGGTTGCATAAAAAGAGGAATTGCCAGCAGAAAGGAAGAGGTACTAATGCCACTGTATAAGACACTGGTGAGGCCTCAATTGGAATACTGTGTTCAGTTTTGGAGACCATATCTCGCAAAGGATGTAAAGAGACTGGAAACGGTTCAGAGAAAGGCGACCAAAATGATTTGGAGCCTGCATCAGAAGCCTTAGGAGAAGAGAATTGAAGACCTAAATATTTGTAAAAATAATAATAGCTTGCTATTATTAAAGTTTTGTTATTTGTTAACCGCCTCTGATCTCTGGAAGAGGCGGTATAGAAAAATGCATGAATAAATATGTATGTACACTCTGGAGGAGAGGAGGGATAGGGGAGATATGATTCACACCTTTAAATAATTAAAGAGAAATAATGAACAAACAAACCTCTTCCAAAGACGGGGAAGCTGTAAAACTAGAGGGCATAACATGAAGCTGCAAAGGGGTAAATTGAAAGGTAATGTCAGGAAATACTTTTTCACTGAAAGGGTGGTGGATACTTGGAATGCCCTCCCGATGGAAGAGGTGAGGAACAAGGAAGACATACTTACAAAGGCACCGTGTATGTGTGTAGTCTTTAAAAAAAGACTTCAATCAGTCAATGCTGGAAGGCTAAAACTGTATAAGAAATAGTATAATTTATTATATCCCAGAGCCAGATAGGAACAATTTAATAAATTTGTGTTAATGAAACTGAAAATCAAATAAATAGGATAAAAGATTGTATGCAAAAAAAAAAATGCAGAAAAGATCACAACAAAACAAACTTATAGTGAAACGGAACTGTTTTGACTCCTTCAGAGAGAACATGACATATTAGTGCTAGGGTTGATATATAAGTCAATGAACTAATATAACGGTATATACATTGATTAATATCTTGAACAATCTAACGTGTACTCAGAACTACTAGTAAATAGCCACTTGAACAAAGGAGCCATAAAAATTCAGGTGGATCTATTGACTAAGCAATACAATAGTGTGTACCGCGACTGAGGGGAATCTGTGTGTGCAGTTTTTTATAAAGTTATTATTCTTTTAAGAGAACACAAACATGTTGTTCATATGTCCAATTGTCATTACAATGATGGAACAGACTAAAAACAAATTATCAGCATATGCCTGACAAACAAGGCATGGTATGAATTTTAGACAAGGGGGGAGGGGGCAAATGAAAAGACGTGAATTCATGTAACTGAGCTCTAATATTAAAAGCCAGTAGTGCCATAGGAAATTGATCACTTACCCAAGTCTGAGACCAATCTAAAGTGTAGCATGAAAAACCGGGAGATTCAAGGGAGGATCGCACATAGTAAGTGCGACTGAAACCAGCGTCTTTTGTAGCCCGTATTTTCGCGCCGATTTTAGGTTTCATTATCATAAAGTTGCGCATGTCAGAATGGACCATCCAATGGAAACTATACAGATCGCTGATGAAACGTGCTTCAGTGAAAATGACTATTGTGAAATAAAAGATTCTAAATATTGAATACAGTATAAACTCAGGCAAAGTCAATAATGTAAAATATCACGGAGTAAAAACATGAGCCTAGTCAGCACAGAGATGAGACAATGGGATGTGCCTTGCACAGTTTAAAACCAAACTGGTAAGGTCATTGGAAAAATGTGGTCCTAAAAAAATATACTATAAAAACAAACGATAATGTAGACAAATACATTTGATAAAAAATACATTGAATAGAAGATATATATATACACTTTATAGGACCGCAGTTAAAACTGTGGTATTGTAGTCTCACAGACCCCCTAGAAAAAACAACATGAATGGCTCTGTATAAAAACAATCAATAATGTAGACAAATACATTTAATAAAAAAATATACATATATATTTTGAAGGACCGCAGTTAAAACGGTGTTATGGTGGTCTCACAAACCCACTAGAAATAACATCATTGTCACGCCCATAGCCCCTTATGTTGGTAAGGAGGGGCATGATTTTGTTTTTGTTATTGGGGTGCTTCAACTTCTGGCCTTCTTTCTTTTTTTTTTTTGTGTAATAAATTTTATTGAGCAAAGTGCGATAACATACAGTCCAATACCTTAAAACACAACAATGTAATACATTCTCCATTCCCCTGGAACATGACCAACCAGCCATCAAATAGCAAGGTATGATAACAAATCTGTTACATTAGCCAGTACAACTATCAGAACCCCCAAAACAGATTATCAGGCAGCAAAAATTAACCATCCCTGTATTCAGAATCCCTCCCTCTCTTACCACCCAAATCAGAATAAAGGGGGTCCTCTACATTAGAGAGTCAAAGAGAAACAAGTACAGAAGTGTAGTTACATACAATAAAACAAAAAAGAACAGATCAATCAAATCAGGACATCTCGGAATAAAGCAGACCAAAACAGTCTTGTGAGATGTGAAGCAAGTCACTACAACTTCCAAACCCTTCCAAACCATAAAAGTAGAAGGTACCCACAATGCTTGAAATAAGCAGAGGTAAATGCCAAACTCTGCTCCTATAACCCCCCTCCCCCTCCCCCCCATGATCCCAATCCCATCTCATCCCCCCTACTCCCCTCCCCCCCTCCCAACCCTGTAGACCTAGCATCTCCTCCCGAGATGAGGGAGGAAAGAAGAAGAAAGGAAAGCAAAGCAGAAACAAGAAGAACAGATCCTACAGCCAACCCCTTCCAAGAGAAGAAACCTCCCAGACCTCCCAGCAAAACAGGTCGTCAGACCTTCAAGTGTCCTCTTGAAACACTAAGCTCCAGAGATTCTCTTCTAGAAAAGGACGACCCCAAATTGAAGCAGTCATTTTTTCCAACCGGTACATTTCCCAGCACTTAGCATGCCATTCAATAAAAGAGGGTGCTCTACTTTGTTTCCAGAAACGAGCCAGCACCGATCAGGCTGCCAAAAGAAGTGACTGCACCCGTCTTCGGAGAGGGTGCCGGGAAGGGAAATCCGGGCACATCCCCAATAAACAAGACTCCATCTCGATGGGGAGAGTCACCTGCAATTTTACCGCAATATGTCCCGTTACTCTCGGCCAATAACTCTGAATGTACGGACATAACCACCACATATGATCAAAAGTGCCCTGTCGGCCACACTATCTCCAACATAGCGGATCATCAGCTCTCCGCCAGTGAAACAGATCAACCGGCATAATATTTAAGCGATAAAGGATCCGAAGTTGTGTATGAAGTAACCCCAGCGAGATGGAGCATGAGTGTGATAAGAGTATACTTCCAGAAAGAACTCCTGCTCCTTACCCGGTAGAGTCGTCTCCCAACGTTGTTGGGGGAGCTTCAGATTTGGCGGGGCGTTAATGTCAGTTATCACATGCCTGTACAACCGAGCTATGAACGCCTTAAGTTTTCTAGATATAAAAAGATCTTGCTCCCAACCTCTAGGATGTCGAGATAATTCGGTCACCGAGGATTGAGTAGTCAAGAAGTGAGAGATTTGCAGATACTGAAACGAAAATAAGGAGCGACCCAGGCATTCCTCTAATCCTCGCTTAGTAGTAGGTCGCAAATGTACATACAAAGATGATAATCTGACCGCTAATAAATCCAGATTCGATCCCTTAAACATATCACGCATAAAGCCCAAAACCCCCAAGACAATAAAGGGCGATTGGGAAGTAGAACCCCCCTCCTGCTTACAGACCCGCCGCCACGCCATCCAACAGGGCCCAATAAACACATGCATCTTCACCTGACGAATCTCGTGACACTCAGAAAGAAAGGGTACCGTTTCCAACGGGATTGGACTTAACCAATCCGCCTCCAGTGAGGCCCATTCCACCCCTGAATGAATTCTCCACAGTAGTAGTGATCTCAAACAAATACATGAATAGTATAATTCCGGATCCGAAAGACCCATCCCTCCAGACCCTCGAGGCAGCGTGAGTAGCCGCCAACTAATCGCCGGCCGCTTCCCCATCCAAATAAATCTAATAACGGTCGTCCGCAGCTTCTGAAAAAACTTGCGAGGTAGAGCAATAGGTAGTTGCATAAAGAGAAAAAGCAACCTGGGTAAGATCAACATCTTATATGTATTAATACGACCTAACCATGTAACCGAGCAGGAACTCCATCGTTCTAAGTCCGCCTTAATTGAATGTAGAAGAGGAATGTAATTCAAACTATACAGCCGTGAAATATCACGATGAACGACAATGCCTAAGTATTTAAAGTGATCAACCACCGGGAAATCTCCTCCAAAGTCCTGAACAACAACTGAGGAACGGGACATACAGCGCAAACGTGTGGACTTCTGGCGATTAATAGAAAAACCAGAAACCGAGGAAATGTTCTAAGATACAGAGCACAATAGGTAAAGCCCTAGAAGGTTCCCTCAAATAAATTAAAGTATCATCCGCGTATAATGAAATAGAATGCCATTCTGACCAGAGGTAAAGTCCGATGTCCTCTGCTCTTAGCCTGATATGAGCTGCCAGCGGTTCCATTGCAAGTGCGAACAACAAAGGAGATAGAGGACAACCTTGTCTCGTGCCTCTCCCCAGACAAAAGGAAGAAGAAACCGAGCCATTAACGGACACCACCGCCTGGGGACTGGAGTATAATGCTGTAATCCATGTACAAAAGATCTGCCCAAACCCAAATTCCCGCAGAACCTGCAAAAGATAAGGCCACTCTATTTTGTTGAATGCCTTCTCAGCGTCCAACGAGAGAATGCCGTACGATCCATTGTCCCGTGCCAGTCTCTGCAAAACATTGATCAGCCTACGAACGTTCTCAAACCCATATCTGTTTTTAATGAAGCCAGTCTGATTCGGGTGAACTATATCAGGTATAAGTTTTCCCAATCTTGGGAGAGTAGCCTCTTGCAACCACCAAATACACCCCTCCTCATGCCTTAAACAAACAAGAAAGCTCAAGTGGGAGAAGTAGTGTCCATCGCCTTCTGCAGATTGGAGTCAGTATCAGAGTTAGATGATCTCCGGGAACGCGGCATCTTACGTCTCTTCGGTAGAGATGTCTCCCATTCTCCATTTGTACCTCTCTGTCGCAGTGGTCGCTCTCCATTTTGCATTATATCAAGAAAGTCCATTGCAGTCGACAACTCAGTGATTTTTTGAGCACGGCTATTCCAATTGAATATCAAGGCAAAGGGGAACCCCCATCTGTACAAGATTTCTCTCTTCTGTAAAGCCTGAGTTAAAGGTCGAAAGCTCCGTCGACGCTCAAGGGTATACTGAGAAAGGTCCTGATAAATTTGAAGTTCCTGACCTTTGAAATCAACGGATCGCTTCCCCCGCAAACTTCTCATAAGCGCCACTTTGTCGGAGAAGAAGCAGAAGCAGATGATAATCGCTCTCGGTTTTGAGTTAGATGAGCGGTGAGCCCCCAGAGATCGATGTGTACGTTCCCATCGAACCGGTTTAGGAGCATTGGGCAGACAAAAAGCATACAGTTCTTGGACTAACGACATCGTATCCTCCAGCCCTCCCGGTTGTTCCTGAAGACCCAGTATTCTCAAGTTATTGCGTCGTTGTCTGTTTTCAAGATCATCCTGTCGTTCTTTTAGCTCCTTCGAGAGTTGGTCCAATTTCACAATTTTAGTCTGGAGGGCCAAAGACGAGTCCATTTGTTCCCTGATATTTAGCTCAGTCTGTGTAACCCTGTCATCCAGAGATTTTATATCAGAACGAATATCACTCACTGCCTTTGAAAAATCTTGACGAAACAGCTTGAGCTCTTTTAAGATTTCCATAAAATCCGCTTTAGTAACTGGAGACTGCAGACCATATACAGAAGCTTTGGAACTGGAGAAATTTTCAGTAGTGTGGGAGGGCTGAGTATTAGTAGAATCTGAAGACCTCCCAAACTTGGCGAGGGAAGCTGCGTAGGATTTTGCAGTAGTCATAATTGACAGACAGAGCTGCCGGATCGACCTGAAGAAATCTTACTTTGTGTGCACTAATATACACCAGGAAAGCTGATGCTATCCTGTGAGACTCCAACTCCTGGTCCCACAACTTAGATACAATTTAGCTCCTGTTTAATTAGGGTGGCTTCCCGCTAACAATGAGTAGAGAAGACTGACAGCAGTTAATTTAACCCCAACTTCTTCATCAGAGGCATCCCATCTTCACCAGAGGATTCCCTCCAGCACTGGAATCAAGGAAGCAGCTTCAAAAAGCAAAGAAAATTGACTGCAGAATAGTAAATTATAGAGACCCTGCAGTACAGCCCAAGGACACACGAGGGCGATCCAATACAAAAAATCAGCTATAGCCAAACACTCACAGCACTCTGCACCCGACGTCTAGATATAGCAGTAGCTGCAAACGGCAGTCAGCCTTAACAGAACAGACAGGATCAGCTGAAGTGTGATCATCCCCGATATCAGCTTGCCGCTCCAATTCAAATTTGCCTGGATAACAACTCCCTTGAAAGAAGCAGCAGATGTCAATCACTGGTGGCAGCCATCTTGTGAGCATTTATGCGTTCCAATCATGCGTTCCAGGAACCGGCAGCCATTTTAGGAGGATTCACTTCTACACGCAGTACACAGCAACAGGAGCACTGATTTCGTCAGCCCCAGCTTGTGTTCCAAAGTGGTTTTCCCGCCTGCACTCAGACCCTCATCTGCGTTCCAACTCCAATCTCACAGGTACCGCCATTATTTAATCACTTAACCATTAGGTTTCACTTCATTTATCCTTCGGCGAAACGCGGGAGGGAGGGGATAGCTTGGGCAAAGTCACTAATTTCAAATACAGTTTGCTGAAGAAATCTTCTCAGTTAGGCACTTTCCCCCTCAATCTTCAAAACTGCAGCACTTACATTTATTCAGGTCAGCACACGGAGTGTAGAGCCAGGCAAGGCAGCTGAAGAAGGATTTGCACCCCGATTTTACAGGCCTTTAAATTAACAGCTCCGCTGCAGCTGGGTGTACCGAAGAGACTATAATAGCCTCATTTAACATGTCTGCACAAAGTAAAGCATCCTCAAGGAGATCGGGAGCCTGAGACACTGGTTTAGCCAGCTCGGGAGACAGAAAACATAGGCAGGCAAGTCATCTGAAGCAGCGCTTACATTCCGATGTAGATGTAATGCTATTCACAGAGCTGCTTCAGTAGAATGTCAAGTGCAGGAGACAACAGCCATACTTCATTGTCACCTCCGATGAGAGAATCTCTAGGGAGATCAGTAGTCTGGGGCAGTCTTCAGACAAAAAGAGCGATCCAACGGCAGCATACTAATCAGCTAATATACCCCTTCTTATTCATAACAGTTTCAGGGGAAAAACTTCATTTTAAAAGCCTAAAGTCTCAGTATCAGAAGGGAGCATCTGAGGAGCTCTAAGCTAAAGCAACCATGTTGGTCGGGCTCCCGAGCGCCCCCCGGCCTTCTTTCTAACTGAATGCCTTTTAATGCATTCTGGGAAAGGTAGTTCAGTTAGACACCGCTTGGGCTCAGATGAAAAAAAAAAAAACCACTTTCACTGTAGTTGGGTTGAGTAAGTGCATTAACATGAATTTATTCATTAGCACAGAAAAGACACGCTAGGTTCAGAGTTCCACCTTTTTAGATATTTTACCAGGAATTCTTGTAACTCATTACAGGATAACTTGAACTGAAACAAAAGAGCTTTCCTCAGCCTTTAATTAACAGCATCTGCTTCCTAGCAGAGCTTGCAGTCCAAAACATACAGAAAGAAACTTTAAAGCAGGTTTTCTTTCCCTTTTCAGTCCAGAACAAATAGCTGGTTATCTTGTATGCTTAAACTCAGCACTTTATACAGATAGTCAAATTCACACAAGCAGATAAACTCTTCTCCAGGTTTTCTCAGTGGTTTAGACAAACAAAAACATTTCTTCAGTTGAAACGGCTTCCAAAATGTGCTCTGCACTGCTCACAGCTGTTTCTCAAAAGATAATCAGGAAGATTCAGCTTTGCACTGCGTCACACTTCTCCTGAACTTAGAACATTAACAAGCTAACACAGCTCTCAAACTTTGGACACTGGAGGCTTCTCTTTACGGTTGACATCCCTGGCAACACTTCTTAATTGGCAAGGTGGCATAGAGAACAATCCATGTATGAGTCCCCCTCTTCACAAGGTAAATCTGGCTCACCCAATTCCATTGGCTCACTCTCTGGCTCAGATTCAGATAGCTAATTTGACTGCCTTCTGTTATGGTTAAAGTTGTCTCTGGCAAATAAGTAGTGCTCCTTATTAGCTAAGCTTCTGGGGCTCATACCTTGATCAAAGTCTGTAGTAGCTTCACTCCTTACATGCTCTGGCCACCATCCAGCACGTCCTGTTCCCCAAATAGTGCTTCTGGCTCTTACTGCTCCATTCCTTCTTGAGTAGGCAAAACTTCTGCTCTCTCTCTCTCTCTCTGGTCAGCAGTAGCAGCACTCCCAGACTCTCCTTGTCTGCCAGGCCTTCCTTCTCTGCCAGGCTTTCCTTCTCATCTAGGCTGTCTTCTCTGACAGGCTTTCCTTCTTGTCTGCCAGGCTTTCCTTCTCCTCCAAGCTTAAGCTTCCCTTGTCTTCCAGGCCTTCCTTCACTGCCAGGCCTTCCTTCTCATCTCTCTGCATATTCTGTTCTAGCTTTAAAGTTCCCAGTTTTCAACCACTCCCTTGCAAACCCCAGGTGTTGCTGATAAGAGTCTCTCCTGGCACCTGAGTGATTAGGAGTGACATAAGGGTTTCTCAATCTGGGTTTAAACTGCTGCACCTCATCTCCACTAGAGGCTCTCTGCAGGCCACTGCAGCCTGGAATAACCTGTCTTTTAGGTAAATAAGGAGTTTTATTCCTGTGACCTGCCAAAACAGGTCCCTTGATTAGGGTAAATTCCCTTCCTTTATCTCTATTCACTGGGCTCTGGGCAGCTTCCTCATCACAATCATGAATGGCTCTAAATAAACCTTACTGCAGTGGACTAATCTAAATTGAAAAGGTGAATCGTTTATATCCCTGGAGTTGCGTAAGGGAGAGTTGGAAACTCCTCCATGATTCTGGACCTTACATAAAGGGCTTCTTAAGAACATGGAATTTCTTCTTGTGGTACAAAAGGGGTGGCATGAATACTTGTTCTTCAGTGATACAGCTGATACTTCCACATTCACACTTTGGGGAGTGACCAAAGCTGTCCTTCATGGCCAGTTGATGTCACTTTTCAGTGGGTTTAAAAAAAGGATAACTTGAAGTGGTGAGAGCTACTTCGGGATATTGAAAAACTTGAAAAGCAACATCGCAGGGGTGGAGGGACAAAGACATAGATACAACTGGTGCACAAAAGAGTTGAATTATCCACCCTCAAAACAGAGTGCATTATCGCAACCATGTTCCACACCCAGCATCATTTCTATGTGCATGAGAACAAGGAGAGTCAACTGCTCCTCTGGCAGAAAGAGGCAAAGGATGAGAAGAAAAATCCTTGCCCTTAATTTGGAACACGTGGCACACTTTCCAAGTCCTCAGAGATTGATGTGACATATGGTAAGCTATATGTCTAACAGTTGATGGCTGGGGGCAAGAGATTAGGAGTTGGTTGGTGGCTACAGATCTCCCACATCTCTTCTCAGAGGCGTGGGAGGCACTAGAATGCCTCTTTGTGCTTGAGGAAGTGTGGCCCACTATTTGCTGTATGAAAGCCGCAAAAGCACGAGGACCTGATATGCTACCAGCTAAAGTATATAAGACACTGCCTGAGCACTTTGCTCCAGTTCTGGTTTAGATTTTTATGAAATTTGAATAATACAGAGGGTGCTACCAACCTCATTTTATCAGCTTATCATCACAGTACTCCCTCAAGATGTAAAGGACCTACTACTTTATAGTGGCTACAGGCTGATCTCCCTTCTATACATCAATTACACAATCTTCACCAAGATTCTCTGTGCTCATCCAGAGCTGAAAATACAGAATATTATCCATTCAGATCAGATAGGATTCATAAAGAAAAGAAACGGCTTTGAAAATGTGTGAAGGTTGATCAGTGTAATGCATGGAGCCCAAGGCAAACTGGAACCATGCATGATTCTTTCATTAGAACACAAAAAGATGTTTGACAAGGTACAATTGCCATACCTGCTTGAGATACATAGACAATTTAGGTCTGGGCCTAATTTCTGCAGTTGAGTAGAAGCCATGTACAGAATTCCCTTGGCAAAAGTATCGATCAATGGTTTCCTTTATGACCACTTCCGAATGGAACGTGGTATCCAAAAGGGCTGTCTGCTTTCACCCCTGCTCTTTACATTAGCTATTGAACAGTTTGTGTAGGAAGGAGACAGATATAGAGCTTGAGAGATGGCTACATGCATAAGAACATAAGATATGCCATACTGGTTCAGACCAAGGTCCATCAAGCCCTGTATCCTATTTCCAACAGTGGCCAATCTAGGTCATACGTACCTAGCAGTTTCCCCAAAAGACACAGGTTCTGCAATTCTTGTACAGGGTCAAGAATTGATATCCTGGGTCCCTTCTTAATAATGGTTTATGGACCTTTCCTCCAGGAACTTGTCCAAACCTTTTTTAAACCCAGCTACACTAACAGCTTTTACTACATCCTCCGGTAACAAATTCCAGAGTTTGATTACACGTTGAGGGAAAAAATATTTTCTTTTATTAGACTTAAATAGTTTACCCTGTAGCTTCATTGCATGTCCCCTAGTCTTTCTATATTCTGATAACGTAAACAATCGATCTACGTTTACCTGTTCCACTCCGTTCATTAATTTATAGACTTCTATCATATCTCCCCTCAGCCGTCTCTTTTCCAGGTTAAAGAGCCCTAACCTTTTTAGCCTTTCTTCATAGGAGTATCCTTCCATCCCCTTTACCATTTTGGTGGATCTTCTCTGAACCTTTTCTAATAACTCTATATCCTTTTTAAGATACGGCGACCAGAATTGCACACAATATTCAAGGTGCAGTCTCACCATGGAACGATATAGAGGCATTATAATATCTTTTGTTTTATTTTCTATTCCTTTCCTTATCATACCTAGCATTCTATTTGCTCTCTTGGCTGCCGCTGCACACTGGGCCGAGGGTTTTAACATGTTATCCACAATGACGCCTAAATCTTTTTCCTGGGTGGTGGTTCCTAATGTGGAACCTTGCATTGTGTAACCATAGTTTCCATGTATGCAGGTGACTCCCTTATATATCTCCAAGATCCTGTCACCTTGATTCCCAGAATCCTTTCTATCACTGAGCAGTCCTCTTGTGTCTCTGGTTTTACAGTGAATAGGCAGAAATCTGCTCTACTCCTGTGCTTGACTGTAGCAACTCACCATGCAACTGTTCTTCCGGGTAACTTCCTCTTAGTTGAAATTTGCATCCCAAATGTACTCTCCCAGTTGTGTACTCTAAAATACCGAGATCTCTTAGATGAGCTGATCAAAGAACTTGGCACCTTGCAATCCTCAGCTGTATCCTGGCTTGGGCGCATCGATACCATTAAAATGGTGATTTTACTGAGGTTTCTGTTCCTATTCACACAATTACCAATTCAGGTAATGGGGACATTTTTCAATATGGTTAGATGCTTTGTATGGCAGAGGGGGAAATGATGAGCAGCTGGACCTCTCTCATGACCCCCAAGGTAATGGGAGCCTGGGCTTTTCTGACATAGAGATATACTACTGGTGCTCATTCTTGAGACCAAACTTTGGGATGATTTACTCATGTTTGGACTGAGTAAGGCTTGAGCAGAAGTGGAAAGTCCCCACCCCCTTCAGATGGTATGATTTCAAAAAGAAGTATATGACACCCAACAGATCCTCTCACACCCCTTTCTGAGGTCTGTGTGGAAGGTCTGGTGCATTTTATGTAGGAAACAGAGATTAGTTCCCTGGATACCCCTTTGCCCCAGTATCTACCTTTGCTTTTGTTAGGGATTTTGGGGGCAGGTTTTCATATATTGGGATATATTTGATGTTTGAGGGCTCTACTTTGTTTGCAAAAAGAGACTTGAGGAGATATTGCAGATCCCATTGAACTTATTTCAGTATTTTCAGCTGCGCCATTGTTTTGGGTTTCCCCCTTGTGTAACCAAAGTGCTACACCCTTCCCAACATGAGAGTACCGGTATGTGCTTTTTGAAGCCACTTGGTTGAAGTTCTTTTTAGGCCAGCTTTACAGGGTTCTCACAGCAGACTCCCCAAATCCCAGCAGGGATCACTCATATAGAGGTGGTTGTAAATCTGTGTTGGGAGACAAACCTGAGGAATTTTGGGAGGAGGTATACCAATATGCTCACTCCTGCTTTATAGCTCTATCTCTAGTCTACTATGCATGTTGATAACCCCAGTTGACCTCTTCAAATGGGGAACAGGGGGTGACCCCCTTTGCTGGAGAAATTGTGGAAGGTGAGGGGATCTGGAACATATGTGGTGGCACTGCCCCAAACTTCAGGCTTTCTTGTTCCAGATTCATCTATGTATATGCATATCATTAGGACTGATACTCCCCTTCTTCCTCAACTCCTGTTTGTTGGGATACTTACCCCAGACTGAAGGATAAGTGGACACGAAGACGCTCCAGTTGCTTGCTCTTAGCTGCTCATAGTGTCATCGCTCAATATTAGAAGCGTGCAAACCCACCCACTTAGCCAAATGAATTGTTAAGATTTAGGAGATATATCGAATGGAGAGATATACTTCTGATATTCAGGGCAAGCCTGAAACAGTCATAGCAATATGGACCAAATTTCTCAAGAACTAAGCCCTGCCTGCCACCTGTCACAGCCTAGATATGCTTATCCTTCACACTATACCACAATTTCTCTATCCCCTCAGTTCCCTATGGCTCCTGGTCATTGGTAAGCACCACTGACTCCAAGCTGTCCTTATGCGTCCTCTCATGGTATGATCCCACGTCTGATATGCTATTTGTATGATTGTGACTGAGGTATACTAGAAGAGTGGGAACAGGTGGGGATGGGTTGTGGGGATGGAGATATGGATATCTTAGGGGAGGCATATGAGGAAGGAGGACATTAGGAGCAAAGGTTTGAAAGGCAAAAATACATTCAAAGGATTTAATGGTTTATAATTGAGTCGGAGCTCTAGAATATTTCCAACTACTACCACAGTCTTAATGAGCCTGATGCCTGTCTGTAGGAGAAAGCTCCAGATGATAAAAGGTGAATCTCTGGTTTTACTATTCCAAAGTATTTTCACCCCTGATTCAGACCTCCTGTCCGGCATGGGCTCTTGTGCTAAACATGGGGGGTATATGAGTCTGAGGTGGAATGATCTGGTCTCTGGAGTGCCCAAAAAATGCAGTATGTGTCACTGTCTTAAGAGGGACCCCCTTCTGGGAGTCAGTTGTTCTCTTACAATGCGCTTATATGTGACTGTATACTGAACTGTCATCTAAGCTGTAGACAGCTCCAGAAATGTTGCTATTTTGTTATATTTTGAAAGTTGTAAAAATTCCCTTCGTTGACTAATAATAAAAATAAATACACAAATAAAAAAATGTCATATGCCACCCCCTATCCTTCAATGGAGAGTGTCTCCTTTTTTATATGGTGAAAAATACATAGGTTATGAAAAAAATACAGAAAAACCTCACTTGTCTAAAATCCTTTACTCAGACTTGGTGGACTCAGTCAGGTTAGCTTTATTTTTACCTAAGGCTTTGACAGTTCAGCCTGAAACTCTGCAGCATGAGGGATGTGACTAAGGGGCATCTTCACGCAACTGCATTACTGGATAGCATAGGGTTCAACACCTTCCAAGTGCAGCAAAAATGCAGCCATGCTAAAAATCCCATGCTCACTTAGCAGCCTGGATTGGGGCAGACTGGGTGGTTCAGGGGCAGAGTGTGTGCATCACAGTTAGCAAAGGCAGTTTTGGTGAGAGCTCATTGACATGTTCCTCTTAGCAGAGTTGTACTTCCTGCCACCTCAGTATGGCATGCAGCCATGAAGATCGCATCAAACAGAAAGAGCAGGGAGTGCTGCAAATCCATGCTAGCAATAAGCCGGGCATGCCTATTTTGTAGCATGGGTCAAGTGCCACCTCCACTTTCCTTTTCAGGGCTGAACACGTTCTACCCCTGCAAGCCTTGGTAACTATTCCCCTGAATGAGTGTGTCTATAAGAGAAGGGTAAGTAAAATGGTGAAAATCAGGAAAAAGAATATAAATATTTCTCCATTATTGCAAACCCTCTAAAGTTATTCTGTGATACAATCCTGTATGATGTGCTATTTCCCTCCAGTCTCAAGGTCACATTCTTTAAACAAACCAGGGGAGTAGAAAATTCAAAACAGAAGTTGTTCACTCCCATCTATTTATTCAAATGACATTTTATTTTATAGAATTAACAGTCTGAGTTTCAGTTCACCGGAGATCTGGTGAAATGTATAATTACGCTGTGGACCTTATTTGCATCTGTCCTTCGATTAGAATTCATCAGGGAACAAGCGGGAGCTACTTATACCACTTGCCTGAAATATATGTGCATCTGAATCAAGAGAATAATCCCTGGTTCTATACGAGATGGCAAATTGAACTTTTTAAAGACAGTCTCTTTTTATCTTCTGCTCATGCTACAGGCAACTTGTAGCTCATTCAAGCAACAGTATGACAAAACAGCAACAGAGGTGAAACTTCAGCCAGTGCTAAAGTCTTTTTAAAGAGAAAATGATTCTATCTCCTGCGTTGTTGGTATTGAGTGGGGTCTTGATGCCGATATCTATAGCAATTGCTGAAATTCAGATACCCAGATCAGTTTGTTCTTCAGGCAATTTTCAGTGGAGTCACTTTAAGGGAGGGGACCTGATCTTGGGTTGCATAATTCAGATGTTTGATTTCACCATGTTTCGTTTTCCGGGAAGTTTTACAAAGTTCTCTGTATCCACAGCATGCTTTAGGTAAGTAGTTTTCTGACTTTGTGTCTCACTGGTTAACATTTTACAAATAGCTGTAGTTTACATGCTAATAAATAAAAACAAACATTAATCATAGTTCAAAAACATAAATAATGGGAAAACCTTGCAATAGAACCAGTCATCCAGTTCAAACCAAATTCTAAGCCTAAATTAAAATTAAGAATCCTTCATATAAACCTATGAAGACATTTACAGAACCCAAGCAAAATGCTGCAGAGAAAATTAAAAGTGGTTATTTATGGATATGACAGCACTTGTATGCTAAAAGAAAAATACTTTGCTAAAACCTGTAGGATGAGGAGCAGCTTATTCTATAGATATAGACCTAAAAGCCAATGCGCAAGTAGAGCTGAGTGTTTCTTCTTTAGAAGAAGAAGACGTTTGCAATGAATTTGCTTATGTGAATCAAAGTGGAAGGTTCAACATGTATAGATTTATATAGTCCTTGATACATATACTTTTTAAATCCATGCTGGGATTCGGAGCTAACAGGTGAATATTCAAAAACACTTATCTTGTCAGCATGAGTTGCAAAAGACCTACAAAGTTTGCTTTTAAAAGTGGCCACTTTGAGGGTTTCAATAGTTGAATAGCAAAAGGTAGTGCAGGTGAGGATTGAGAAGTATCGGCAGATCTTTGAGAGTCCCATTACCCAAAAAGTGCAGCGTGCTCAGCTAGAGAATTATGGCACATTGGCAGACTCTGAAGATAATCAAATATCAGACATACGGGATAAGTCTTGAAGGATTGCTGAGGGGGGTGCTGCTACTGCTAGGAGGAATCTGGACTGGCATGTTCAAGCTGGGAAATTCTCAAAATCTTGGGGAAAATGGAATTCTTTGAGTTAAAATGATTAAATCTACTACTACGACTGTTCATTATGCAGCGCTGATCAGACACATGTAAAAGACAGTCCTTGCTCATCAGAGTTTGCAGTCTAGTCAAGACAGACAATACAAACAGCTGAGGGCAAGGAAATGTCAAGGGGATGGCAAGGAAACACCTTGGAGCTGAAGCGGATCAGAATCCAACAGTGGCCTCAAAGATGTCAGTTTTTAGCTTGGATTTGAAAAAGGAGAGAGATGAATCCTAATGCACATACTGAAGACGTTTGTTCCAGGCATATGGAACAGCGATATGGAATGAACAAGTCTGAAGATTGCAGTGGCAGAGAAGGGCACAAATAAAAGGGATCTGCCAGAGAAGCAGAGTTCCAGAAGAGGGATGTAGGGAGAGATGAGAGAGGAAAGGTAGTGAGGTGCAGCAGAATAAATGTTCTTATAGGTCATTAGGAGAAGTTTGAACTGGATATGGAAACGGACGGGGAGCTAGTGAAGTGATTTGAGAAGAGGGGCTATATGAACATATCAAGGCCAGCAGAAGATTAGCCAAGCAGCAGAGTTTTGCAAAGATGGAAGGGGAGAGAGATGATTCAGAGGGAGACTAGCAAGGAGGCGGTTGCAGTAGCCTATATGGGAGGTGACTAACGAGTGGATAAGTCTCTTAGTGTGTGTAGAAATAAAGGTTTCATGTCTTATTTTCCATTCAATAGTGAGTGAAAAGTGGCAGATTTTAGCTATAGCCACAGATTTTAGCTATTCTGTCTATTAAAACAGAGAATTTTAGTTAAGTCAATTACAGCATATTCTAATACCCAAACTTGCAGTTAAATAAAATTCAGGGAATACTTTAACTGGCAAACTTTCAGTTAAATTAAAGTCAGTTAGGATGTAATTTCACAGGAAAACTTTCATTAAAATTAAAGTCAGAAAGGGTATAGCTTAAAAAGAGAAAATAGAGAAGGACAGATTTTCTCTGGATAAACAGAGATAAATTGTTTGCCAAAGACGATTTTTGCAAAGAAACCTTCTAGTTGGAAGGCAAGAGAACTCTGATATTGTTTCAATAAGTGTTAAAGTCCAGTAACAAAGGGGAAAGTTGAAAGGCACCCTCTATCAAACCAAGGGCAGTGTGAATCACTAAGAGAATTGTTAAAAAGGATTGCCTTAGAAGTGGTATGAGTTCTATCCAGTTGCTGCACTGAGTGCCATATGCATGCACATCTCCCATTTGGTGAGAGGATTTATGTGTGTGATGGGTGCAAAAACCTTCATCTCAGGGAATGAGCTTCACCTCTGGAGGACAGAGTAGCAGACATGAATGAGCTGAGGCAGATAGAGAGGAATAAAGAGTAGACCGTCAGGGTACTAGCAAACAGGGAAATTAGGGATCCTTATATAGAGATTGCAATAAAGGCAAATGTAAGTAAAGAATATATAAAGTTGAAAGATTCCAAATTACCACTATCAACTGATAATCAGATTGTTAATTTTAACAAAAATCTAACTTCTAAATGCCTACATGTAAATGCTAGAAGTCTAAAAAATAAAATAAGACAGTTATAATAGATAGTATTGAATGAAAGGTTAGATTAAATTGGCATCTCAGAGACTTGACAGAAGGAGAACAACCAGTGGAGACACTGTGATGTTGTTGTTAAGTGCCGTCGAGTCGGAGTCAACTCATGGCGACCCTCTGGATAGCTATCCTAAATTGTGTTCAGTCTTCAGTCAGGCGGCTCATTGTTGACAGACTGGTAACTGTAGCTGCTGTTATTGTAGCGATCCATCTCATTGCTGGCCTTCCTCTTTTGCGTTGACCTTCTATCTTGCCAAGCATGATGTCTTTCTCTAATGATCTCTCTCTTCGCATGATGTGTCCGAAGTATGAAAGTCGAAGTCTTGTCATCTGAGCTTCTAAAGAAAGCTTAGGTTTGATCTCCTCTAGTACCGACTGGTTTGTTCTTCGGGCAGTCCATGGTATACACAGTATTCGCCGCCAGCACCATAATTCAAAGGCATCAATTTTCTTCCTGTCTGTCTTTTTCACTGTCCAGCTTTCACATCCATATGATGTTATTGAAAATACCATGGCTTGAACAAGTCAAATCTTTGTATGGAGAGAGACATCTCTGCTCTTGAGAATCTTATCTAGGTCTTTCATAGCCATTCTGCCAAGAGCAATGCGTCGTCTGATTTCTTGACTGCTTGTTGCTTCTTTATTGATAGTTCATCCAAGTAGGTTAAAGTTGTTCACGATTTCAATTTCTTCTCCTTCAACGATGAACCTGTTGATTATGCCAGTTGTCATGATCTTTGTCTTCTTTACATTAAGGTGCAGACCCATTTTGAGACTATGTTCTTTGATTGTGAGAAGCAAATGTTTCAGATCATCTTCACGTTCAGCCAGTAATGTGGTATCATCAGCATAGCGAAGGTTGTTGATGAGTCTTCCACCAATCTTCACACCTCTGTGGTCTTCATATAGTCCTGCTTCTCTGATGATTTGTTCTGCATATAAATTAAACAGGTAGGGGGAAAGTATGCAGCCTTGTCTTACACCTTTGCTTATTTTAAACCATTCTGTTTCTCCTTGTTCCGTTCGAACTGTTGCTTCTTGATCAATGTACAGATTGCGCAAGAGAACGATCAGGTGTTCTGGTATACCCATGCTTCTTAACGTGGCCCATAGTTTCTAATGATTTACACAGTCAAAAGCCTTGCTATAGTCGATAAAGCACAAATAGATATCCTTTTGGTATTCTTTAGTCTTTTCAAGGATCCATCTCACATCCGCAATGATGTCTCTCGTTCCTCGTCCTTTCCTGAACCCTGCTTGCACTTCAGGTAGTTCTTGTTCTAGGTATGGCTGTAGTCTCTTTTGAATAATCTTCAGTAGAATCTTGCTGGCATGTGGGATCAGAGCGATTGTGCGATAATTTCCACAGTCAGTTGGATCACCTTTCTTTAGTATTGGTATAAACACAGATTTTTACCAGTCAGTTGGCCATGATGTTGTCTTCCATATTTCTTGGCAGAGCCTTGTAAGTACGGTAACAGCTGCATCAGATTGCTGCAATACTTCTATGGGAATGCCATCAATGCCTGGTGCTTTGTTCTTTGATAAGGCTTTCAATGCTGCTTCAACTTCTTCTTTCATCACCAATGGTTCCTGATCATAAGGTATAGGTTGAAACGGCTGTTGGTCCACTTGATCTTTATCATATAAAAACTCTGTATATTCCTTCCACCTTTTCTTGATCTTCTCAGCATCATTCAACATAGAACCTTGAGCATCTTGTAACATTCCAATTCGAGGCTGGAACTTTTTCTTTAGCTCTCGCAGCTTTAGGAAAGCCGATCTTGTTCTTCCTCTAATAGTTTCTGCTTCTATTTCCTTGCAAGTGTCATTGTAGTACTTTTCCTTGTCCTGTCTTGCTGCACGTTGGAAATCTCTGTTGAGTTCTGCGATTGTCTTTCTTTCTCCTTTGGCTTTAGCTTCTCTGCATTTCTGGGCAATTTTCAGAGTTTCTTCCGTCATCCATTTTGGCCGTTTTTGCTTTTTCACCTTTTGTAGAGACTTCTCGCTTTCTTCCAGCACAACCTTCTTGACGTCATTCCATAACTCTTCCGGAGCTCTGTCATTTGTATCTAAAGCAGCAAATCGATTTTGCAGGCAGTCTTTAAATTCCAGTGGTATATTCTCAAGGTCATATTTTGCTGCATTCATGAGTGGTTTGCTCTTTTTCAACTTTAGCTTGTGTTTGCATACTAGTAGTTGATGATCTGTACCACAGTCAGCTCCAGGTTTTGTCTTTGTTGATGTTACAGAGCTTTTCCATCGTTGACTTCCACAGATGTAGTCAATTTGATTTTTATACAATCCATTGGGTGAAGTCCATGTGTACAGTCGCCACTTGTGTTGCTGGAAGAAGGTGTTTGAGATGAATAGATCATTGGTCTTGCAGAATTCTATCAATCTTTCTCCAGCTTCATTTCTGTTGCCAAGTCCATATTTTCCAACTACTCTGCCTTCTTCTTTGTTGCCAACTTTTGCGTTCCAGTCACCCATGACTATCAGGATATCCTGTTTGCATGTTCTGTCAATTTCAGCTTGTACTTGTTCATAGAACTCTTCAATTTCATTCTCTTCTGCAGCTGTTGTTGGGGCATATACTTGAATTATAGTTGTGTTGATAGGCATTCCTCGTAGACGAATAGAGATTAAGCGTTCGCTGACTGCATTGTATTTCATTACAGTTCTTGCAAGACACTGTGATACTTGGGTTTAAATTATATCACAATGATAGAGTACAGTAGATCAAATTGAGGGAAGGGTGGTGTTGTATATTAGAGGTTATTGAGTTAAACAGGCTAAAAGATTTTCAGAAAATAAAATAAACTGTAGAATCTCTATGGATAGAAATTAAGGTGTATGCTTACTAAAGAACATTAAGGGAGCAGTGGAGATTGAGCGATAATGGCAGCATTAAGCATGTTAATTTACAATAATGGTTCGGGGCAGGTAGTAGGTGTTCCAGTGGTAAGGACGCAAGGACCCACTCAGCAGGTGTTAACAGGACACTGGGCATTAAGGTGTCAAGCATGCACTTTAGCACCTGAAAACAGCAGTCACCTTATTGCTGGATAGGGGAGCTGCAGCAAAAGTCAATGTAAAGGTGATGGATTGAAGGACTGTTGGGAGCTGATAGACTGGACAGATCCATGGGCATCCTACGTGGCAATCAGTAAGTGGGATGAGCATGTGGGAGGCAGTTTTACTAATTAAGTGAGGGGTGGCTACATAAAATGCTGTAATGATTCGGGCAGTCAAAGACCTGGTCAAGTCTAACAGTGAGTCACTATGTGCAATGCAAGAAGATATCAACGCTTTAGAACTTCCATGGAGGCAATTATGATTCCTTTGGAGAAGGTGGAGGACAATGTGGCATCACATGGGGAAAGGCTCAAGGCCGTTGAGAAGCAGGCCAAGCTGATATAGTCACTACAGAAAGAGGTGGAAGACGGCAATAACCATTCAAGAAGAAACAACATAAGAATATTAGGAGTACCTGAGCGTGCAGAGGGTCCTGATATGGTGTACTTCCTGCATGCCATGATTCCGGGTGTGTTAAAGTTGCAGTTTGTTGTGCCATTCGAGATTGAATGCGCCCATAGAGTGCCTACTCAGTCCATGGCCGTGGGTAAGCGTCCATGTCCAATCATTCTGAAAGTTCTACGTTTTCAACAAGTAACACAAATAATGGGAGCTGCCAGAGCACTTTCAAATTTGAAATTCCAGGGACACAAGCTCCTGTTTTTCCTGGATTTCGTGAAGGCGACGGTGAATCAAAAGAAATGTTTTCTAGCATTGCATTCACGTTTGTCGCAGCTGCAGGACCATTTTGGGCTGCTCTATCTGGCCCGCATGAGAGTCACGCTGCATAACTATACCAAGACCTTTAATGATCCAGGAGAGTTCTATGTGTTTCTGGTAGATAAGGAGGCAGCGGTGATGCGGTGAATTTTATTTCGCAGCTTTATTTGATACAGTTTGCTGGCACTCAATATGGTGTTTGACTGGTCGAAGGTCGTGTAAAGGAGTTCTATTTAAGCAGAAGTGACATTTCATCATGCAGTACTATTATGTATCAGGACACCTATTTTGTTTTTCTTTGAAGGAAGGCCAGGGTACTTCCTGGTCAAGATGGGTTTTTTTCTTTTCCTTTCCTTGGCTTTTCTTTGTTGTTTTCTCTTGTTCTTCTTTTGTGTCCTATGTTGTTTATACTGTCTATGGTGGTTGAGAGAGATTTGGAGCTTGGAGAAGTGAGAGGGTCCTTAGTCTTTCGGCAGGGTCTCTCAGCTCATAAGCTGTTTCGGTGAGGGTTGCCCTACCACGCAGTGTTGATAGTTAGGGTTTTATTTATTTATTTTGACAGTTTTGTATACCACCTTATCTTTCAATCAAAGTGGTCAACAATACATTAGGAGGCATACATTGAACAGGAGGAGATACAATTCACATACGTAAAAAAGCTATCTACTTATAGGTCTAAATGGGGATGGGCGGTTGGGGCTAAGTGGTGAGGGTAGCTAGTGGGCCACTTGGGTGGCACTGTATCTAGTGTTTGGCAACTTAAGGTGGTTGCTTATAGGCCTAGGTGAAGAGCTGGGTCTTGAGAGCTTTGTGGAAGTCCTTGGTATCATTTAGGGTCCTTAAGTCCATGGGGAGGGAGTTCCATAATGCAGGCGCCAATAGCGAGTGAGCTCTCTTAGATGTTACTTGCTTAGTCTTGTGATAACCTGTGGGTAAGGTGATCCTGTTGTCATTGTTGGTTCTTGTAGGCCTGTTACTGACATCCTTGGTTATTACATCCTGATGCACATCTGCAGAGCGGTGGAGGAAGATTTTGAAAATGTTCAGGATTGATTTGAATTTTGCCCTTGCAATTATTGGGAGCCAGTGCAGCTGTCGCAGGATGGGGGTGATGTGTTCAGATCTTTCAGTGCCCGTGATGATGCGTGCTGCAGTATTCTGCACCATTTGGAGTGGGTGAATAGACTGCTGGGGGAGGCCTTGGGTACATTGTCTTTCTTTTACTGTGGGAGGTGGGGAAAGCATGATACTTTAAGTGGTAAGAGAAATGGGAATGTAGTAGGTCATTTTACCCTCCGTGTCTGTCTTGTCCTGGTGGGCTCACCTGCTAATTTTGTGGGTTGTATAGCCTCTCTGGGTTTAGTTTGGTGGGTTTGGTGTTGTGTTTTTCAGAATTATGTGGTTTTATTATGAGCAATCATGTACAGGGGCTAGGGCTAAATTATATTCCTTTAGTTGGGCTTTCTTTGTTGGGCTATAAGTGCAGTTAGCACTCTGAGGGCAATTAAGATGGTGTTCTACAATGGAAAACTATATGCCACAATTGGGTATGTTTTTGCAACATCTGACAATCAACTTGATCTATTTTATCAGTATGTCTTCCTTTAAGATAGTTTCACTGAATATTAAGGGCATTAACAATCCCATCAAGAGGAAAAAGAATTTTCTATATGTTAAGAAGGAAAGTGCTGACATCTTACTGTTGCAGGAGACACATTTGAATGCAAAGGAGTCGCTAAAACTAGGGGCAAATCCCTTTTCTCTAGTGGCTTTCACAGCTGCCCAGCATAAGAAAAACAGGGTAGCCTTTTTAGTAAGGAAAGCTCTATCCCCCATGATTATTCAAACTAGGTCTGATACTGATGGGCGGTGGACTATGGCTGTCATTAAAATTGGATCCACTGATTTGTCCTTTATCAATGTTTATGCTCCTAACATTGATTGCCCTACCTTTTTTTGCTCTATTGTGGCCTTGGCACAGGAGGTGTCCAGATAGCCAGCTATAGTGGGAGGGGACTTCAGTCTCGTGCTAGATCCATTGATAGATAGGAGCCCAGTGAGAACTGTTAGGGTTTCCAGGGCTCATCCAATTCTTGTATCTTTAATGCAGGACCTGGGTCTGATAGACATTTGGCGACTGCAGCACCCTACAGATAAAGAATTCACATTTTTTCTCTCCCCCTCCTAACTTGTTATCACACATAGGGGCTTGTTTACAAAGCCACGGTAGCGGTTTGCGATCGTAATCGGAGCCGCGGCCCCATTGATTTCAATGGGGCCGCGGCTGCGATCGCGATCGCGAACCACTACCGCGGCTTTGTAAACAAGCCCCATAGATTTCTTCTTAGTCTCCAAAGGACTTTGTTCTAAAGTTAATTCACACAGCTCATATTTCAGACCACTCCGCAATCTTTCTCACATTACTTGGTTCAACGAGCTATCAACCTCACTCTCAATGGCAATTCGATAGGACTCTTTTAACCAGTCAGGAATTTCAGGAGACCATCTTGGTGGCCATAGAGGAGTACTTCCAATTCAACCTACTGCAAGATTCCTCAGGGTGGGCCTGGTGGGAAGGTTTTAAGGCTAGTATACAAGCCACTATTACTAGTTTTGCTAAAATGCAGTCTAAACAGTGTAAAGCAGAACTTAGTACACTAGACAAGCAAATTAAAGTGGGTGAACGTATTTTATGACAGAAAGCGGATCCTAACATTTTGATAAGACTGCAACGTCTTAGATTTAAATATAATTCAATTTTGACTACAGAGGCCTCACAGAATATTCAAGGGCAGAAAGGATGATATTACTTAGAGGGTAATAGAGTTGGATGGCTGCTAGCCAACTCACTAAAGAGTCATAAGGAATCTTTATGGGTTGCAGCTCTAAAGGATCCTCAGGTGCAACAATTGATTGTCAAGGATCCTGACAGTGCGGAGACCTTTTGCCAATTCTACGCCCAGCTATACTCCCCAGAAATTGATTTTTCTGCAGATTAGTTTGATAGTTTACTAAAGAATGTCCAAAGGCCAGTGTTAGATCAAGAAAATGTTGTGGGATTAGACAAGCAGATAACCATCATGGAAATCATCCAGGCTATTGACTCTACACAAACTGGCAAGGCTGCCGGACCAGATGGTCTGCCAGCTGAATTTTATAAAGCCTTCTCCAAAACTTTAGGGCCATACCTTCAAAAATATTATAGAATTCTTCTAGACAATGTGGCACAGACTGGAGCATTTGCCTCTGCAAACATTGTTGTCCTAGAAAAACCTGGGAGGGACCCTCAGTTCATCAGTAATTTTCGGCCAATTTCATTGTTAAACATAGACTATAAAATTTTTGTTACCATAGTCGCCGGGCATCTTTCCAAATCGATTCCTTCCTTGATACAACCAGACCAGTGCAACTTTACTGATAATGCCAGAGTGGTTTGTCATGTCCTGGAAGGTGCAGAGGAAACAGAAGACCCTCTTGTGGGACTCTCATTAGACGCAGAGAAAGTGTTTGACCAGTTTGAGTGGGTTTTTTTGTTTTCTGTTTTGAAGCAGTTTGGATTTATTGAGGTTTCTGTAATCTAATTAAACTTATGTATGCGAGGCCAAGTGCAAAAATTTCTGAGAATACAACTCTGTCTATAGAGTTTCTTCTAGGGCGGGGTACCAAGCAGGGTTGTCCTCTTTCCCCCATTCTCTTCAATCTGGCCTTGGAACCTTTGGCCTTATTAATAAGGCAAACCCTCATGGTTAAGGGTGTCTCTATTGCTGGCATGGAAATTAAACTATCTGCATATGCAGATGATCTACTGATTTTCATCACACCTAGTTCCATACCGAGTATTTTAGAATTGATAGATAAATATTCAGGATTATCTGGCTATAAAATAAATTGGTCAAAATCTGTCGCCTTCCCCCTGAACTCAAGAGTATGTAGAATGGATATGGAGGAATTTCTCTTTGTATGGGAACCTAAGATGGTGAAATATTTGGGAGTTCACTATTGTTACCCACTTAGTGTAACCCTACAGCACAATGAAGAACAGCTCCTAACTACAGTTCGTAATATAACAGCAAAGTGGTCTCCGGTCTATCTTTCCTGGCGGGGTCGTCTTGAAGCTATAAAAATGACTATCACGCCTAAAGTGAATTATACATTAGAGGTGCTACCTGTCTTTCTCACAAGTAAAGTGTACTGTCAAATTGAAAAGATTCTGGTCCAATTCCTATGGAAAAATAAACCGCCTAGAATTGCTCTTAGGAAACTCAAATCTAAAAAAGAGGAAGGGGTGAATTTCCCTGACTTTCAGGCCTATCATTGTGCTTTTCTGCTAAAACAAGGATCACAATGGATGGAAGGGGCCGTAGGTATACGCCCAATATGGCTTGAAATAGAAGAGAGGCTGAGTGCTCCTCACCCTCTTGAATGTTCTCCCTGGCATGGTGTCTATCAGAAGGTTGAAGTCTCATAGAACCATATCGGACGCTCAGAAGGCTTTTCAGCAGCTAGCAAATGCAATTCCCAAGGAAGATTGCTTATCGAAATCCATTCCCATCTGGCATAGTCTCTTTTTTAAAATTAATCAAAGCTCATTTGCATGGCAAAAATGGTTTAGCAAGGGCATTTGGAGTGTTGGACAACTAATATTAGATGGCAAGTGGAAACCCTTTTCCATTTTGCAAAGTGAATTTAATCTACCTCAGTCTCTATATTTCCAGAGGATCCATCTGAGGCATCGCATAGAAAAATCCCAGTTTGATATCACTTCATTGGTTGACGATCGGGGGTTCATGAATAAGATAAGTTATATATGTATGACCTCTGGGGTGGCTTCCCACTATTATAAACTAGTGGTTCAGAACACTAGTTCTCAGGTCATTGGAGTTCATCAAGTATGGGAATATGACACTGGAGAAGTCCTCTCTCCCAAAACTTGAACAAAATTCTGAGGTAATGTAAATAGGGTTTCTCAGTTTTCCTCTGTCTCGCAAGCTTTGTACTTTTTTGCACACAGAGCACACTTTACCCTGGTAAAGGTTGCTAAATGGGATAAGGCAGCTGGGAATGAGTGTTGGTCTTGTCAGGGAGATGTCAGCACTTTGAGACATGTGATTTATGATTGCCCTAATATTCAGTCTTACCAGATTTCAATATGGAATCATATTCAGGAGGTGCTGGGATTTTGGGCCACTCTCTCCTGGTCGGTGATTGTCTTTCAATCAGTGATTGACATCTCATCACTACAGAGGGATTGTCAATTTCTGCTGGACTTCATGCTGCGAGTGGCCCTACATCTTGTTATCTCTAATTGGAAACATACTGCAGAGCTTAGTTGGCATGAATGGTGGAACCGCTTGTGCTTATGCTGCAAATATGAACAAATGCCACGGTGTGGCAGAACCCTCACACCCTCCATTCTCTTTAAGTGAAAACCCCTGCAGAAATACATTTCTTAAGCGAGATATGAGATATAATAAAGGGTTATTAATCAATCCTCATGCCACATACTGTAGGTAATGGAGTGGTGATCTTTCAAAGCTTTTATAGGCATGGTAGGTCTTCAACTGTGTTGTTTCTATGCCCCCCTGATGATCGCATGTTGGTGGGAGGGACAGGGTGGGGTGTGGTGGGCTATGATTTCATGTTACAGAGAAGAATCATGTATTCTACTGTAATATGTTTTTCTTTTTTGTTTGTATTTTGTTGGAAAATATAAATAAAGAAGTTAAAAAAAAGAAACAAGGAAAAAGTTCCTGTGTGGGCTATGGTGTAGCAGCTGGCGGGATAATACATGACTGCACATAGCCGGCAGAGGCAGATCGATGGGCTGAAGGAAGGATGGTGGTAGATGAAAGTGTAGTATGGGCTAGCAGCACCTATATACCTGATATGACATCACCAATGCAGTTGTAGTGTGTTGTAAAAAAGTGTGCCTGAACCATGGGGAAGCCCCAATACCAGCTATGTTGGTCTCACAGCTGTCACAGCCTCTCAGCCACCATACAACTCTCCAGACAAATGTGCAGATCACAACTTGAGGAGAGTCACAATGTATTGATCATGTGGAACAATTAAAGAAGCCTGATGATCCTTGCAAGTGATCATCCCAGAGGTAGGATGTGGCAGTATGTAATGCATAGATGTGATGGAGCTGAAGCTGTATAGTCACAGTGATGATGACATAGTCCAATCATGTTTGTTTTGTATGTTATATACTGTATATATATATCTGTACATAACTGGTTTATTGCATACTGCTTTATGATTTCAGTCAAAGCGATTCACACTGTAGCATGAATGTGGTAATGTACATTAAAAATGGGGATGTTAATAACTTGGATTTCTCTGAGGCAATGGAGGGTTAAGTGACCTGCCCAAGACCACATGCTTTGAAGGATTTTACATATATAAAAAGCCTCTGTCAAACGATCCCATCTGTCACACATGGAGTAGTAGTGGAAATTGAGCCCTGATGTCCTGGTTCTCAAGCCAGTGGTTTAACCACTAGGCTACTCTTCCACTTGGGTCCCATACATCTACAGGGAGAACATGTCTGATCCACATCAGGCCAGAATTATGCAGGGACATTGTGTGCTTCCAGCACATAGTAGCTGCAAACTGTGCTACTGACCATTTTCAGGGGTCACCCTGAATGTGAGGGGGATACACATCACTTGTTCCTCAAGGGCTGCACAGCACAACTGAGGCATGATGGAATATCCTGCTCCTTTTGGGCAGAGACTGTTCTATCATATCTCATCACAGTTCCTAGTGTTGTAGCAGCTGTTTCCAAGAAACCCAAATGCAGCGACTTATGTTGAGGGAGGGGGTAGTACTGATATTGGACTGATAGGCCTGTGAAGCCAATAGTTATCAGCTTACAAACATCTGCTAGCCACACCTTTTGGGACTTCCAATCTACTACAGCAAAAACAGTCAGTTTGCATGTGTTGACCACCACAGAGCTGTGTCAGCCATTCACATCCCAACTATGCTCACTCTGCTAGCCATCACACACTGCATGTGCACAGAACAACCATGTACAGCCTGGCTTAGTACAAACAGCATAGGCAGTCAGCAGCCAGTGCAGCAATTAGACTGTCAAGAAAAGAACTGCACCCTCATCACTGCAGTTTAACACTATATAAGCGCAATGTGGATACATAGATGTTACATAGTCACAGCTCAGTCAGAGTGAGAGTGACTTCTCAGTAGGAAATGATGTGTGCATCCTGCCCATGCTTGGTGAAGACACATGTCAGGATGTCTATGCCATTTACCTAACCTCTGACTCATGTTGTCACCCGCAGCCCCCCTAGTGGCAGCATAGTTTTCCACAGAAGGGCTAGGGGACACAAGACTGCGGTGATTGGGGTTGGACAGGTGCGAGGGTCAAGGGTGGCAGTCCCTTGTGCCGGCCTCGTAACCAACTTCCCAAAGAGAAATAAGTCCGCACGAGAATGGAGGGAAAACGAAAAGGCTTTATTTCCCTTTGCACAAATGGTTCAAAACAGGATAAACGGATTTGATGGTATGACAACTGAACAAGTCCTTGCATCAGGTTTAAACCATAAATGAAAAAGATCAAAGTAATGACTGTTAACTTCACAGTAGCTCAAGACAACACAATAAACTGCATTCATTTATTCATTCATAGAGCTAAGGATAGACTCCAGATTCTCGGCTGTACAGTATGTGCATTCCATAGGCTGGTCAGACTCTTCGCCTGCAGATTCCACTTGCATGAATTCTATCTCTGACAGTTCTGAATCTGATGTCTCCACATAACTATACTCTGGCTTTTTAAAAGCTTGCTGTACTGTTTTCCAGTGTCTGGCAGATAGCTTAGGGCGTCGGTTTCTGGCAGCTGGATAAAACAAAGGCTCCTCTTCAGTTAGAGTTTTAAAAGCCTGTTCAGCGCAATGCTTAGCATTTACAGTCCTCTTCTTAGACCAATTGTTTTCAAGCTTTTGCTTATAAGTATCTCTGTTACAAGGAGAAGCTTCATTCCACTGTCCTTCTCTTATGTTAGGGTTATGCAGACAATTACAAGTAATAAAAGATTTACCTTTAAGTTTTCTCCTTTCCTTCTCTGAGAAGGCTTGAGGCCTACCCCAGTTGGCTTCTAGCTTAGGATGGGGTCCAGGTTCTCCAAGGGTATCTCCCCTTCCTTAGTATGGGGAAGAATCTCTCTGTTCCAAGGCTGCAGCTGTTGCCATCTGCCAGATATTTGCTTACAGTTTGTTTCTCTGCCTCTGCCCTTGCCTTCACTCCTGAGGCTGTCCTTGCCTCATGGCCCAGCTCCTTCATCTTGTCTGTGCACACCGGTCCTCTGTGTTTTCCATTTGTCTTCAAGGCCAGCACTCTCTTTGCCTCTCAGGCCTGCTTTCTCTCTACCTTTCGAGTCTGCTCTTTCTTTGGCTTTTGGGTCTCCGTCCTCTTTTGATTCAGACCTGTCTCTGTTTAAATCCAAACTGACTGGGCCTAAGTCCTGCCCATAGAGGCGTGGTTCTTCAGACTCTGTACTGACTCTTGTGCTCCCTCTAGGTGGATCCTCAGGACATCGCAGGCTATACCCGTTTTTTCCTGGATTTAAAACTTTTTTTCTCTCTGCAAGAGGGTCCGCTGCATCACAATATACATCCTGTGCAAATGGCTCTGTTTTTGACAATACCCAGAATCCTCTTCCCTTCATTTGTGTACCCTTTGACTTTGGACTTGTGTAATGCGAATGCACTTTAAGTGCACTGGCTATTGGGCTGTAGATGGGCTGTGAGTGCTTGTTCGGCCTATGTCTGATACCTCCTCAAACACTCTGTCCTCCTACACAGCATGTGGCAGTAAGCATGGCACGTAGTGCACCCACATCATGTTATGTCCCTTGCTATGGACACTGCTGAACTGGCCAGTGCAGCACATGCACTCACTCACAGTGCAGAAGTAGTGGACACCCCAGCCAAGAGTGCATCAAAGCACGGCAGCTCATACATGCAGCCTCACACTGTACGCAAAGTGCTGAAGAGCTGGTCTGCAGCAGGTTGCTGCAGCTTACAGTGCTGGGAGACACACACACACACATTACCCCACAGTCCAAAAGTGGTGCACTTTGTCATGGTCACCTGCCCTTTTGGCCTCCTGTAATGCTCATCCATTGTCAACGCCTGCTCAGTGTGCAGGCATTATTAGTGTGCTCTGCAAACTACAGGCACTATCAATGCCCACTCAGTGTGCTGGTGCTGTTAGCATGCTCTGCCATCCAGCCTTACATTATGCAGTTGCTCAGTTTGATAGCTGGGTGCGAGGACTCATACTGGATGAAATGTGGGTGGTTGCACAGAATGCCTCTGTTCCGAAAAGGTATGATGAAGTTAACATACCTGGACATACCATTCCTGATCCATAGTCTAGCCTTGCACCCATGACCCCTCACTCATACACACACTGGCCCTGTTCTTGGAGCCACAGAGCAGCAGTGTAGATATATCAGTCCATGAGTATATGCGCGGTCATTGTTAGGGTGCATGAGGGCATGACTTGGCGTGTGCCTATGTCTGCTTAGTTGTTTGCAGGCTCTGTGCCATATTTGTCTGAGAAGGACGTCTTGTGAGGTCTGTATGTTGCATAGTCTTGCTATGCTGCTGGTGCAACTGATATGCATGTCGTACATATGGAATCTGTCCAGTCAAAGATGCAGGCCATGGTACCTGAACACACACATTCTAGCCCATGGAAGTCCTAGCAAAATGACTAACATACTCGTTGCATGGTGTGTGCTTGTAAGTGAGTAATGGGCTACTCTCATATGTTGCAGATCACAATGAGTAATCTAGATTCACATGTGGCTCAGATGGTTGTGTCTGATGGAGTACTGAGTTATGGAGGGGTCACTGAAGCACTCACAGATTCTGGTCATCATTTGGCAGGTGAGAGAGCAGGGTTCTCATGTTTTCCTCCAATATGGGCTGCTCTCACACTGCATAGTATTCCTGGCTCAGTGAACCTCTTATAGAACACAGGCACATATCCACTCAATATGTGCAGCTATGGGTATTAAGATCCCTGGCCCAGCCCATTCAATAGGCATGCCCCAGAGTTCACAGTTGGTAGGCAACATGGCAGCCAATCCCTCCCTCCCTCCCTGCTAACGTGCCCCAGCCATCACTGCAGTGCTGCTAGTGGTCTTATTTAGGTAGCACACATGCAGCTAGTCACACCATGCCACTCCTGGCCCCCTCCCTTTGGGGCTGTGGGCACAGGTGCTGCTGCCTTAGACCTCAGGAGGGAGGGAGCAGGATGTGCCTGTTGCTGACAACTGCAGCACTTCACCTGTCACACAGTGATGGAACACAGATCTCTCCAGCTGCAGGCTGAAGCCACTGTACCAACACCCCCACCTTCACAAAATGCTGAAATGCTAGCTGTGGGGGTGGCAGAGCTCCCTTTTGACTGTGGCAGCACGTATGTGTGCTGCCACTGTCACAGCAGAATCATACCAATCATCACATATGTTCTCCCTAAGAAGTCACCTTTTCAGCCTGGTGCACCTGCCAGACCCTCAGCTTCATCCATGTGACACCTCCTTTGCCACATTTGCACCATCAACATAGTGCCCTGCCATGAAGCACTACTATCCTTTTCTTAGGATCTCCTGTGTGTGGAGCATGGCTCTCTCACCTCAAAAGTACTCCTTTCTGCAAGGTTTTAATTGGCATTATGGTTCCCAGCACTGAGATCTCTAACACACGATTGCACAAGCCAGTGGTAAGGGCGCACAGGATGTCAATGCCCACTCTCCATCTCCTTACCCCTTAACACTGCAGGCCCCCTCAGTGCTTGCTAATGCAGCATTATCGGCCCTTTCCACAGCATTAAGGGCTCAAGGGTGCCGGTTAACATGTGTTAACATCCCACTTGCTTCCTTACAGCCCTTTAGTAAACATACCACTAAACGTAAAACGGGGAAGGGAATGACAGTGGGAATGACACCTGGTTAGAATGAACAGATGGATGATGGATGATGAAATGCTAACAGAAACTAGGCAAGTTAATAAAATTTGTAACAGTAATAATGGGTGATTTCAATTACTCGAGTATTGATAGGGTCAGTGTCAGATCAGGATATGTTAAGAGATCAAACTTTTAAATTAAATAAAAGACTGCTTTATGGAACAGCTGGTTCAGGAACTGACACGAGGGAAGCTAATTAAGACCTAGTCCTTAGTAGAATGCAGGATGTGTTGTGAGAGGTAACAATGTTGAGGCCACTTGGCAATGGTGGTCAGCGGTTATAACTTCAGAAGTGTACTGCCCTTTTTGGGCAGGGACTGTCCTATTATATCTTATCACAGTCAGAGCTGGCCAGTCCATTGAGCAAGAATGTTGTGTGCACAGGGCCCCGGTTTCAGGGGCCCCGCACAAACAACATTCTGCATTAAAAGACTACCACCACCGCCAAGGCAGTGGCAGAATTAAGTGTCCTATGGCCACGCCCCACTCTCCGCCTGCCTGGCAGAGCCTTCCCTGAATCATTTCCCTCAGTGCCGGCTTTTCAGATCCACGGAGGGAGAGTTTCTCTTTCTCAAGGCTCTGTTAAGCCCGTCGGCGCTGATGGGAAACAGGACTAGAAATGGGCTGATGGGGGGGCTTGGATTGAAAATGAGCTGATGGAGGGACTAGGATAGGACTGGAAATGGATGGGGGAGCTAAGACTGGAAATGGGCTGATGGTGTGACTAGGATAGGATTGGAAATGGGCTGATGGGGGCTAGGACTGGAAATGGGCTGATGCAGGGACTAGAAGGGAGCAGATGCTGGGTGGGACTGGAACTAGAAGGGAGCTGATGTTGGGGGAGGATTGGATTGGGATGGGGCTGGGAGAGTATTTATTTTATTTACAGTCTCTTATATACCGTGCTATTCTGCATCAGTGCGGTTTACATTGAACAAACTGAAATCACATTGAACAGGGCATTATAACTTGGAGATAACTATTTTACAGGGAACATGGGCTATGGAGGGTTAAGTGGCTTGCCCAAGACCACAAGGAGCACCTGTGGGACTAGAAACCCCAGTCCTTCCGGCCCAAGGTTGCTGTCCTTTAGTGGGATTTGAACCCCCAACCTTCTGGCCTTAAGTACCTTGCCCCAACCACTAGGCCACTCCTCCACTCCAGTGAAATGGAGAGGAGAAAAATATTTTGTGTGGGAGGGAAGGAAATTCTACAATTGGCCAGGTATTGGGAGAGTAAGTGGGGATTGAGGATGGAGGGGTAAAATTTGACTGGATGAAAAAGGAATGAGGAAAGAGAAAAAGGAGAAAGATTAGTATGTTAAAGCAGATGTAGAAAGAGAATGGAAAAAAAAGTAGGAAGAAAGGACAAATGGACAGCAGATGATGGAGAGTTAGCAGAAGACACAAAGAAACCAGAAGAAACTGGCTGGAGCGATTGCAACTGAAAAAAATGCACAAAAGATAGAAAAATATCTCTTTATTTTGGATTTATTAACTGGAATATGTCAACTCTGGGAAATTTGCATCATTAACGTTTGTGCTTTATTTAGTACAAGAGGATATTAATTTATAGCTTTAATTTCTACAGTGTTGTTGTACATTCCAAGTTTGGCTTTTTTGGTTCCCAGTTTAATTATTGCCTTCCTGTTTCTAAATTCTGATTCCTTGTTTGGTGATGGTCTGTTCTGCATGTGTAACTGAGCTGAGGTAATCTGTTTATGTAATTCCTATTTGACATTGCCACTTGTTCTCTTTCCCCAGTAGGTCATGTATTCTTATTCTCTGAAATGTATTGGTTTAATATTTGCAGTGTTGCCTTTTAATATGTAGAGTATGGTGCTTTGTGAATCCTGGTAGTGCTTTTACAATATGGCGGGTTTGCTATGGGTTCTAAATGGCAGTGTTTATAGTAGTTCCTAATGTGCCTGGCGCTTGGCACTGGATTATAGTAATGTAGAAATCTTTTAGTCTTTCTTTATCCATACACTCATTAAGAGGCATGTTTACTAAAAGTTAGTTATGGTAACATTATGCAAATATTTGTGCAAATGAGGCCCCGCACCAAGTCTCCGCATTTGGCCCCGCACCCCACTATTGGGCCGCCCCTGATCACAGTGAAGCTATTGTTCAGTATGTGAATGCTCCGTATCAAAAACGTCAGTGTTTGGAGTCTAAGTAGGAGGGTTGTATTAACTAGGTATCTCAGCTATTGTCTACTACTCATGACTTGGAGCAAAACGTTGTTGGAATCCAAACACTGCAATAATCCTTTATTAAGGACATACCAAATATACAATTTAAAGTGGATGCTATTGAGAATTCAGTTAAAACTGTAACTTGCATTTTATAAACTTACCACATGTGGGAGTTATATCTCTAAAGGATACATTTAGATTAGGAGTGGATGGGAACATGCATGTCAATTGCCACTCCCCAGACATGCCTCCGCCAGCCCCCCATGCCTACTGGAGACGTCTGTGAATGGCATTTGTGGAATGATTCTGGAGACGTGTCCATAATTTCAATGTCCAAATGCATGTCTGCAGATGTCCAAACCATGACTTTTTTTTTTATTAGTTTTAATCATAATACATGATCAAATAAGCATATGCAGGTCAATCTAGGCAAAACAATATGGCACAAGTCATTTACAAATAAGTAAGGAATCAAGCAAACGATAAAGTCCACATCAAGAGAGAGCAGATCAAATCTAGAATAGGCAACAAATGCAAGAATTGAGAAAACAAGACCCTTCATAGGGCCACAATATAAAGGTGATTTCAATTACCAGAGCCGTGTCCAACTAGATCCTGCCTGTCCTGCAAAAATTTTTCCAGGTGTGAAACATCAGTGAAACTATAGGAATTACCATCAAGGCCGATGGCACACTTGCATGGGAATCTCAAAAAGAAAGTAGCCCCTAAAGCGGCAATTTCTTGCATTGTCCAAACCATGACTAAACCTCTTAGAATGGCCCTCTTAGGGAAAAAGAACCTAAAATATAGTTACACAGTGCATGGTTGAAAATTAGCAATCACCACTCAGTAAAGAGGATTTGGGTGTCATTGAAGAAAAAATGGAACATGCATAAATATACAGGTGCATGGCTGCTAGTTCCACAAGCATACTCTTGTGTCTATGAAACCCAACTCAGCTCAGTTCCATCTCAGGGAGTACTTACTTTTATTTGAGTATGCAGAAAAATTGCATAAGATTATTCCATGTTTAGGTTTTTATATATGTATACGGGCATATAATTTTATAAAATGTTCTTTCACAGATGCAAAACCCAGCTCTACATGTTTATTTATTTAACTTTTCTTATATAGTGCATTTCCATTGTATCAAGGCATTTTACATCAAACATAGCTGAACTTTAGTTGCATGGAACAAATGTAAGGTTAACATTGAATATTGCTGAACTTTAGATTCCTAGTAATTGGAGGACAGGTAGGCAGGGGAACAAAGTAACAGCGGTTAATTATATCTTGCAGAGATATACAGTGTTGAGGGTAAGCCAAAACAATTTACACATTTGCATATTTACAGTATGAATCAGTGGTTAATCTAGGGGCCAGAAGGCGGCATGGTGGTATTCAAGTGTCTGTCCCATAACATTCTTGGTATATGTGTGTTTTTAGCTTTTTGCAAAACTCCTTCAGGTCTTCTAATCCTCTAATATTGCTTAGGAGAGAATTCCACAAAGTTGGACCATATATGAAGAATGAGCATTAGCAAGTTTCTTGCTTGCTCGAGGTTTAGTGCTTGGGGACCATAAGAAGGTTTGAGGTTTGATCACTTCTTGGTCTATTATCCGAGGATCTGTGTATGAGCACCTGTAAGCAGCCAGCTGTTTTATTGTGTAAACTCTTAAATGTATTCATAATCGATTTGTATTTTATGTGTGCCTGGATAAGGAGCCAGTGTAGCTCTTTAAGGACTGGGGTGATATGCTCTTGTCTAGATGTCCATGATATCATACATGTAGCAGCATTTTGAGCAATATGTAATGGGAGGAGTGTACATTCTAGGAGACCTTGAAGTATGGAATTGCAGTAATCTAAATGAGGGGTGATGATCGCTTAGCATAATGTACGGAAAAGGTTATGGTCCAGTAACGGGCAGAAGTTGGGTAGAAGCTTCATTCTTTGATATATCAACTGTAGATACTTTCTTGATGTGGGTTTGAAAGTTCAGTCTCTGGTCTAGAATCATGCCAAGGTATTTGACTTCAGGCTTGATGGAGATATCGTAAGAGTTTATTGAGATCTTCTTTGGTGATGTAAAGGTGGGATCTCTGTTAATAACTAGTGTTTCAGTTTTGTTGAAATTTAATGTAAGTGATTGTTTGTATAACCCGATGGTCATTTTATTAAGACAAGCCAGTATGGTGGAGTGTACAAAATAATGTTGTCTGCGTAGATGTGGTATTTTATCCTGAATTTCTGGAGCATGTGACATATGGACTGTATGTATAGGTTAACTAGTAAGGCAGAGAGGGTGGATTCTTGAGGCAATCCTTGATGTACCTGGAAGAGTTTTGAGGTCTTGTTGTGTGAAGCTGGTTAAATAGGAGCAGAATCATCTTAGGGGATTTCCATTGACCCTCATTTTTCAAGTCGTTCAAGGAGTATGCTCTGATCTACAGTCAAAAGCTGCTGGGATGTTAATGAAGATGAGGATGAAGACTTGCTTGGACTCCTCAATCCCCTTTAGTAAGTTGTCTAATAGGAAGGTTAGTAGTGTTTCCACTCCATAACTTTGTCAGAATTTATGTTGTTGGGCATCAAGAGGTGCAGTTGCCTCAATGAAGTCTTGGAGCTGTTTCTGAATAAGCTTTTCTATTATTTTAGCTAAGAGTGGAATGCTGGAGATGGGTTAGCAAAATGTGGATAGGTCAGGGTCCACTGAGGAATTCTTCAAGGTAGGTCTAATTGTACAAATATTCAGGTTGGCTAACATTTGCCCTTGGATGACAGAGGAGTTTATTATGTTTAGCAGCAGTGGGGTTAGCTCTTTCCTTGCCATTTAGATCCATGTCATTGGATAAGGGTCCAGTGGTGAAGTAGTAGTAGTAGTGCTAATCATGGATAGGATCTGATCTAGTTGATTGGCTAATATTGTGTTAAATGGTCTCCTTATTGGTGGGCTGTTGGTTGCACTTGTTCTCTAGTCTAGTGCTATCTTATCATTGGTATGAGGGAATTTGTTCAAGAGATAAGAGGCATAGGCTTGTGGGTTCAAGCTTGAGCCATTTTGTGTAGGTGGGGCTCTTAAAAGTGACTTGGTGATATTGAATAGCTATCTTGGTCAGTTGAAGGATTTAAGGATTATGTTACTGTGGTATTCTTGATTCCTCTGATATATCAGCTTATTGTATTCTTTTTGCTTTGTGATATATTCTTGCTGGTGTTGGGGGGTTTGTGTTTGTTGCCATCTTCTTTCCAGTTCCCTTAGTTTAAGTTTTGCTTCTTTGATATTTTTTAAATACCAGGATGCTGTGGAACTTCATCTCGATGGAGGCTTTGGTGGAAGTTCTGTGAATGAACTTATCATTCCATTCCAATCATCTACTAGGTTTGCAAGGTCCTTTGGATCAGCTGTTGGGGTCAGTTCAATCAGAGGGATAAGGTGTTTGATTAGAGATGCTTTATTGAAATCTTGGAATCTATATCCAGGGTGTTTCCTCTTTGTATGTAGAGGAGCTTATGATTTGTGAAAGGTCCAGTGCATCTATAGCTTCCAGAAAGGAGGTTACTTACTTTATAGGTACTTAATTCAGGTTCAGGTCTCCTAATAGGATGAAAGGTTTATCCTTTGATGATTGAGAGTATGATATTTCTATCAACGGAGAGAGGTCATTCAACTGTAGAGGTTGGGAATCTATAAACTAAGCATATGGAGAGACAGTTACTTTGTATTAGTAGTGCATTCAGGGTGTCACTTGTTATGACTGTGGACACTTGAAATTTTGGCAATATTCCTCCTCCTCTCTTATTTATTTGTGGGCAGTTGTAGATGTCCATTTGTGTTGTTATGAGCTGGCTTGGAAGTACCTGGTCTCTTTCGGTGAACCAAGGCTCCATTATGAACATCATGTCCAGATTGTCATCCTCGCTATAGTCATTTATGATGTGAATCTTCTTGCGTGCTGAACATGCATTTATTAGTACACATTTCACGTATTCGGTTTGGTGGTTATATGTTTGATGGGCAGTTGTGTATGACAAGGTAGTAATTTTTATTAGTCTTGATTGTCGTTTAGGAACATTCATGAATTGTTTATGTTTATCAGAATACTTGAGATACCGCACCTTATTGGTCCAGGGCGGTTTACAATTAGTAACAAACACAATGGCCATAGGCCATGTAAAAAGAAAAGAACTCCATTAAATGACAGGAGAGAGAAAGTGAAAGGTAGAACAAAAAGAGAAGAGAAAAGGGATCGTTAAGAGTCTGGAGGACAGAGGTTAGGTAATGGTTGATTGAAAAAGATGGGTTTTCAGAAGGGTTTTGACACCAAAGTTGATTTCTTTGTTTGTAAACTATTGGTATGATTCTTGTCCAGATGGTGGCAGTGTGAGTTATTCTTAGCAGAGTGAGCATGAGAATAATTAAGGCAAGCGCATAGTTATCCGAATCATGTACCTGCTTTGTCTTTGTCGCCTATGCTTCTATCTGTGGTGACTGAGGATGTGCTTGTGGTAGAGGCTTGAAACCTTTGTGGTTTGTTTACCTTGTTCCAGTGGAGGGTACTGTCAGGATTGCTACTACTGATCTTTCAGAGACCATAGCCAGACAAGTCTTACTAAGACTTGGATATGTGCTACCTGGAGGTTTCCTGGTTCTGCGCTTGTTAGTTATTTTGTCAGTGCATTTGCTTAAGAACATAAGAACATAAGATATGCCATACTGGGTCAGACCAAGGTCCATCAAGCCCAGTATCCTGTTTCCAACAGTGGCCAATCTAGGTCATATGTACCTAGCAGTTTCCCCAAGGGACACAGGTTCCACAATGCTTGTACTGGGTCAAGCATTGATATCTTCGGTCACTTCTTAATAATAGTTTATGGACCTTTCCTCCAGGAACTTGTCCAAACCTTTTTTAAACCCAGCTACACTAACAGCCTTTACTATATCCTCCGGTAACAAATTCCAGAGTTTGATTACACGTTGAGTGAAAAAATATTTTCTTTTATTAGTCTTAGATAGTTTACCCTGTAGCTTCATTGCATGTCCCCTAGTCTTTCTATATTCTGATAACGTAAACAATCGATCTACGTTTACCCGTTCCACTCCGTTCATTAATTTATAGACTTCTATCATATCTCCCCTCAGCCGTCTCTTTTCCAGGTTAAAGAGCCCTAACCTTTTTAGCCTTTCCTCATAGGAGTATCCTTCCATCCCCTTTACCATTTTGGTGTCTCTTCTCTGAACCTTTTCTAAAATCGCTATATCCTTTTTAAGATACGGCGACCAGAATTGCACACAATATTCAAGGTGCGGTCTCACCATGGAATGATATAGAGGCATTATAATATCTTTTGTTTTATTTTCCATTCCTTTCCTTATCATACCTAGCATTCTATTTGCTCTCTTGGCCGCCGCTGCACACTGGGCTGAGGGTTTTAACATGGTATCCACAATGAAGCCTAAATCTTTTTCCTGGGTGGTGGTTCCTAATGTGGAACCTTGCATCGTGTAACCATAGTTTGGGTTGTTCTTCCCTAGGTGCATAACCTTGCACTTGTCCACATTAAATTTCATCTGCCATTTTGATGCCCAGTCTTCCAATTTATCAAGATCCTCTTGCAATTTTTCACAATCCTCTTGGGTTTTAACAACTTTAAATAGTTTTGTGTCATCTGCAAATTTGATAACCTCACTCGTTATTCCACTTTCCAGGTCATTTATGAATATGTCAAAAAGCAGCGGACCCAGCACAGATCCCTGGGGTACACCACTATTCACCTTTCTTCATTGGGAAAATTGGCCATTTAGCCCTACCCTCTGCTTTCCATCTTTTAACCAGTTCCTGATCCACAATAGTACACTGCCTCCTATCCCATGACTCTTTAGTTTTGCCAAATGTCTCTGATGAGGGACCTTGTCAAAGGCTTTCTGAAAGTCCAGATACACAATATCAACCGACTCACCTTTGTCCACCTGTTTATTCACTCCTTCAAAAAACATAACAGATTAGTAAGACAAGATCTTCCTTGTCTAAAGCCATGTTGGCTGTCTCCCATTAGGTCGTGACTATCTACATGCTGAGTAATTTTATTCTTTATGATGGTTTCTACCATTTTTCCCGGTACTGACGTCAGGCTCACCGGTCTGTAGTTTCCCGGATCACCCCTGAAACCCTTTTTAAAAATTGGTGTTACATTGGCGATCCTCCAATCTTCAGGTATTAGAGATGATTTTAATGATAGTTCACAGATTACTGATAGCAGTTCTGCAATCTCATATTTCAGTTCTTTCAACACCCTTGGATGTATACCATCCGGCCCAGGTGCTTACCATTCTACATTGTTTCCATGATTCCCCTCATTTGAGTTGATCTTCAGGATGAGTTTATTAGGTCCCCACCTAAGGGTCACACAAAAGGGCACTCTGGTGAAGCCCTCAGACGTGGGCCAGCCAGACACGGGCACCCCTGAACATGTTGGATTTAAATCAGGGTTTGTGGCTGGTTGATTGGTCTGGTGGGGGAAGCAAAGGAGGAGTTCACCTCTCCTGTTTCTTCTGCATCTCTCATCGGCCAGCTGATGATGGTACTGGGGTCTGAGCACACTGAATTCAAATTGGGGCTGGCGGCTGGTTGATTGGTCCAGCAGGGGAGCAAGGGAGGAGCTCATCACTCCTGCTTCTTCTGCAGCATTGATCAACCAGCCGATGATGAGGAGGATGCCTGGATCAAGGCTGGTTGCTGATGGATTGGTGTGGCAGGGGCAGCAAGGGAGGAGCTCACCTCTCTAGCTTCTTCTGCAATTCTGATCAGACAGCTGATATGGTACTGGAGCCTGAGTACGCCAGATTCAAATCAGGGCCAGTGGTAAGTTGATTTGTTCTGGCAGCTGTAACAAGGGAGGAGCTCACCTCTTCTGCAGCACTGATCAGCCAGCAGTGATGGTGCTGCGGCCTGAGTGTGCTGGATTCAAATCGGGGCTGGCAGCTGGTTGATTGGTCAGGTGGTGGGAGCAAGGGAGGAGCTCATCTCTTCTGCTTCTTCTGCAGCTCAGATTGGTCAGCCAAGAAGTTCACAAAACCTCATAACATCTTCATATAGAACTTGCAGATCTGTACTACAACTTGTGATGGATAGGCAGCAGAGGTGGAGAGGGTGCAGTCCAACAGCAAGAATAACAAAGCAGCACACGGTGAACTCGCCATGTCTGGCACCTTTTATAGAATTACATCTATAGCCTCTGGATTTCTTTGCTTGAATAGATGAGGATGCAGGATGCAAAGTTTATGGTGAATTTGCATAGAATTCTACAATTCCTTAATATGAATATATGAATGAATTGCACAATTATCAAACACTTGAATATATACATGTTTGCTTGCTCACAGAACGAACCTACGTTACTTTCGGCATCTCCTGGCTTTTTATTTTACCATTGAGGAGATCAACCAAAACCCTGAGATACTGCCCAACATCACCCTGGGCTTCCATATAACGGAGTCCTGCACTACAGAAATAGATTCATTGTGTAATGCTCTCAGTATATTATCAGGGAAAGACCACCCTGTTCCTGGATACAAATGTCACCTGCAGGGCCAAGTGGCTGGTTTCATTGGAAGCTTCTCTTCAGTGCCATCACATGCAATAGCCAGACTTACAGGAATCTATAGCTATCCCCAGGTATGGTAAGAACCAGTTTCAGTTTATCCTCTTGCAGTTTGCTGCATCTTTACCTACTTTGTCTTTACTTGTTTTGCAAGACTGGATTAATTCAGCTGATTTATGCTTTCCATAGCTTGCTAAGATGGTATATTTGATTCATTACCTAAGTTTCAAACAGTTTTGAATCATTATAGAGTCCTCTCAGTACATGTTTTGTTGTGAAGGCCAAGGATGTCAAGGATGAAACATAGAAGATGGTGAAAGTTAAAGACAATTTTTATCTATTCAGTCGACACATCCAAGAAGCATCAGCAGAATCAGGGCATGACAAGGCAGAATTACTCCATAAGGATACAGCATGAGTAGACATTATCCAATCCATACAAAGATCTAAGGAGTCAATTTACTGGAATGACTTTCATTGGCGTAGTATAGGAAAAAAGTCTTATTTAATCAGACTTGACGTTTGTCACAGCCATAGGAATTAATTATTTATTTTTACTTCAGACTATCAACTAAAAACTGTGTGGCATGGCACTGAATATGTGCTAATTTCTGCATAGAGTGAGATGAGGTGAGCAATGGGAATAAACTGTACCTCGCATTTAATGCATGTTAACTTACTGGGTGTTACCAGAACAGACCACTCAGAGCATTTAATGTCACCTCAATAGAGAAAGTGAAGAGCATCTGTGCTATCTGCAAAGCAGACAACATGCACTAAATACATTTTCTCTGCATTAGCTATACAGAGTAGATAATTGTTGGGAACACGTGAATATGTAACACAGAGGCTTTGTAGCTTTTGTGCCATGATTTGAGCAATTCCATCATGGTAACTTTTACACTTTACCATACTTCAGTAAAAAGACACTTTAGTCTATTACAATCATAAGAAATAATTCATTAATCAGATCATTATACTAGAAGAGCATTAGCAGGTTGCTAACAACTTGACTGAAAGGGAGTAGTAGAACTTCAGAAAGGATTACAAGGTGACTCTTCAATGCAGAAAGGGCAGGCATCATCCTTGACTTACTCCACTGCAGATGTAGACAAATTATTCCAACATTCCTTAGGAAATCAGTGATGCGTTTTCTGTAATAGTCCACATGGACAAACATGTTCGTGAGTAGTCTCTGAAGTCTATTTAATTATTTATTAATATTAATTTAGGCCCCGATATTGAGCTGGATGAGCTAAGTGCCGCATCAGCTCATAGCCCTATGGGCTCACCTTAACCCCAGATATTCAATGCCACACCAACGGCATTGAATATCCTGGTCTGCGTGCCCTGGGGAAACCGCCGCACAGTCTAACCGGGTAGCGGCAATATTGAGCAACTACCCAGTTAGCATTTATGACTAAGACTAGGTAAGCCAAAAAATTCCTGAGTTTTAGCTGTGGAGCCCTAACTGGGTAGCAGTCCAATATTGCTGCTACCCAGTTACTGCCATTCTCTACCCCCTCTGCCCCTGAATGTCCCCAAAATGCCCTGATGCTAACTGGATAGTACTGGGGCACATAGGGGGTAAAGACGGGGATATTCTAAAGCACTAATCATGTAAGTTCCGTCAAATATTCCCATTTAAGTTATTTACAAGGTGTACTGGGCTGTAACCCATGTAAATGCCTTGCCAATATTGGGTCCTTTCAGTCCACTGATCTAAAACATTCTCAGTGGATTACAAAAGAGGAATGCAGAAACGTAAAAATAAAGCAAGCTTATAACATAAATAAAGCAGCGTAAAAAATATATAATCAAAATAACATTTCAGATAAAAACACATAATATGATTAATATGATTTCTGTGACAACGGCAACAACACCAAACTTAAAGTGCACAGAAGAAAGGCCCGGCAATCTACTTCTGTATCTTGCCATGAAAACCCAATGGATAGTTACAGCAAAACAAATTGTGCTATAGTGCTGGAAGATGAGACCCCAGGTCGGAAGGCACTCAACTAGCTACTGGAGAAGAGCTGAAGACTTTTCAGAGTAAAACCAGCATTTATGATGTGGTTGGATCAAAGCCCTTGGGACGTCTGACTGCTGATGTAGCTGCGCATGAAATGAGAGTCAGAAGCTGTAAAGATGTCTTAAACATTGGAAGATGGAACGTACAAAGCATGAACCAAGGGAAGTTGCAGGTGGTCAAGAATGAAATGGAACGTATACAACTTGATCTGTTGGGTGTCAGCAAACTGTAATGGACTGGCATCGGACACTTTATATCAGATGATCACATGGTCTACTATGCTGGAAATGAAAGACAAAGAAGAAATGGTGTTGCATTTATAATAAAGAAGAAACTTGCAAGAACTGTAATGAAATACAATGCAGTCAGCGAACGCTTAATCTCTATTCGTCTACGAGGAATGCCTATCAACACAACTATAATTCAAATATATGCCCCAATAACAGCTGCAGAAGAGAATGAAATTGAAGAGTTCTATGAACAAGTACAAGCTGAAATTGACAGAACATGCAAACAGGATATCCTGAGAGTCATGGGTGACTGGAACGCAAAGGTTGGCAACAAAGAAGGCAAAGTAGTTGGAAAATATGGACTTGGCAACATAAATGAAGTTGGAGAAAGACTGATAAAATTCTGCAAGACCAACGATCTATTCATCTCAAATACCTTCTTCCAGCAAGACAAGCGGTGACTGTACACATGGACTTCACACAATGGATTGTATAAAAATCAAATTGACTACATCTGTAGAAGTCAACAATGGAAAAGCTCTATAACATCAACAAAGACAAAACCTGGAGCTGACCATGGTACAGATCATCAACTACTAGTATGCAAACTCAAGCTAAAGTTGAAAAAGAGCAAACCACTCATGAATGCAGCAAAATATGACCTTGAGGACATACCATTGGAATTTAAAGACTGCCTGCAAAATCGATTTGCTGCTTTAGATGCAAATGACAGAGCTCCAGAAGAGTTATAGAATGACATCAAGAAGGTTGTATTCGAAGAAAGTGAGAAGTCTCTACAAAAGGTGAAAAAGAAAAAACGGCCAAAATGGATGGCGGAAGAAACTCTGAAAATTGCCCAGAAATGCAGAGAAGTTAAAGTCAGAGGAGAAAGAAAGACAATCACAGAACTCAGAGATTTCGAACGTGCAGCAAGACAGGACAAGACAAGGAAAAGTACTAAAACAATGCATGCAAGGAAATAGAAGCAGAAACTATTAGAGGAAGAACAAGATCGGCTTTTCTAAATCTACGAGAGTTGAAGAAAAAGTTCCAGCCTCAAATTGGAATGTTACAAGATGCTCAAGGTTTTATGTTGAATGATGCTGAGATCATCAAGAAAGGGTGGAAGGAATATACAGAGTTTTTATATGATAAATATCAAGTGGACCAAGAGACGTTTCAACCTGTACCTTATGATCGGGAACCATTGGTGATGCAAGAACTAGTTGAAGCAGAATTGAAAGCCTTATCAAAGAACAAAGCACCAGGCATTGATAGCATTCCCATAGAAGTATTACAGTAATCTGATGCAGCTGTTACTGTACTTACAAGGCTCTGCCAAGAAATATGGAAGACAACATCATGGCCAACTGACAGGAAAAGATCTGTGTTTATACCAATACTAAAGAAAGGTGATCCAACTGACTGTGGAAATTATCGCACAATCGCTCTGATCCCACATGCCAGCAGGATTCTACTGAAGATTATTCAAAAGAGACTACAATCATATCCGGAACAAGAACTACCTGAAGTGCAAGCAGGGTTCAGGAAAGGGCGAGGAACGAGAGACATCATTGCGGATGTGAGATGGATTCTTGAAAAGACTAAAGAATACCAAAAGGATATCTATTTGTGCTTTATCAACTATAGAAAGGCTTTTGACTGTGTAAACCTTGAGAAACTCTGGGCCACATTAAGAAGCATGGGTATACCAGAACACCTGAACGTACTCTTGCACAATCTGTACATTGATCAAGAAACAACAGTTTGAATGGAACAAGGAGAAACAGAATGGTTTAAAATAAGCAAAGGTGTAAGACAAGGCTGCATTCTTTACCCCTACCTGTTTAATTTATATGCAGAACAAATCATCAGAGAAGCAGGATTGTATGAAGACAACAGAGGTGTGAAGATTGGTGGAAGACTCATCAACAACCTTCGCTATGCTGATGATACCACATTACTGGTTGAAAATGAAGATGATCTGAAACATTTGCTTCTCACAATCAAAGAACATAGTCTCAAATGGGCCTGCACCTTAATGTAAAGAAGACAAAGATCATGACAACTGGCATAAATCAACAGGTTCATCATTGAAGGAGAAGAAATTGAAACCGTGAACAACTTCAACCTACTTGAATCAACTATCAATAAAGAAGCAACAAGCAGTCAAGAAATCAGACGACGCATTGCTCTTGGCAGAATGGCTATGAAAGACCTAGATAAGATTCTCAAGAGCAGAGATATCTCTCTCCATACAAAGATTGTATTGTATTGGATGTGTTCTTGTTCATGTTATATGTAAAGCCAAACAACCTGTTGTTCTGGTATATTGTTATATTGTAAACCGCGCTGATCTCAAATAGTGCGGTATATAAGAGCCTGTAATACATAAATAAATAAATAAATAAATAAATTTTCAATAACATCATATGGATGTGAAAGCTGGACAGTGAAAAAGATAGACAGGAAGAAAATTGATGTCTTTGAATTATGATGCTGGCGGCAAATACTGTGTATACCATGGACTGCCCGAAGAACAAACCAATCGGTACTAGAGGAGATCAAACCTAAGCTTTCTTTAGAAGCTCAGATGACAAGACTTCGACTTTCATATTTTGGACACATCATGCAAAGAGAGAGATCATTAGAGAAAGACATCATGCTTGGCAAGATAGAAGGTCAACGCAAAAGAGGAAGGCCAGCAATGAGATGGATCGATACAATAACAGCAGCTATGGGTACTAATCTGTAAACAAGGAGCCACCTGACTGAAGACCCAACACAATTTAGGATAGCTATCCAGAGGGTGGCCATGAGTCAATTCTGACTTGACGGCACTTAACAACAACAACATGATTAAAATATTTAAAACAGAAACACTTTATTTAAATTCAAAAATACTAAAATCAAGTATAACTGTGAAGAAAGAGAAAACCTTTTAGCTTCTTCCTGAAATCTAAAAAATCCAAAGTAATCACAAATTAACAGATAAAAATTCCACAATACTGGTTTTGACAGAGAAAAAAATGTAACCAACTTCACTACATTGTGACAAGGAGGCCTATCTGGAGTCTGGGGAGGACAAAGAGACAGGGAATTCACCCTAGTAAAGGGCCCCCTTTCACCAAATCAGGGTAGGATAGCCATAAACACCTCCAGGAATCAGAAAACTTCCACGTGGCCAACATTTCATGCTCCCCCTAGTGGAATGAAGGGGAGAGCATACAGGGCTCAGAACCCCTTAGGCAATGAATGCTCCAAGCACTCAGGTGCCCGAAGTCAGGCTGATTGCCATCACCTGAGTAGTGAGGGGTTGAAGCTAGAGCCCTGGAAGTATAAACCCATGCCAGAGTATGAGAGAAGGGGAGGAGAAGCAGGAAGCCAGACTGCCACGAGCCAAGGCACAGATGCAAGCAAGGGAAGCTTAACTGGTGCTGAGTTGATCAGAGGAACTGAGCTTCCAAGAGAGGAGAGTGCTAATTGGCATATAGCACATCTGCAGGAGAGTTTGGAGGGAACCGGAGAGACTCCAAGATTCCCCGGGAGGCTGGTAGCTGAGCACTGTGAGCAGGATCGGGAGTCAGAGCCTATGCATCTGGGAGAGCCTGAGGTAAAGCTGATTGATGAGGACACTCCCATGGACTGTTCCTTTTGCCAAGCTTTAAACCTGGGGAACAGAGAGAAAACAAGCCAGTCTTGAAAGAGAGTTTTGCCAGGAAAAGGAACCCATAGTCCACCAGCCGGGTGGCCATGATTCCCTCGGGTTGAGAGGAAGGGAAGGTCATTGGTATTAAAGGAGCAAGCCTGGAAACTGTTAAGCTTGTTAATCACCTGCTGCTGGAATAAGGACACTGGGGTAAGAAAGTAGCTATTATAACAACGTTTTCTTGTACCCCTGAATTATGTTTGTTGCTTGAAAGATTTGAAGCTGAATAGAAGCCATACTATCATGGACAGTGAATGTGATTTAGTTTTTTTGTGCTTTAACCAGCAAGGCTAAAAAGGGAATGAAATATCCTTGCTGTTAAAGACTGTGTATCCTGAGTTATTGAGAACCTTTAAACAGCCATTTTTGGGTTTTGAGTTTGTTTATGGTCAATGCTCTGCTTCACAGAGTCCTGAACAAATATCCTGTATGTGGTATGAATGGACCATTGTGCATAAAATAAATTCTGTCATTTGCCTTACCTCTTTGAGCCTGACAACAGCTTTCTGCCTGCTGCAAACATACAGCCACACAAAGACTACATTTCCCAGAAGGCACTGTGGGGAAATAGTTGAAAAGCTGGAAAAAGCAGATAGCAGAAAGTTCCTCTAATAACCGTGCCCCTCTAAGCTAGAGGCGAATGGTGGTGGCGTGACAGTGGTGTAGTTGTGAGGATTTTCTACCACTCAGGATTTTCTACCATCCAGGATATACACTTCCAAGAGTGATAGTACAGAAGGTTGGCGGAAAAGACAAATATTTTTTGTTCTTCGAGAGTCTACACAGGAGCAAGGTATCGCCGGAGATGGATCCAAAAGAGCTGGTACAATGGATGGCCACTCAATTTCAACGCCAGCAATAGTTGGCCCAGCTAGCGCTGGAGAATGCAGCGGCAGCTATGAGAGAGCAGCAAAAGCCTGTCTTGGACTTAGTTGAAGCCCTTATTACTTCCCAGAGGCAAGGAAGTGGAGGAACACTAACCCCGGAAGGACCAGAGATGCCGCGAATGGACTATCTAGCAGGCCCACACACCACCGGGGCGTTTAATTTTGGAAAACTTTCTCCAGATGATGACATAGATGACTTCTTGGAGTCATTTGAGAGGGTGGCTCAGGCCGTGGGTTGGCCAGATAGCCAGTGGGCAGTGCGATTGGCAACCTCCTTAACAGGAGAAGCACTAGCCGCATATAGGACTATGCCAGCTGCCCAGGCCATGGACTAATGCAGTGAAAAATGCAGTTAGAGACCGATTAGGGTTAGTGAAAATGTTGTATCACCGTATGTTTAGAGCCACGGTCTTAAAGGCCGGAGAGATACCTAAGGCCTTTAGCCAGAGAATTTGAGGTTTAGCTTTAAAGTGGCTAGCCCCAGAAGGGAAAACTATAGATACGGTGGTGGATATGTTGATATTGGAGCAATTTATGGCTGCAGTACCAAAAAGGGTACAATCTTTTCTGATTCAGCAAAACTGCCAGAGCACAGGAGAGGCAACCCTTTTGGCGGAGCGCTACATGAAAGCTGAATTGGCGTTTCTCCCAAAGGCGGACCCTCCAAAAGTAGGGTCAGAGGCCAGTTTTGATTTATCAGAAAAGAAACAGGGAAATAATGCAAAGTGTCTTAAAACTTGTGTGTCTGCTCATAAGGGTAAGTGGGCTGAAAAAAATTATATCGTTGTGGGGAGATGGGACACCTGCAGAGGGGATGCAAAGCCCGCATTGGGTTAACTGGTACCAATGTGAAACATCTAGGAGAGGGATTTCTCTTAGATGTTAACATACAAGGGGTCACTACCCATGCTCTGCTCGACTCTGGGGCCAACCAAAGCATGGTGTCACGGAAGCTTTGGCAGGCAATTGAGGCCCAGGATGAGTCTCGCCAGAGGAAGCCGGAAGGGCAGGTCCAAATTAGGTGCATACATGGAACTGCCTCCTTCTACCCTGTGTACAAAGTAGTGATAAAAGGGTTGGGGGTGCAGAGAAAATTTCTCGTGGCAGTGGTTCCAAAATTACCCTATGAATTAGTATTGGGAAGGGATTGGCCCCAATTTAGGGAAGGATTACAAAAAGGCCCAAAGCAGAAGGTCGGGTTTGTGTCCACCCGGTCTCAGACCAAGGCCCGAAGGGATGGGTCCCCTGAGGATTCTCTGAGTATTTTGCCCTCATCTGATGACCTGGAGAACCCTCTATCTTCTAGAATCAAGAAGGAGAGGACTGTTAAATGCCGCGAGAGGCGGTGTAGGGCTCGGGGAAGGGCTGAGATAGTGACTGGCCAAGGGTTACCCTGGGTATCGGCCGAGTTGGTTGAAAAGTTCCCGTCCTTCCCTAAGGAACAACAGGCAGACCCGGCACTTACCTGGGCATTTGAGTACGCCAAGGTGGCGCGAGATGCCCTTCCTAGATTTTTTTTGGACAAAGGGGTATTATACAGGGAGAGTCGCGAGCCCCGGACAGGGACAGTCAGGAAACAGTTGGTGGTGCCCGCAGTTTTTAAGGGCTTGGTCCTAAGACTGGCCCATCACCATCCGGTCGGCGGCCACAAAGGGGTACAAGGGACCCTGGACCAGATCCTTGTATGTTTTTACTGGCCCGGGATCTTTAGAGAAACTACCCGGTTTTGTGCTGCCTGCCCCTCGTGTCAGCGGGTCACGGCTACTCGGCCTCCAGTAGTACCCATAATTCCAACCCCCATAATTTCTGACCTTATTGGACGAATTGCCATGGACATAGTTGGGCCCCTGGTAAAAACACCCCGTGGGTTCCAGTATATTCTCACTATGGTGGATCTCGCCACCAGATTTCCATGGGCAGTCCCTTTACGCAACATTTCCGCCAAAACAATAGCGTTAGAAATGGTAAAACTATTTTGCGAAGTGGGTTTTCCCCGGGAAATATTAACGGACCGTGGGTCCAATTTTTTGTCCAAATCCTTGGAACAGGTCTGGGACGCTTTCGGAGTGCAACATGTGAAAATGGTCGCCTATCCCCCCCAGTCTAATGGCCTAGTAGAAAGGCTAAATCAGGCAATAAAACAGATGCTAAGATGAGGCTTAGAAGAGAACATGGCAGAGTGGGATGGGTTGCTTCCTTTTGTTCTGTACACCTGCAGAGAGTGGGTACAGGCCTCCCTGGGGGTATCACATTATGAATTAATGTATGGTCGAGCCCCTCGAGGAGTCCTGGATATATTATGGGAGCAATGGATAGAGCCCGAGAAAGAGGCCATGGGAGTCCCGCACTTTCTCTGAGATTTAAGAGGGCGCTTGAGTAGGACCTCCCAGGTTGCTGAGGATAATTTACGGGCTAGTCAAACTCGCCAGAAGGAGCAATATGATCAGGATGCAAAACCCCACCAGTTAGTTTTGGGAGAGAAAGTCCTAGTAATGGTGACAGGCGCCGCCCCAAAATTTGAGTTCCAATGGAAGGTACCGTGGAAAGTAGTCAGACAGGTAGGCCCAGTATCCTATGAGGTAGAGAGTAGTAAGGGTCATAGACAAATTTACCATTTAAACGTTTTCAAACCCTGGCAGGAAAGATCTGGGGTGGCCGTTTTATCTAAGGTAGAGCATCAGGCAGGAAAGCTACACCACAATGCAGATGCCTTATCCAGGATTACAGACTGTTCGGAGGAGCTTCAACAACTTCTGCCAGCCTGTAATATCTTAAGTAGGGGCGTATGTGGCAAGGGGGCCTATCCGGAGTCTGGGGGAGGACAAAGAGACAGGTAATTCACCCTAGTAAAGGGCCCCCCTTTCACCAAATCAGGGTAGGAAAGCCATAAACACCTCCAGGAATCAGAAAACTTCCACATGGCCAACATTTCATGCTCCCCCTAGTGGAATGAAGGGGAGAGGATACAGGGCTCAGAACCCCTCAGGCAGTGAATGCTCCAAGCACTCAGGTGCCCGAAGTCAGGCTGATTGCCATCACCTGAGTAGGGAGAGGTTGAAGCTAGAGCCCTGGAAGTATAAATCCATGCCAGAGTATGAGAGAAGGGGAGGAGAAGCAGGAAGCCAGACTACCACGAGCCGAGGCACAGATGCAAGCAAGGGAAGCTAAACTGGTGCTGAGCTGATCAGAGGAACTGAGCTTCCAAGAGAGGAGAGTGCTAATTGGCATATAGCACGTCTGCAGGAGAGTTTGGAGGGAACTGGAGAGACTCCAAGATTCCCCGGGAGGCTGGTAGCTGAGCACTGTGAGCAGGATCGGGAGTCAGAGCCTATGCAGCTTGGAGAGCCCGAGGTAAAGCTGATTGATGAGGACACTCCCATGGACTGTTCCTTTTGCCAAGCTTTAAACCTGGGGAACAGAGAGAAAACAAGCTAGTCTTGAAAGAGAGTTTTGCCAAGAAAAGGAACCCATAGTCCACAAGCCGGGTGGCCATGATTCCCTCGTGTTGAGAGGAAGGGAAGGTCACTTGGACTAAAGGAGCAAGCCTGGAAACTGTGTTAAGCTTGTTAATCACCTGTTGCTAGAATAGGGACACTGGGGTAAGAAAGTAGCTATTATAACAATGCTTTCTTGTACCCCTGAATTATATTTGTTGCTTGAAAGATTTGAAGCTGAATAGAAGCCATACTATCACAGACAGTGAATGTGATTTTGTTGTTTTGTGCTTTACCCAGCAAGGCTAAAAAGGGAATGAAATATCCTTGCTGTTAAAGACTGTGTATCCTGAGTTATTGAGAACCTTTAAAGAGCCATTTTTGGGTTTTGAGTTTGTTTTTGGTCAATGTTCTGCTTCACAGAGTCCTGAACAAATATCCTGTATGTGGTATGAATGAACCATTGTGCATAAAATAAATTTTGTCATTTGCCTTACCTCTTTGAGCCTGACTACAGCTTTCTGCCTGCTGAAAACATACAGCCACACAAAAACTACATTTCCCAGAAGGCACTGTGGGGAAATAGTTTGAAAAGCTGGAAAAAGCAGATAGCAGAAAGTTCCTCTAATAACCGTGCCCCTCTAAGCTAGAGGCGAGTGGTGGTGGCATGACAACATGTATGAATATCAAGAGGCAAGAAAAATTGTACTTATATTTTTTGCAATACTGGAAAATTAGTGTATGAGAGGTTCTCTAAAAGAATGAAACATGAATTAAAATAAAAAGTCCAACAATCAAAACAATACACCTTAGAAATCCATTTCAATGTGCTCATCAAAAATAAACAACTTATATATCTTTTTTTGTGAGGAGATTGAAATGGGTTTCTAAGGTGTAATATTTTGATTGTTGGATGAGTTTAGCCCTTACAGAAGTGGATTTGGGGTTTAAAATAAAAAGTACCATATTGGGATTGGCTGAATTGAAGTGAGGTTGTTCCATGATTGGGTCCAACAAAAAAAATTCTTGCCTCTGGATAGTTATCATACATTTAGAGAAAAAAATGTATCAATAATGCTAACTCCCTGAAATCCTGAAGGTGTATGAATCAACAAAGAAGCCTTGTCCTGAGAACCTAAATTATGAGAGGAAGTGAAAAGGAATAGAAATGTAAGCATGTAAAAGATACCTAAACATAACACTTTAAAGATTATCCTTTGTACCTTAAATTTTATTCACCAGATCACAGGTAATCAATAAAGGGGAAGAAACACTGTAGCAATTTGTTGATGTGCAATAACCACCATTCTGTCAAACCCAAAAAGCAGCAAATTGTAGTAACCCATGAGAGTCAAACCCAAATGGCGCAATGCAGTCCTGAGATCTAAGGGATCCAAATATGACCTCAACTTCCTTAACAGTCAAAACTTTAACATAGATCTCCTGGAAAATTTCTAAATAAATGGTCTGAATGTCAGAACTGAGTAAATCAGAACCCCCAGAAACTGAACGTCTCACACAAGAGGAGCAACACAATCTGTCACCGTTTGAGAAAGAAATTAAGCAGAAGGTCTGAAGATAAGATCATAAAAACGGTTTCCTTGATATTAAGTTCTAAGTCAAGAGTACCCAACCAGTGCTTAACATCTATCACTTTAGTTATATTTTTAATACTGAAGGAAACATCCCAGAAAGAGAACAAATAGCATTGCAAGTTCTTGATTTTACCATTTTTCACTTTCCCAGGGTTCTGTCACAAAAATGAAATCAAAATTTTAATTTCCAATTTTGAGCTCTTGTACTTATTTGTGTGCCCAGTTCATTAATATGTCTGCTTGCTTTAGTTGAAAAATAGTATACAACGTAGAAACTGGTAGTACCTTCTTTGTTTCTCTTTTGTATTTATCACAGATCAGCTACGGAGCAATGGATCAGATCTTCAATGACAGACTTGAGTTCCCATTCTTTTATCGCACAGTCCCAAATGACCAATCTCAGTTCCAGGGTCTGATTCAGCTCCTGAACCTCTTTGGATGGAACTGGGTGGGGATTCTCACCTCTGATGATGAGAGTGATCAGAGGGGCAGTGAGGAACTGAAGAGTGTGATTATCAGGAGTGGCACCTGTGTAGACTTTGTGGAAGTGATACCTTTAGACCTCTTCCAAAGAGTTACAAATTTTGAAAGGCTTATATATGTTGTCGTCAGAATTATGCTATCATTTGCTAATGTGATTATTATCTACAGTACTTCCCCATACTTCGGACAACAATTCTGCAACATCCCAATCTGGCAAAAGGTTATTGATAAAGTTTGGATCAACTCTGCTGTCACCTCTTCCTTTGCAAATTTAAATGTCCAAAATGCTTCAGCTTGTACCATATTCAATGGTTCTCTAGCATTTACCATTGCGAAAGGAGAAATTCCAGGATTCAAGGATTTCCTTCACAGCATCCACCCATCCACATTCCCAGAGCCCTCCCTCCTGCAGACTCTCTGGAGGGTGGCATTCAACTGTGATCTCCTGAACAATAAATCTAAATGCACAGGGCAGGAGACTCTGTCTCATCTTACACGGGTGCAGTTTGATGTGGATAACTTACGGTTTACTCATAGTCTCTACACCTCAGTCTATACTATAGCTCATGCTTTACATAACATGTACACAGCCAAGTCTCAGCTTGGGAGAGATCTAAATCTGGGATTCCAGGCATGGCAGGTAAACACTCATGATTGACTTTTTGATGGTTTTTTCCTTTTTCTTTCAATTTTTGTAGTAACTTAGCTTAAAAAATGCATTTGCCTAATGACAGAGGGATAGAGGAATTTACAGGGTTCCTGCCTGCCTTCTTAGTAGGATAAACTGTTACATTTTTAGACTAAGGAGGTCATTTTAGAAGCCCTATTCATGCTTTGGGCATCTGAAAACGGATACAGAGTCATCCAAATCAGGGAGACATTCTGAAGCCATTTTTAAAAAACAGTACAGAGATGTCTCAGGCATGGGGACATTATCTAGTATGTATGAATGGCAGGAGCGTGTTCATGGGGCCCAGACTCCTTATACATGCCTACCTGATTTCAGAAACATCCGGCACACGTTTACCTCATCTTAGTCTATACTTGCACCAAGGACCGAATAATTATCTAAAGAAAGTTCATTTTGCCAGTAAAGTACTCGGAGGGCATTTACATGATGGCACTCTTATATTCCCAGTACTGTCCACAATGGTAAAGACAATTGGTAGGAAATGGGGATACCTGTTTTGTGGTTGCTGTGCCAAAGCTCACCTCCACTTGCAGAATGGTAGGCTGACAACATCCCTTGTATAAACTACCATTGTGGGGACATCCATATATTTATCCCCAATAATGTCCATATCTGGTACATACACGTATAGTTGCAGAGATGTTTATATTTCCATTCATGATAACATCCATATTGGATATGTACACATTTCGGACAGGGATGTGCATTCATGTGAAACAAAATGGGAAATATCAATGAAATTAAATGAAATGGGAAATACCAATGGAATGGTCTATTTTGTTTCATATCATTTTAATCTGAAATATGACATTAAAAAATCACTATTGTTTTAATGTGAAACATATTGTTTTAATCTGAAAAATCCAAAATTTGTTTTCCTCCCCAGTGTTGCCATAGACTACATAGGTCTTAAATCAGAGACTGTTAGATTGGAAGGAAAACATCTTACAAATGAGCTAACAGGTCTCCATAGGGACCCGGTTCTAACTAGACTGCTCTTAACTCTGAAAAACTGTGTGCAGAGCACCACCAACCTGAATTTGTCAGATTCCAACAGATACACAAACACAGAAGAACCTCCAGTGCTTCAAAACTGCTTCATACCTACCATATGTAAAAATAAACCACACCAGGCATTGTTTTTCATGATGGCTTTGTTAACTTTTGTGTTTTAGATTTTTATATCCTTTTTACGTCATTTGATTGGTTTTGTATCTACACCTGTGACAGGATCTAAAGTTGGAAAATATCACATGTTGTTCCCTATTCCATCTTCCTCATTAGAGTGAGCTCCATTTACCTGTACCCTTTGACGCGTCCCACTCAACCAATTTCTAACTCAGTCAGTCACTACAGAGTCCAACCCTAGGGTGCTCAATTTGTAATAATTCGCATGTGCGGAACAGTGTCAGAGGCTTTACTGAAATCTAAGTTCACCACATCTAGGGCTCTACCTCAGTCCGACTCTCTATTCACCCAAAGATATCAAGCAGATATGTCTGATAATACTTCTCTCGGGTAACTTCATGCTGCCTTGGATCCTACAATCCATTGGATTCCTGAAACCTCACTATCCTCTGTTTAGAAGCTTTTTCAATAATTTATCCACCACAAAAGTTAGACTATCCAGCCTGTAGTTCTGAACCACATCTTTACTTCCACTTTTGTGTAAAAGGATCGCATGTGTCTTTCCCTAGTCCTCTGGTACCACTCCCAACTCTAAAGAAGCATTGAAAAGATCAGACAGTAGAGCCACTAGAATGTCCTTATGTTCCTTCAATATTATTGGATGTATCGCATCCAATCTCATCACTTTGTCTACTTTTATTTTAGCTAGCTTCTCATGACCAGTTTTCCGAAAGTCATAAGAACATAAGATATGCCATACTGGGTCAGACCAAGGTCCATCAAGCCCAGTATTCTGTTTCCAACAGTGGCCAATCTAGGTCATATGTACCTAGCAGGTTCCCCAAGAGACACAGGTTCCACAATGCTTGTACTGGGTCAAGCATTGATATCCTGGGTCCCTTCTTAATAATGCTTTATGGACCTTTCCTCCAGGAAGTTGTCCAAACCTTTTTTAAACCCAGCTACACTAACAGCCTTTACTACATCCTCCGGTAACAAATTCCAGAGTTTGATTACACGTTGAGTGAAACAATATTTTCTTTTATTAGTCTTAAATAGTTTACCCTGTAGCTTCATTGCATGTCCCCTAGTCTTTCTATATTCTGATAAGGTAAACAATCGATCTACGTTTACCCGTTCCACTCTGTTCATTACTTTATAGACTTCTATCATGTCTCCCCTCAGCCATCTCTTTTCCAGGTTAAAGAGCCCTAACCTTTTTAGCCTTTCTTCATAGGAGTATCCTTCCATTCCCTTTACCATTTTGGTGGCTCTTCTCTGAACCTTTTCTAAAATCGCTATATCCTTTTTAAGATACGGCGACCAGAATTGCACACAATATTCAAGGTGCGGTCTCACCATGGAACGATATAGAGGCATTATAATATCTTTTGTTTTATTTTCTATTCCTTTCCTTATCATACCTAGCATTCTATTTGCTCTCTTGGCTGCTGCTGCACACTGGGCCGAGGGTTTTAACATAGTATCCACAATGACGCCTAAATCTTTTTCCTGGGTGGTGGTTCCTAATGTGAAACCTTGCATCGTGTAACCATAGTTTGGGTTGTTCTTCCCTAGCTGCATAACCTTGCACTTGTCCACATTAAATTTCATCTGCCATTTTGATGCCCAGTCTTCCAATTTATCAAGATCCTCTTGCAATTTTCCACAATCCTCTTGGGTTTTAACAACTTTAAATAGTTTTGTGTCATCTGCAAATTTGATAACCTTACTCTTTATTCCACTTTCCAGGTCATTTATGAATATGTCAAAAAACAGCGGACCCAGCACAGATCCCTGGGGTACACCACTATTTACCTTTCTCCATTGGGAAAATTGGCCATTTAGCCCTACCCTCTACTTTCTATCTTTTAACCAGTTCCTGATCCACAATAGTACACTGCCTCCTATCCCATGACTCTTTAGTTTTGCCAAAAGTCTCTGATGAAGGACCTTGTCAAAGGCTTTCTGAAAGTCCAGATACACAATATCAACCGACTCACCTTTGTCCACCTGTTTATTCACTCCTTCAAAAAAAAACATGTGATGTCAGGCTCACTGGTCTGTAATTTCCCGGATCACCCCTGGAACCCTTTTTAAAAATTGGTGTTACATTGGCGATCCTCCAATCTTCAGGTATCAGAGATGATTTTAATGATAGTTCACAGATTACTAATAGAAGGTCGGCAATCTCATATTTCAGTTTCTTCAACACACCCGGCCCAGGTGATTTGCTACACTTCAGTTTATGTAATAGTTGTAATACATCTTCCCGATGTATCAATATTTCCTTCAATTCTTTCGCATCTGTAAATACCACTTCAGTTATGGGTAACATCCCTATATCTTCCTCAGTAAAGACCGAAGCAAAGAATTCATTCAGTCTCTCTGCTATCGCCTTGTTGCCTCTTAGTGCTCCTTTAACCCCTTTATCATCTAATGGACCAACTGACTCTCTCACAGGTTTTTTGCTATGAATGTACTTGAAAAAGTCATTATTTCGCATTTTTGCTTCCGCAGCAAGCTTCTTCTCAAATTCTCCCTTTGCCTGCCTTATCAATGCCTTGCATTTGACTTGCCAGTGCTGGTGCTGGTGCTGTTTCCAGGTTTCGTCATTTGGCTCTTTTTTCCATTTCCTGAAGGAAGCTTTTTTGGCAACAACAGCCTCTCTGACCTCACCTTTAAACCATGCTGGCAGGTTTTTTGGACTTCCTTCCACTTTTCTTAAAGCATGGAATACAGCTGGTCTGAACTTCCAAGATAGTATTTTTCAACAACACCCAAGCTTGATGTACGTCTTTAAACTTTGCAACTGTTCCTTTTAGTTTTTTCTTAACTGTTTTCCTCATTTTATCATAGTCTCCTTTTCGAAAGTTAAAAGGTAGTACTGTGGATTTCCTTACAATCCCTCCTCCACTAATTAAATCAAAGGCGATCATGCTATGATCACTATTGCCAAATGGCCCCAACAACCTTATTTCTTGCACTAGATCTGGTGTTCCAATAAGGACTAGGTCTAATATGGCTTCCCCTCTGGTCGGTTCATGAACCAGCTGCTCCAAGAAGCAGTCATTTATTTCATCTAGGAACTTTATCTCCCTAGCATGTCCTGACGTGACACTGACCCAGTCGATACCGGGGTAATTGAAATCACCTATAAGCAGTCCTTGATTCCCTTCACTTCTGTTCCTATCTGTGGGGATTTTTATTTGTTTTGGGGGTTTTTTGTGAGGTCCTGCTCCTGGCCTTCATCTGTGAATACAGAATAAAAAAATTGTTCCCCTTCAGCCTTAAGTCCGACAATACCACTTTTGCACTTCCTTCTCTCACTAATATTCCCTTATTGTAAATATCACAGATGTACCAAAGGATAAATAAAAGCAACCATTAACTCTCCTAGAGCTCCTAGGTGTTGAAGAAACATAAAAACATGTTGACAGAAAAAAAGGCCAAATGGCCTATCTAGTCTGTCCTTCCTTAGCAACCACTACAGCATTCACCTTTTTTCCTTTAGAGATCCTCTTTGTTTGTCCCATGCTTCTTTGAATTCAGATACTGTCCTCATCTCTACCACCTCCACTGGGAGACTATTCTACGGATCTACCACTCTTTCCATAAAGAAATATTTCCACATATCACTCCTGAATCTATCCCCTTTCACCTTCATCCCATGTCCCTTCATAGCAGAGCTTGCTTTCAATCAAAAGAGGCTCTCCTCCTGTGCATTTATTCACGGAGGTATTTAAATGTCTTATTCATATCACCTCTATCCCGCCTTTCCTCTAAGGTGTGCATATTAAGATCCTTAAGTCTGTCCTCATATGCTTTATAATGAAGACCACTAACTATTTTAGTAGTCACCCTCTGTACGGAATCCAGCCTGTTTATATCCTTTTGAAGGTGCGGTCTCCAGAATTGCACACAATACTCCAAATGAGGTCGCACCAAAGACTTATACAGAGGCGCTATCACCTCCTTTCTTCTGCTGGCCATTCCTCTCCATATGCACTCAAGCATCCTTCTAGCTTTTACCATCACCTTTTCTACCTGTTTAGCTACTTTAAAATCATCAGACACAATCAAGCCTAGGTCCCGCTCTTATTTAGTAGACAAAAGTACTTCATCCCCTATACTATATTGCTCCCTTGGATTGCTGCAGCCCAAATGCAGGACCTTGCATTTTTTAACATTAAATCTCAGCTACCAATTCTAGACTATTCTTCAAGCTTAACTAGATCCCTCCTCATGATATCTACACCTTTCTGGGTGTCTACTCTATTGCAGATTTTGGTATCATCCACAAAGAGGCAAACCTTATCTGACAGCCCTTCTGTAATATCAATAACAAAGATGATAAAATGAATCAGACCAAGGACAGATCCCTGGAAAACACCACTGGTAACCTTCTTCTCCTCAGAGTGAGCTCCATTTACCTCTATCCTTTGTCACTATGGTGACAAAGGCTTTACTGATATCTAAATACACCACATCTAGGGCTCTCTCTCGGTCCCACTCCCTGGTCACCCAGTCAAAGAAATCAATCAGTTTTGTCTGACAAGACCTGCCTCCAGTGAATCCATGCTGCCTCTGATCCTGTAATCGGCTGGACTCCAGAAACCTCATGATTTTCTTTTTCAGCAGCACTTCCAATAATTTACTCACCACCGAAGTTAAACTAACTGGCCTATAGTTTTCAAAAACATCTGTACTTCCGCTTTTGTGTAAAGGGACCACGTGTGCCTCTCTCCAGTCCTTTGGCACCACTCCTGGCTCTAATGAGGTATTGAAAGGGTCAGTCAGTGGAGCTTCTAGAATGTCCCCATGTTCCCTCAGTATTCTAGGGGCTATCCCATCCGGTCCCATCTCTTTGTCTACCTTAAGTTTAGCTAGTTTCTTATGAACATAGTCTTCTGAAAATTGTTCAAGATGTCCCTCACTTCTGTTCCTGTTTGTGGGTGTTTTCTGAGGTCCTACTCCTGGTTCTTCATCTGTGAACACAGAATATGCAAAATGTTGTTCCGTATTTCTTGATATATTTTCAGATATTAGACAGAAATGCTTACTTTCTTAAGAGGTACATTTTTTAAATCATTCTGCACGTATCTGTCCACGTACACATATAACAAGTGGCATAAAAGTACTGCTTTTGGCATCAAGGTACATACTTTCCTGGTGGGCATACAGTAGATGTGGTATGGTCTGGATAGAGAGCAGGAGGAGTTTGCACATATGCACATAAAAATTATAAAATATTTTAATCTATTTGAGTATTTACTGTATGTAAATCGTGCATGATCATTAGCATCTGCTCACAAGCGGGTATAAGCAATAATGCCTACACTCAAGGTGCATTCTTTGCCACATATTTTAGTATTTTATAAAGACAAGTAGGCACTTCCTTGTGTTTGTAAAATAGACCTATATAGTCACCTCCCCATGCACCCTGTCATGCATTAGTATCCACAAGATTACTGTACGAATTTATTTATGAACATTTTGGGAATGCACTTTCTTTAATAGGAGCATTTCATTGCAGCGATGGTGTCTATTGGTGTGGGGGGATGTCAGTCCCTCTGTCTATCTGTCCAGCCATATGCATGTCTGTTTCTGTATGCGCTCAGAGCACCACACAGTGGAACAATTGCATTATTGCATGACTCAGATAATGCAATTTCTTACCATCCCCTCTAGATATATCCCATGTCTACAGCAACTGTGTTGTCTGTCTTGACTAGTGTGTAATCATTAAAGAGCAGGGTCCGTCTCTTGCATGTGTCTGTGCAGCACTGAATACGTTTTGTAGCGCTACAAAAATGCTCAATAGTATTAGTAGTAGAAGGACAAAGTCTCTGAAGCAGCTGTAAGCACTGATATGATGATTCCAAACTCAAATATTGAGAAATACATTCCTAAAAGTGGGTCATCTGATACATTGATTTAATCCTGGAGGAGGTGGCAAAACTAGGAGGGTTTACTGTGAGGATCTTAGTGTGCATGTAGGAGTTCAATCCCCTGTAGCATAAAGATCTCCAACCCAGCTCTCTCTAACCTCAAGAACCGCTCCCCAGATGGATTTCCCAGAATGCTCCCCCAACCTTCAACACTCCCTGATCCCGTCTTTGACTATTAGAGGTGTTACTCATGTCTAACAGAGGCAGGAGTGATCCCCTGTCACTCCTGCTCAACTGGTCCGGGTTCCAAAATGGCACCCATGACCCCTAGCAGGATTATTAGGGGTGAGGCTGCCAAATAAGGATATTACAGATTATATAACATTATGTACTTAGAATAATCAACATTCTGAAAAAATCCACCTGATTTCAAAGATTTATAACTTCCTTCCATTTCTTAAAGAGCAGTTGTATTGCTGAATGATTTAGCTTCTTAAAGAGAAATCAAAAGCAAAATTAGGAGGCTAATTCCTTATGCCAGATGGTTTGGGAAATGAAATATCAAGGGAAGTTATAATCAAGTACAGTAGGTATTTGCCTGAATTTTCCAAAGATTGAATCTATCGATTAAAATTGCTAGTCATCAACACTTCAGTCCTACTTTCAGATAAAATTGCCTAACCATTTGCTTCCATTTTCAGCTTGCCCGATATATTAAGGAGGTTCGCTTCAAAACACCTAGTGGACATGAGATCTTCTTCGATGACAAAGGGAATGTTCCAGCTCTCTATGACATCGTAAACTGGGTCTTTCTCCCTGATGGCTCCTTAGACAACATCAGAGTTGGAAGTTTCAATCAATCAGCTCCATTGGGCCAACAGCTCATTGTGAACCAAAGCGCCATCTTGTGGAATCCACATTTTACCCAGGCTTGTTATTCTTCTTAAATAACTGTACTGCACCTATACAAACATTCAGGAAGTGGAGGAGAATGGGAAACAAGGGGAAAAGCAGGACTTTGTAGAAAAAGTTGACAATATAATTATTTAAATTCCCATAGGACAGACAATAAAATTCCAGATTTGTAAGCCTCAATGGTTGAACAAAACCTAGACACTGTTGCTATCACAGAGCTATAGTTGACAAAAGCCCATGAAATATACATGACTATACCAGACTAGAATCTGTTTATTAGGGGCAGGAATGGCAGAAAAGGAAAATAATTAACTCTTTTTGTAAAACAAACTATACAACTGAAATGTAGGTGACATGGGGAAAGGATGGGACATTGTGATTATTTTGGAAAGGGGATGTAGGACTTTCATCTATACAGTTCTAAAATAGATAGGAAAAGATCTGGTTAAGATATTGAAAAAAATATGGAGAATGAAGAAGCGGGGGCTATCTCTGTATTTCTTTAATCCTGCCAGATCTTAATTTGAATATTCAATCTGCTTAAATATTTAGAGTTATAAATATCCTCCATTAAGTGTTCATGGGTGAAAATGTGCAAGATTAAAGGGGAATTTTTGAAAGGATATCTAAGTGCAATCTGGGATGTCCAAGCCAAAACATCCCCAACATAAGAAAATTTGAGAAACGTGCATGTGTCTGACATGAACATCCTCGGGGATAGTTACATACTGTAGATGTTCTTTCAGTGGTTTTCTAGGAATGTTTCAGCCTGCCATTCTGCAAGTGGAGATGGTCAGCATCATGACCTTTCCTTATCAATAATCTTTTCAAATGCGGAAAGTATTGGAGATATTAGATTATCATCTTTTCTACACCCTCTGGATATTGGGTATGCATGTCTACAGAATTCCTCCACCATGCCCCTGGCCTACATGAGTGCGCTCGCACCATGGACATTTCTATACCCAGCTCTTTCTAAAATGGGACCTCTCTGTGATTTGAACATCTGAATGCCCATTTTCAGACATCCAAGTCGTAAATAGGACTTGTGAAATAAACACTTTAGTGAATAACGTCCACTAAAAAATGGGACCAGCAGTAAATAATGCTTGTTTTCACATTAACACTTAAGGTGGCATGGTGAAGTGGATGAACCACTGACTAACTCCAAAATAGCAAGTAATCTTTCTTTTTTTTGAGAAAGCAAATAAAAGTAAGTGGAAAAGGGACTGTTACTTTAAAAAAAAAGAAAGATTACTGAAAATGTAAGGCTAAAGATGTCAGTATGTTAAACATAAAAGGGTTCTCAAAAACTGGAGTACAAAGAAGAACTTAAGGTTCAAGAAAGGGAAAGTAGTGAGACTCCGGGAGGATATGATGTATTACAACCTCAATCTTTGGTTAATCTTACCCAATTCCTGGTAGACTCATAAGATACCATAGTAACCAGAGCCACTTTGGTGGCTTCATTTGTTTCTGAATTTGATAAAGCTTTAGTTTTTAAAAGTTATTTTAAGCATAAAGATGTGGATTTTTGTGGTGCTAAAGTACAACTGTTTCAAGATGTATCCAGGGCAACTCAGGTGCGTAGGCAGGCTTTTTTGTCCCTTAAGCCCAGGGTGTTAGCACTGGGTGCATCTTTTTTTCTTAGGTTCCCCTGTAAGTGTGTGATAACACTGCAAGAGGTTAAGTATACCTTTCTTGATTCTTTACAACTGGAGACCTTTTTGTCGAATAGGGAGGGTCCGGGGGATCGATGAGGGATAGTGGCCGGAGTTATACTTGCCATAAATTGAGAGATTTTTCTCGGTGTTTCTTTTGTTTGGAAAATTTCTTTGTTATATCTCCCCTATATGTGGGCTGTTAGGATTTGTTTTATGTTTCTTTGTTTAAATATTTATTATTTTTTCCTGTTTTAGGCCTGTATACTTGCTTTGTCAAGTTTGTATGAAGAAAAGTAAAAATAAATAATAAAAAAGAAAAGAAAGGGAAAGTAGATAAGAAAGCAAAAAGCATATGAAGTAAATTAGCTGAGGATGTAATGAACACTAGAGGACAGCAACCTTGGGCTGGAAGGACTGGGGTTTCTAGTCCCACAGGTGCTCCTTGTGGTCTTGGGCAAGCCACTTAACCCTCCATTGCCCATGTTCCCTGTAAATAGTCATCTCCAAGTTCAATGTAATTTCAGTTTGTTCAATGTAAACCGCCTTGATATCATGAAAGGCGGTATATAAGAAATGTTAAATAAATAAATAAAAATAAATGAACAGAGCTGGCTCATTACCCAGTTTCAGAAGGAAGATACTTTGGCCAATCCTGGTTTTGAATTCAAATCCCAAAGCAGTATGATATATGTAGTCCCCGATTCTAACCTTTAAAATCAGTGCTGTACGTCCCATGATGCACTGGGATAGGGTGGTCATTAATCCAGGAGTGACCTGAAATCTCCCTCCTGGAATTGGATGACTGGGCAGCTTTGAGTTAGGTAATGCGACTTTTCAGGTATGTTAGTGAAAAAAAGGATGATGGTAATAGGATTCTCAGAATAGGAGATGGCACAAATAAATGTGTTGCGGGTGACCAAAAAAAATCAGATATGGCAAAGGAATAACTCTTTTCAGTACTAATTGAAAAAAGGGATTGGAGCAGGGCTGCCAATTATTGGAAAGGGTACGTTTGTCAGAGGCAGACTTTCAGAATACAGAGGGATATGGAAACTTGCAGAGACTCATGGAAGCGTCTCATTTGTATTAATGACTAGGAACCGAAAAGCGAGACCATATGCAAAAAACGATGTTGCTCATTGGTGAGGTCCATCCTGACTTTGGTAAATTTGTGGCAACCCCTGCAACCAGGTAAGTGTTGTTGAAAGGGCTATTCAGACGCTCTAAGTGAAGATACGGACAGAGCACTTTGGTACTATACAGAAAGTTTTGGGGCAGTGGAAGTGGAGCTATTAATTTTCTATATAACACCACCACTATATGGCCAAAGTACCACATCGTTATCTTTATCGTTATCTTTATTTGCACACTTTTTATACCGCCCTTTATGACATCAGAGTGGTTTACAATCAAAACTCAAAAGGAAGGCCAATAGCCGAAAAAGGAAAAGAACTACATTATTTGACAAGACACAGAACAGGCATTCATGCATGACTCTTATGGAAATTAAAAGGTCACGGAAAAGGAGACAATGTCTTGCTGTGCATTGGGAACTGGTTAAAAGATAGAAAACAGAGAATAGGGCTAAATGGCCAATTTTTGCAAAGAAGGAAGATGAATAGTGGAGCACCTCAGGGATATGTACTGGGACCGGTGTTTTTAATATGTTTCTAAATGTTATGGAAATAGAAACAAGACGTGAAGTGATCAGATTTGCAGTTGACACCAAATTATTCAAGGTTTTTAAACTGCATGCGGACTGTGTGAAATGATAGAAGGATCTTTCAAGAATGGATGACAGGTCATCCAAATGGTACATTTAGGGGCTTGTTTACAAAGCCGCGGCTCCGATAATGATCAGAAACCACTACCGCGGCTTTGTAAACAAGCCCCTTAATTTAATGTGGACCAGAGCAAAGGGAAGCACGTAGGGAAGAATAAACCAAATTATAGCTACACCTAGATTCCACACTAGAAATCACCACCCAGGAAAATGATCTAGCTGTCTTCTTGAAGTACATGTTGAAATCTTCAGGACAGTGTTCAGCAGTTGTCATAAAACAAACAGAATGTAAGTATATTAGGAAAGGAACAGAAAATATAACAAAGGATATTATAAAGCATATTGATCCATGGTGTGACTCTACCTTGAGAATTCTGTGCAATTCTGGTCATCACATCTCAAATAAGAGATAGCAGAATTAGAAAAGGTACAGAGAAGGGTGACCAGAATAATAATGGGATAAATCATCTCTGCTATGAGGAAAGACTAAAGAGGTTATGGTTTGGAGAAAAGACATCCGAGGACAGATATGATAGAGATCCATAAAACCATGATTGGAGTAGAATGGATAAATGCAAATTAATTGTTTAATCTTTCAAAAATTACAAAAACTAGGGAAACATCATGTAATTACAAAGTAGAACATTTAAAGCAAATAGGAAAACATATTTTTCATCAAGGCATAGTTAAGCTCTGGAACGTGTTGCTGGAGGATGTGGTAAAAGCTGTTAGTGTAACTGGGTTTAAAAAATTTTTGGGCATGTAGGGGTTAAGTACTTGTAGGGGTTAAGTACTTGTAGAGGTTAAGTATTAGATAGAGTGTCAACAGATTTGCTTTTAATTTTAAGTGTTAAGGGTTAATAATGTTCCTGGTTCATAATCACTCAATGGCTGCCCCACATCTCAAAAAATTGCTAAAGAACAATAGCCAGGCTGCTATACCATGTGAGCCAGCATTCAGGCCTTTGCAAGAAGAGACCCAGCACCGGAAGGAACCATATAAGGAAATATCATGAGCCTTGCAAGGTGCCAATCTGGGCTGGAAAGTCCAGACTTGGGCCTGCAGGGGCTATCAGATACAGGCCTGCAGAGGCTATATGCAAAGAAACACGTACACAGGAAACCACAAGCTGGCAACATATATGCTAGGCCTGGCTCTGAAGAAAGCAGGTGGCTGGACCATAGTTAGTAAGTATGAGAGAGAGAGAGAGAGAGAGAGAGAGGGCAGAGGGGGGAGAGAACACAGAGGAATGGATCTGGGGACTGTATAAAGAAAAACGGAAGCAAAGAAAAGTATAAATGTAGTATCCTTTTTATATTCCTGGGAAGAGTGTCTTCTTGAGATGCCAAGTGCTCGATAGAACTCTCTTCCACACATCTGCCTGTACTTGGTCATCAGTTATCTAATAAACAGAGACTCTGATTGCACCTGTACTGACTTTTGGATCTGATCATTGCAGGTAATTAGTAATAATTAGGTTGTGGTCTACTTTGTGCGTAACAGAGCCGCACAGCCAACACTGTTTTTAAGATAGACTTGGGAAAACATTGCTTTTCCCTGGGATAAGCAGCATGGAATCTATTTATTTTTTTGGGGATCCTGCCTGCCAGGTCCGGCACAAGGAGATTAAGCACCCTAGGTAAGCCTTATCCCTTCCCCTCCCTCCCCCCCAGCTGCTACTGCCCCTCGCTGGGACATAGTGTTGACAATGGCCTAAAACAGCATGCAATGCTTATTTTAAAATTTCAGTGCAGTGGGAATGTCTGCTTCTTCCCCCACTGATGCCAACTTCCTTTTGTATGGGGCAGAAGCTGCTTCTGCACCCATGCAAACAGGAAGTTGGCATTGGGCATGGTGGGGGGTGAAAGTAAACAGCCTCATGGCACTGAAGTTTAATGTAAGCGCTACTGACTGCTTCAGGCCATTGCTGCCATTGAAGGTCCCAGTAGTAGGTTGATGGAGCGGCAATGGGTGCTCCAGAGGACTGGCACTCTAGGCAACTGCCTAGTTTAACTAATGGTAGTGCTGCCCGAATGCCAGTTACTTATGATTTGAATTGGCCACTAGGGGGGGGGTCATTTTGTCCCACCAATAATGGGGATGGATGTCCTGTTGGGATGTCCATCCTTGTTATTCACCCCCCTGCAGGCCCTGAAAAAGCCTCCTTTTATGAACAACGTGTTTGTATGGGGAGGCTTAGAAGGGGGTGGGAGGAGGCATTCTGGAGGTGGAGCAAGGGCAGTCTGTGACCCAGGATATAAAGGGTTGATTCTGAGGTCAACCTTGTATGTCCGGGGCTGTGAACAGAATAAGCCCCCTTAGATGCCAGGCCGAGAACAGAAGATAGGGGGGTGCAGTAAGTTCTCCGCATCCAGAACCTGGCCATGGGAGGCCAGTTTGAGGGTTCAGCAGAGGGGAAAGAATTGAATTGGCGGTGGCCTGCATTCCTGGCTCCATTCAGGAGCCGTTGTACCATGGTAATGAGACTCTATGGCTCTGTGGCCCCATTTAGGAGCCAAACTTAGGTAGCAAGGCAAGAGGCCATCCATTCAGACTGATCATAGTCAGGGCCCGGGTATGCATGTTCAGGCCGTAGACCTGATTCTGATCCTGCAAGCGTCTGTGGGGTCAGAATCGGGTCTACCTCTGGGCGTCCCGATTCCGATTGGACTCGAGGGCCTGGACGGACATATTAGAAAAAGCCTCCATGTATCTGCATTTTGGACTCATTTTTTTAAATTTTAAGCACGCGCACAAATTGCTTCTGCACTTGAATATCAATGGTGTGTATGCAAATTCAGAGCTATATGTGAGGACAAGCAATTTGTGCCTGCAGTAAGTATGCAATCCCGACAGATTGGGGCCGTATGTGACCAATGTGATGAAAATGGTGATTGTACACTTTCTTTTCGGTCAATGTTGTAACAGGATACTGGGCCTGATAGGCCTTTGCTCTGCCTTAGTAGATAACATAGGACAGAAGAAATATGTTCTATTAACCATCAGGGGGCTATATGGATATTGGCACTGGAGATCCAGATTTATTTAACTACAATGGCTGTCATGGCTGAATATTTACCCATAAAAGGTTTTAACTAAAGAAACAAACAAATAAACATATAAGGCCATACAGGTAATGCTTCACTCTCAGTCACATTAACTTTAAGTAAATTGATTCTCATTCACTCAATCATGGCTTTGAGATATGTCACCGAATTAGCCATGGCCAGATAATGAAAACTACCAAGGGTACATGCAACTACAAGTCATCAGCATAGATAAAATAATGAACTGAAGCAGTGTAAAAATATGAGTGTACTCTACACATGTATTTGCATATTTCATACCATCATGGATACATTGCAACTCCACCTGTGCTCCTCCCAAACTACACTCCCAGGAAGGAGTACATGCGCTGTCTTTAATGTACTCGTCATCTTGTTGGCATGTTTTACTTATTTGCACATAAACCGATGCACAGATTTATAAAAGGACTATCAGAGGCCTATTTCATTCAGGCCGTCCAGCATCAGTACTTCCGAGAGGAATCGGGCCATGCAAAGTTAGACCCAATTCTGATTCCCCGGGATCAGAATCAGATCTAGTGCCTAAACGTGCTGACCGGGATCCGATTCTGACCGGCCACATGCCCAGCCACAACCTGACTAGCTCAGACAGGCTCCTAAATGTAGCCGCAGAGCCATGGCATCCTTCCGCCATGGTACCGTGGCTCCATTCAGGAGTCGCAAATGTTGGCTGCCACTGAAATCTTCCTTTCCCTGCATTTGGACCCTTGAACTGGCCTCCCAAGGCCAGGGTCCAACTGTGGGGATCCTCCTGCCCCACTATCTTACCTGTCTCCACCAGCCGTTGCCAAAACTCTGTGTTCAGGGGGACTTATTCTACCATTTATTCCAAGGCCCCAGACGTAAAGGGCTGACCACTGAATTGGCCCTGTATGTCTGGGTTGCGGCCTGCCCATGGCCCTCCCTCACACCACCTCACGAACATCCCCTCCCCATCTAGGTCTCCCCATTCAAATCCGCTGTTTGTATGGGGAGGCTTTTGCCAGGGCTGGCAGGGGTGCGAATATCGTAGATGGACGTCCCAATGGGACATCTATACTCACTATTCGTGGAACTGAAGGCCCCCATTTTGTATAAAACAGGCTTGACACACAGATAAACCTCTAGAAAATGACTCCCCACATGTCCAAGATATAAATCTGGAAAGCTTTAAGTGTCAAAAGACTTCACAAATAGAACAAGCAACAGAAAAAGAGAATTACATTTGTTTGCTAATTAACTGGAGACTTCCCTCCATGACACTGTCCCCACCAGAAAAAAGAAGCAGATGCACACATACACTCCCATGCTAACTGCCTAGCACACTTTAGTACAAGGCCCCCAAAGTGATTGCAATAAACAAATTGGTGAATGGAGAATAGGTACATTTGGTAGTGCCTTAAACAAGAGAAGTACAATCCTAAACCTGATTCTCTGCGATATCGGTGACCCCTTGCGTTCATAGAAGAGAAGTACAATCCTAAACCTGATTCTCTGTGATATCGGTGACCCCTTGCGTTCATAGAAGAGAAGTACAATCCTAAACCTGATTCTCTGCGATATCGGTGACCCCTTGCGTTCATAGAAGAGAAGTACAATCCTAAACCTGATTCTCTGCGATATCGGTGATCCCTTGCGTTCATAGAAGAATAGAGTATCACAATCAGACCGTTTTGCTTGTCGTATACAGGACTGCCATGTTCAGTATACATTTAAGTCTCCATTATAAAAGCCATTGCAATAGTCTAAATGAGAAATAATTTACACATGCATTAGACCAAGTTCACTAGGGCTTGTGAACGTTTTGGTAACAAGTGGCACATGTTAGTGAATCAGTCTGACAGTCTATAATACGCATTTTGCAAAGCGACTGTATGGCAGTTTTTTCGTAGTTCAGGTATATTTGTTTCAAACGAGAGGCTTTTAGGATTAAGGGTCTGGATGGAGACAGAACAGACAGAGTGCTTGATTAACTAAGCTATTCACCCATTGACACAGAAAAGGGAAAAAACCTTAGTAAGTCCAGTGCAGAATTTCTTATACAGAGAGAGGCACATTCCAAAGTGGGAGTCCAGGCACCTGTGCGGCCAGTCGGAATCAGGACGCCCAGAGATAGACTCGATTCTGTGGCTTCTGGTTCTCACAAGCAGTTGCCCAAATATCACCAATCAAAGAATTACTTAGACGGCAGTTGCTTTAATTACAAAAACCTTTTATTTCAGCATAACAAAATAGCAGTGTCATACAGAACAGCAAAAGCCCGTCTATAGAAATGGCAGACAGTACTTTCTCTCTCTCTCTGTCTCTGTGAAGGGGGAGAAAATACTGCCCACCCTTACCTGAAAAATAACTGCCTTATATACATTTCTCCCCGTCTCAAATGTCTGTTTCAAATTAATCATACATTTCTTAAGTGTCAGCAGGGCCTCAGGATCCTACAACACTTGAATCCATCATACATTCTTAAGTGTCAGCAGGGCCCCAGGATCCTACAACACTTTTCCCAGGGGAGAATCTCCTTACATTTGTATATCTGGACCTGCTCTTGGATTTGCTCATTTATGCATGGCCTGTGACCTCTATACATCTGGATTTGCTTTTAGGTCTGTTTATCTATGCATGGCCTGTGACCTTTGACCCTTCCTGTATTTTTCCTTCTTCTTGGCACTAATTGAAACCAGGCAGAGAGTATTTTGTGCTCATTAGTTTGAATTCTTTGCTTGACCTGCACTTTTTGCTGATATTAATTACTATACATAAAAAAACAGGTACAACCCCAATCAATATGACCCAAAAACAAACAAAACCAAAACCATAAATATGCACAAAAAATATATGCTCAAAAAATATATGCACAAAAAAAGGCTCAGGACTGGCCGTATACTGGTATAGGAGGAAAAAAGACCTCAGTATCTCAGATGTTTCGCTTCAATGGCTTCTTCAGGGAGCAAAAAATCACTCGTCACCATGCAATCATGTGACTCTATGAAACGAAGCACCGGAGCAAGAAAAGCTGAAAACAACAAGAAAAATAAAAATAAAAATGACTAATACAACAAAACAAAACAGGAACTGGAGTCAACCCCCCTAAAATGAACCAGGCCAACAAATATGTTTATATACCCTGTATGCTGGATTTGAGAAATAGAGCATAAAAATGCAAAAGATACAAAAGATAGCAGCCAAACAGACGCTAGTGAGAATACCGGCTGCTGGCTCACCTTCCCAAACGCCGACTCATGCGCAAAGCAAAAATACATAAAGGCGGGGTTAGAATGAGGGGGCCAATTACAAACAGCCGGTTGTCATAACAGACCTAAGCGTCAATCCTGACAATCTTAAAACAAAAAACAGGGAAATTCCAAAAAAACACCACATTTTTCTTTTTCTTTTTCTTGTTGTTTTCAGCTTTTCTTGCTCCGGTGCTTCATTTCATAGAGTCACATGATTGCACGGTGACGAGTGATTTTTTGCTCCCTGAAGAAGCCATTGAAGCGAAACATCTGATGTCGGAGTTCCTTATCACCTGAAGTACAACATTGTAGAAGCATACTTCGACGAGGTTTTCAGCTCATCACTGTTTGATTCAACATCTTCATTATTATTTTCATCATCATCATCATCATTAAGTGACTGTTATCATCTAAAGATAAGTGTCCGGAGCCTTTTTTGTTAATGTTGTGTGACGTTAGCATTTCTTTGCTCGGAAGCCTGTTGGTTGGAGGTTTTTTTATGACCGTTGATGTAATTTCCAGTCTGTTCAGTTTCTTTAGACGTTTTGGCGTCTGTAGACAGACTTGATTCCTGTCACTTTTGTGCAGGGAGATACTGAGGTCTTTTTTCCTCTTATACCAGTATACGGCCAGTCCTGAGCCTTTTTTTGTGCATATATTTCTTGAGCATATATTTTTTGTGCATATTTATGGTTTTGGTTTTGTTTGTTTTTGGGTCATATTGATTGGGGTTGTACCTGTTTTTTTATGTATAGTTTTCTTGCCCCTTGAGAGGATTTTTGTTAAATTGATATTAATTACTAGGCCCAATATTCTGCACACTCCTATCCAGAATATGGTTTCCCAGAATCCTTCCATAGCAGGCTGCATCCATTATCTTATGGCAAGCATATACTCTCATATAGCTATTGTCTTCTCATATAGCTATTGTCTTCTGTGCCATCCATAGTTTCACCAGGTAAGGGTGCAGTCATATAAAGCCAATATAAAGCCAATATATAAGCAGACCTAACTCAGATTTCCCAACATTAGCCACTTTTTCTTTTCCTTTTTTTTTTTTTTTGTTGGGGGGGTAGTAAAAGTAATCCCGTGAATAACAACCATTTGAGACAAAGATGGATCATTCAAAGGCAATCGTTGGTACTGATCCCTTGACACAATATACATGGTTTTAGTGCTTTGCGATATCATTCGTTTACAACAGGCAAGTAAAATGGATAAGGCACAACAGGCAATGATTGCAAAACAAGCGATACTTAAAAGCGTAATAAAGAAGGCTTTAAGTCCTACACCTAAACTAGCAAACCATGAAGCAATACTACCCCAGATATTATTAAGTTGAAGCCCCCCTTTAAAATCATCAATATATAATTCAGAGAGATGCTTTATCTTATTCATTGTATCTAACACAAACACCGTGTGGTTAGCGATTACAGTACAACAGTTTGTAGCATTAATGAAAGTGCATGTTCCGCCTTCAGTGGCCAAAAGTAAATCCAAAGCTTGCCTATTCTGCAGAGTCATTTGTGTATTTTGCTCAAGGGACTCAGCTAGGCGTGATATGGATTCAGTAACAGCTTTCATTTGAATATGCAACAAACATTGCAAACGGTGTACAGCCATACCAAGCTCAGCAGTTAGGGCGGGGGTGGCAAAGGGAATCCAGGCCGTTGCGCTAAGGGCATCCAAACGAGTTTTAGTCATGGGATAAGTGGAATTGATATACTCAAATGAGGCCTGAATGGCATCATCCTCGGCTATAGAGGAATCCCAGGGGCTAGCATAAGCTGAGGAGCTACGTTTTAATCTATGCAGGGTGGAGCGAGAAGCTGAATGATGGGTAACATTAAGAGGTATCAAGACAGAAAAAGAAGAAACTTTAACCAAAGCACAGGGTAATAGGGAGAGGTTAATTACCTGATACAGAGTTTCCCCACACAACCAATAATGACCCATTACAGCAAAGAGGTTTGTAGCAGGTGTCCATATGCGACTCATATGATGCCCATCAAACCACTTAACAAAAGATTTTCCCGTGGTAGCTGAGGTAAGATCCCTCCTGAAACTGGACATTGGGAGATAGCATGAAGTATATGGAGATTCATTCTGAGAACCCGTTGACAGCACGGCTGAACCATCGTGGTAAATGGGACCAACCCCCACATACCAGCGGAAGTCTGATCCAGTAAACACTACCGGGCTTCTTGTAATATTTTTCCAATCATATTGCATACTGGAGGGGTCCATATTACCGGATTGATTATACCACTTTATCATGACAGAATTACTAGCAAAATGAAAGGATCCACTAAGCACATTATACGACAAATTACACTTATCTGAAAAAGCAATGGATACATTTGTTATTAAACATAGATCAAATATCATATTTGGGTCAACATAAACACGCAAAGGGTCATGTATCATATTCATTGCATGCCATGTCTGGGAACAATTAAAAGTCTCATAACAACTGGCAGAAAAATTATTATTATCTACACAAGCAAGCTGTCCTGCATACTCATTTAAGGGAACCTTTGAAACATGTACTGGAGCATATGATACACCCTTTGGTAAAGGGGTACAAATAATGCAGTCTGCAATGTTCATCAGGGAAACAATGTGTAATACTGATTGCTTCCACAAGTTCAGAGAGCCTTCAGGTAAAGCCCGGGGTGCTTGAGATATCGTCTGGTTAGTCTGGTTCCATCCCTGGAGAAACAAGGCTAGCTGTCCATCTGGATGTAAACACTCAATAAGGAGCACGATTATGACAGAGATTCCCAGAAAAAGGCACAAGGATGCCCATGGAGTAGGCTTGACAGCGATCATCTTTGGTACTAACAACATAGCACTGTGGTGAGAACACGTGAGTTCTGTAGGGAAATAAAACTGATTAATCAGATGGGACAGCTGGAGACGCTTTTAGATGGCTGACATGCACCCAAGTATCAGTATCATTCAGTCTGGCAGCAAAAGGGGAAGCAGCAGTGACAACGTGGGGTCCTGAAAAGGTTGGGCAGTCCCAGGATGCACGAACGCAATTTCTTTTATAGACAGTGGACCCTACAGGGAAGCAAGGTAATAAGGATGGACTGGACACAGACTGTGTGTCTGCTATACGGTCGGCAATTTCTTGGAGCGCAATCCGGAGTCCTGCAAGGTAAGCAGAGAGACTATCATGAATCGGAACATGGGACTGTGATAAATTAGTTGTGCGCATACGCCGGCCAGTGGCCATTTCATGAGGTGTCAGATGTAATCGTTTGATCGGGCTATTACGCAGCTGAAACAAGCACATTGGTAATGCTTGTAGCCAGGTCATGTGACCAGAAGCGCAAATCTTTCTGAGTTGAGTTTTCAAAATGCCATTACATCGTTCAACAAGACCATTGGAAGTAGGTTTATACACAGAAACATACTTCCACTGAACAGGAAGATGCTGGGTGAGTGCAGTCACAAGAGCATTACGAAAGTGAGAGCCATTATCAGAATATATGACTTTAGGAATGCCAAATCGGGGAATTATTTGTGTTAGCAAAACCTCTACTACTTCTTCAGCAGTCTCTCTATTGCAGGGGAAAGCCTCAATCCATTTAGACCAAGGGCAAACCCACACTAAAAGGTACCGCTTTTGAGCACATCTGTGGATCATGTCAGTAAAATCTACATACCAGGATTCAAAAGGACCACTTAGAACCGGGAGGTGACCTTTGGCTATGGGTTTTCCTCCTGGCTGAGAATTCAGGATACACACAGGACATTTAGCTACTAGTTCCTGAATGCGATTTTTCATGTGTGGACACCAAAAAATGTCCTCAAGCATGCTGTAAACATTTGCAGTACTAGAATGATAGATATCATGAATGAGTTCTGTGAGGCGTTTCAGTGCTACATAACAGATACAGAGTTTTCCTGATGGATGTACCCACATTTTCTTAATTTGGGAACAACCTAGTCTCTCCCAGTTTCCTATCTCATGAGAAACAGCATCTTTCTGATAATCAGCAAGGTCAGGTACTAAATAGATCTGTGATCTGGTGACAGGTAAAGTCAGGGAAGCATTACTAGTTACTTCTTTGGCTAACTGATCTGCCAGGGCATTGCCCATCTGGCGGAAAGAGTCTCCCTGTGTATGTCCAGGAACCCATTCACAGCACAGAAACAGATTGTTGATTCTGCGTTTCTCTAAACACTCATAAATTTGATGTATCTCATCAAGATGTGAGATTGAGCTGGCTGAGGAAGTGATAAAACCTCTTTGTGACCATTTCTTGTGAAGCGCTGTCAGCACTTGTGCTGCATATTGGGAGTCAGTGAATATAATAATGTTCTGTCTCTCCTGATGCAGTAAGACTGCCAAAATTGCACAGAGTTCAGCACCTTGAGCACTATAAGCACTCGGCAACTGATATTGCAACACATCTAGAATGTCACCAGATAGAGATATCTGTACTGCACTGAAACCAGAACATAGTGACGTCTCAGAACCGTCAGTAAACCAGACTTTAGAATTGACAGGCATTTCGTGAAGAGACAGAATATTATCTGCGAAAGAAAAAATGGGGACGTTATCTCCCGCCTCACCAACAATGACAGAAACTAAATTTTGTAGGTAGCCAAAAGGGTGACTTGCAGGGAATGGCTTAATGAGAATATGACTCCGTAGCAGAGTAGCACAAAGCTGGTGCACCCGATGTGGGGTAAAGTGGAGAGTATTACTGCATAACAATGCCTCTACTTCACCGGAGCAATACACAGTGAGTCGCAAGGGATGAAAGATGTTATAGGTCTTCCTGACTGCCTCACTGGTGGCTACTAACCCTCTCTCAACATCAGGCAGAACTATTTCTGTAACAGAAAAAGACCCTGACAAGTAGGACACAATTTTACCATCATCCTGATAAATCACAGCTGCCCACGTGTGATGTCCGTGAAAGCTAATGAGAAACATATCCTTTGAATAGTCAGGGAGACAGAGACTTGGTGTGTGTGATACATCAGTCAAAAGAGATTGAAGCAAAATCTGGTCAGGAGCTGACAGGCTGATAACAGTCGACCCCTTAGCCCCCCCCCCCCTTTTAAATATTTGCGAAAGGGATGTGTGCGTTGACTGTGACCTGGGATCCAATTACGGCAGAAGTTTATCATGCCGAGCAGAGATCGCAATTGCTTTACAGTGGTAGGCATCTGTAATTGCAAGCAGTGTTGTTTAGTTTTCTCTGTCAGAGACAGCATTCCATCTCCTACTAGGAAACCCAGAAAAGTGACTTCAGTTTGGCAGATCTGTGCCTTGGCCATATTAATCTGGTAGCCACTTTCCAAAAGATAACAAACAAGTTTATCTGTGAGGGCCAGGTTTGTTGCAGCCTCAGCTGTGGAAAGCAGTAAGTCATCTACATACTGTAACAAAGACACATTGCTGGGCAACTCTGCCCTGAATGATTGCAAATCAGCAACTAGTGCTTGAGAGAATATGGAGGGACTTTCCACATATCCTTGGGGTAACCTGGTCCACTGATAATGCTGACCCTCAAAAATAAATGCCAGAAACTGCCTGGATGTGGTTTCGACCTCTATCCCCAAAAAGGCATGGGAAAGGTCCAGAACAGTATGATATTTGTACAGAGTAGTCGTTGTCAGCAATGTGGCAGGGTTTGAGACTACTGGAAACTGTGGTTCAATAACACTGTTAAGTGCACGTAAGTCATGAACTATTCTCCACTTCCCATTAGGCTTTTTCACAGGGAATAGTGGGGTGTTATATGGGGAGTTACTGAGTTCAATAATTCCATGCTGTAACAGCTCCTGAATCTCTTGGCGAGATCCCTGCAGGGCCTCCGGTTGGAGGGGATACTGCGGAATCTTTGGTGGTTTACAGCCAGGCTTAATAAGAATGGTAATAGGCAGATGTGATTTAACTCGGCCATAAGGGCTGAGGAGCAGTGACCGCTCAAGGCTTTTTTCTCCCAGCGGACCATAGGTGAATTCAACCTGTAATTTCACCAATAAGTCCCTACCCATCAAATTTACTGGGCAATATGGGGCAAACAGAAAAGAATGAGAAATCTGCTGATCTCCTATTCTTAAACAAATAGGTGTAGTTAGATAAGATGTAAGGGGTCTACCATCAAAACCAGTGGTAGTCATTTTCTTTTTACTAAGCTGGCATCTCTGTGGTAAAGCAGTTAATACAGAGGAAGTGGCTCCTGTATCAAGTAACATTTCTGTGGGCTCATCATTAAGATATACTGTGATCAGAGGTTCCTGATATGTGAGCCTCGCCTGTAAGATATAGATTCCCAGTCATTGTTGGGGTGGGGGTCCAGAATCCCGGGGAGGTGTCCACAAGGGAAAACGCCTCCTATCAAAGTTCTCATTTCTGCGCTGAGCACGGCATGAGCGCTGAAAATGACCGTAACCACCACAGTTCCAACACTGTGGGGCAAGAGTACGGTTATTTTGTTGGTAAGAGGGACCTCGACGCTGTGGCTGAGGATAACGGGGTCGTTGGGCTCCGTTATAGTAAATGCGCTCCTTATCTCTATCCCATACCTCAGCACAGGGGTCTGGAACATCATCCTCATAAGGATCCAGATATTCCATGTCATCAATTTTCTCCTGCTGTTCCCTAATTTTCTGTTTTAGTTGTCTAATAAGTTCATTATTAGATTTATCAAGATGTAATTTGGTGGTGGATTGGGGATCTTTAATTTCTTGTAACCCTTTAAGTTGAAGGTGTAACAAGCGTGCTTGGGCCTGTTTCAAATCCTTCTCAGGTTTCAAAGTGTCCTCCTCTAAAGATCGAATATAATGCAAAATATGGGCCTGTTGTTTAGGCCATGGCTCAGACTCCAAGGCTACTATAGACTTTAATTTTGCAGTTACAGATGGGGGTAATGTATTACACAAAGTCTGGAAAAATACAGGTCTCATACAAACATCATCGTATGGTACCCCCATTTGTGCTTCCCATAAATCTTGAAATCGTATGAGGTATGCACTGATATCCTCACCTATTTGGAATCTCATAGTAGTGAGGGGAGCCAAACTGCGCTGAGTAGGGTACATCTCCCTGAGGGCGTCCCAAATACGAGGACGAAACTCGTTGAAGGAAGCACCATCGTAAGTGTTAACTGTGACTTTCACCTGTTTTAAGTGAGCATTGGCGAACACTTGATTTGTCGCACTATTTCCCAGAATTTTGGCCAATAAAGCTTTGATATCTCCCAAAGCCAAATTATATCCAGCCGTAATTCTTTCAAATTTTTGAATCCATGTCTCTCCCCCTCTACTAAGAGGAGGGAGACTACTGGCTATATTAGTCATATCAGTAAAACTCCATGGGATATATTTAGATTTTCCTTCATTTGTGTAGATTACTGGAAACAGAAGCTGTTTATTAGCGTCCTGATTCTCATACTTCTCCCAAACCCTAAGACCTGCCTCCATATAGGCAGAATCCCAGTTAGGGTCTCCCGCTCCTCCGCGAATGCAGAGTCGGGCGGTGTTAAGGTGTACAGTTTCTAGTGATCCATTAGGGGGCCACTGTAACATCTGGGGCTGGTTGGCTCTTGTCCAACCGTACATGTTGGAGGACCATCGGTAAACATAGTAACCATTTCCATCCTCCTGCTCTGTAATAAAAGTAAGGATACAGGGTTGGGGAGCTCGAGGAGCTTTACCACCTTTCACAACTCCACAAATCACTGTAAGTGCACTTTTTTTCTCTTCATCATCTACTACCTCATCTACCTTCTCCTCTTCTTCCTCTTCTATAATCGCCTTAAGACGTTTTTCCCTATCTGTCAGGTCTAACTCCCATCTTTTAAGATTCTCAGTAATGTTAACCTCAGATAGTTTTAAAGCTTGAGCCTGACTTTCTAAATCTTCATGTTCTGCTGTTAATTGCTGTTTCAACTCTTCTAATCTTGCCTGTGCCTCAGCATATGCACTGGGATCTGGGGCAGGGGTGGCTTTTAAGTTAACATGACCCTCAATCTTTGCCCAAGCTCCCTCAGTGTCCAAGAGTTTATGCAGGACCTGTTCTGGGGGTATAGAGGCTGCTGGGTGAGAAGTGGGTTCTGACTTGGGCTGGAAGACAGGGTCAGAATAGCCTATGGCTGCCATAGCTTTACTTTCGGCTGCCCAATAAGAAGGTGGGGGCACAGGGGCAGAAGACAAAGGCTCTGGACCAGCCTGCATCCACAGGGAAATATGTTGCAAATGTTCCAATTGGGCTTTGCCACATTTGTTAAATAAGATATGATCCCTAATTTTGGTCAAAATGAGCGGATCAAACGACCCCCCTGCTGGGCAGGCAAGAGAGGGTGTTTTCTTCGTCCATTTTTCCCATTGTTTAGAACAATTTTTTATTGCAGCCTCCAGTAGAGGGTTCTGTTTAACAAGGCTATCTATGGGGCTAGGACCGGGCTCAGTTCCTTTCTCAGTATTTTGTTCCTGTTTAGATTTTCTTTTAAACATTTCTCTAGCTGTCCCTTCTCTATAGTCTATGTAGACCTGGTGTTTTCACTGTTCAGGGACAGGGGCAATTAACTTCGCCTTTTACCAATAGCAAATTGAACCTCCTTATATACAGAGGCGCGCGTAATTCCGCTTTTAGGTGGCAATCCAAACCTCTTAATTAACAGAGGAGCGAAAATTACGAATCCAGGACTCCTACACACATACAACGCTTGTGCTTCATCTAAACCTAGCCAATCCCCTCGCGGGGGTATGAAAACGTGGATAAAGACACACACTCGCTTCGTTTTAATAATAATACATACAGTCTCAAGCGTACATCAATCAATCCCAGAAAGACAGAGACCTAATGTCTGGGCAAAACTTTCAAACTTTCTTTCCCTAACATTACAACTAAATACAAAGACACTCTAACAATTTTTTTCAACATAACAAAATATTAAGCACATAAAATACATATGCATATGTGTAAATTTGGTACTCACCCACCAATCGAACCTGGGTAAATCTTCCGTCTTTGTTTGTAGACAGGAAAAACAAAACTCACCCGCTGGAGTCGTCCTAGGGTATCAAAATCTCTCTCGACGTCACTCTCCCATCTTCTGGACCAGCAGAAGGAATCCTCTTCTCCTAATGAGAAGGTATTCTCATCCCCTGTTTTTTTTTATGTTCTGTGAAAAACAGGAGGTAGTCCCTCTGACAAAAATGCAGGCAAGTCAAAACTGCAGTCAGAGGAGTCCTTGGGCAATTTAGAGAAAAAAATTTAGAAGGCCGGGTTGCGGCACCAATTGTGGCTTCTGGTTCTCACAAGCAGTTGCCCAAATATCACCAATCAAAGAATTACTTAGACGGCAGTTGCTTTAATTACAAAAACCTTTTATTTCAGCATAACAAAATAGCAGTGTCATACAGAACAGCAAAAGCCCGTCTATAGAAATGGCAGACAGTACTTTCTCTCTCTCTCTGTCTCTGTGAAGGGGGAGAAAATACTGCCCACCCTTACCTGAAAAATAACTGCCTTATATACATTTCTCCCCGTCTCAAATGTCTGTTTCAAATTAATCATACATTTCTTAAGTGTCAGCAGGGCCTCAGGATCCTACAACACTTGAATCCATCATACATTCTTAAGTGTCAGCAGGGCCCCAGGATCCTACAACACTTTTCCCAGGGGAGAATCTCCTTACATTTGTACATCTGGACCTGCTCTTGGATTTGCTCATTTATGCATGGCCTGTGACCTCTATACATCTGGATTTGCCTTTAGGTCTGTTTATCTATGCATGGCCTGTGACCTTTGACCCTTCCTGTATTTTTTCTTCTTCTTGGCACTAATTGAAACCAGGCAGAGAGTATTTTGTGCTCATTAGTTTGAATTCTTTGCTTGACCTGCACTTTTTGCTGATATTAATTACTAGGCCCAATATTCTGCACACTCCTATCCAGAATATGGTTTCCCAGAATCCTTCCATAGCAGGCCGCATCCATTATCTTATGGCAGGCATATACTCTCATATAGCTATTGTCTTCTCATATAGCTATTGTCTTCTGTGCCATCCATAGTTTCACCAGGTAAGGGTGCAGTCATATAAAGCCAATATAAAGCCAATATATAAGCAGACCTAACTCAGATTTCCCAACAATTCTGATTCCACAGGGGCTAGAAATGCCCGCGGGATCAGAATCCAGTCTAGAGCCTGAACGTGCAAGCTGGGACCCAATTCTGATCAGCCTGCATCCACAGCCACTTGCCCGGCTTCCTCAGTCAGCCATGGCACTGCGGCTTCATTCAGGAGCCATGAATGCCATCTGCCACTGATTTCTTTCATTCCCTGCAGCCAGACCATTGATCCAGCCTCCCTTGGCCAGGGTCTGGCTGTGGAGAACTTCCTGCACCCCCCTACCTTTTGTTCTCAGCCTGTGACAAGATCCCCTGATGTCCAGGGGGACTTATTCCACCTCTGAGGTGGAATAAGTCCCCCGTCTTTCACGGCCCCGAACATTCAGGGCCAACCTCAGAATCGGCTCTTTACCTCCAGAGTCATGGCGTGTCCATGTCCTGCCCTCGATCTGCTTCTGGAATGCCCCCTCCCGAACCCGCCTAAGCCTCCCCATACAAACGTGGGACAGAATGACCCCCAGAGTCAATTGCTGAATAGGAATATATTTCTCTTTTCTCCTCACCTCAGACACCCCGCTCTGTGTGCTCTGAGAGCTGTGCACCTGGATTCAGGAAAGTTCTTCAGAGAAAGAAGCCAATCTGCTGCTATGACTGTATCCCTTGCGCTGATGGAGAATACTCCAATGTAACAGGTAGACAAAAGATGTAATTTCATTTTATAAATAGTGCGTACCTACTGTATGTGCAAGTCAGAAGTCTCTGTTTTGTTTAGTTTCTCGTGTTATATGCAGGATGATAGAGAGTGGTAGTAAATGGAAATCACTCTGAAGAAAGGAAGGTTAGTAGTGGAATGCCTCAGAGATTGGTCCTGGGACTGGTACTGTTCAATGTCTTTGTGAGTATTATTACTGAAAGACTGACGGCAAGACAAAGAAACAGTGGACTCCTTGGAAGGAGTGAACAGGGTGGCACTACCATTAGGCGAGCTAAGGGTCATTTACAGCAGCACCCTTTGCCACCGCTGTCACCCCTCAATGGGCACAAACAGTCCCAAAGTTCTTACCTTTAAACACTGGTACTGGGGAGCTGTTTGCTTCCACCCCATCGTCGACACTCAATGCCAGTTTCTTGTTTGCAGCAGGAGGTCAGCATTGGGCATCAGAGGGGTGGCAGCAAACATCCGCTTGATGCTGAAGTTTAAAGTAAGAACCATAGGGCTGTGTGTGACCATTGCCACTGCTGCACATCTCACAGAGGGCACCGGAGGGGGCAATGGACATGGAAAGGGGGAGATAGGCACAAGGAATGAGGTTCATCTAGGGCACGCATCATCTCCTTGTCCTGGCCCTAGGAGTGGTCAATATGAGGAAAGATCTACACAAACTAGAAGAATGGTCTAATTCTTGGAAGTTAAGAATGAATGTGAAGAACCAGAGTCATTACTTGGGATGCAGAACTCCAAAGGCGGTGTATGCAAAAGGGGGTGAGAGGTTGGTGTGCAGGGACCAGGATAGGGACCTCAGCGTTAGTGTCTGAGGATGTTGAGGTAATGAAACAATGAGACGAGGTGGCAGCCAAAGCCAGGAGGATGCTCGGTTGCACACAGAGAGGAACAACCAGCAGAAATAACAAGGTACTAATGCTCCTGTTCAAGTCTTTGGTGAAGCCTCACTTGGAATATTGTGCTCTGTTTTGGGGACTGTATCTCATAAAGGATATTAAAAAACAAAACCATTCAGAGGAAGTTGATCAAAATAACTTGGAGCCTGAGTAAGAAGACATGTTAAAGGCTCACCTTTTAATGCTGCCTTTGGATCCTAATCCTTCATCTTTGGGTTTCCTTTCACTTCCTTTTTACCTCTTGTCCTCTTTGTCTTATTTAGATTGTGAGCTCTTAAGAAAAAGGTTTTTCTTTATCCATGTTTGTACAGCACTGCATATGCCTGGTAGCGTTTAGAAATATTGAATAATAATAATAATAATAATAATAATAACAACGAGATTTGAAGACCTAAATATGTATGCTCTAGAGGAGAGGAGGGACAGGGGAGATGTGATACAGATATTTAAGTTCTTAAAGAGTACTAATAATTTCTTTTTAAATTTTATTTATTTATTTACAGTGCCTTGTTATACAATTATTCGACAATTAACATTGTCAGCATTGCAGGTATAGGCCAGAAAAGACAAAAACGGAGACAAGAGAAAATGCCCTTAAGAGAGAAGGAAAATGAGTAAACTACAATTACAGCAGGAGACCATCAGCCACTGAAAATGGAGGGGGGGGGGGGGAGCAATTAGCCAGCTCTGGAATAGCTAGGTTTTTAAGTCAGACCTAAACTTCCAATAAGAGAATTCCAATCTAAGTTCCTGTGGAAGCAAATTCCAAAGGTGGGGGGGGGGGGGGGGCACATATCCAAAGGCTTATCTGTATTTGTGAGAGAGGAGGGACCACCAAAAAATTAGTCTTAGAAGACCTCAAAACACAGTCCAGACAATATGGCACAGGAAGATCATGTAAATAAATAGGCACGCCAATATTAAAGGCCCAAAAAAACAGAATAAAAATCGTAAACCTGATATGGTACAAAATGCTCGGAGAACAAAAAAGTAGAAACATCTTTTATGTTGTGTTCATGATATTCACAAACACACAACCATATTCTGAAAAAGCAAAGACACCACAAACCTTATGAAGTGATTTCACCAAAACAAACATTTTTCAAAGAAGGGGAAGCTGTCAAACTAGAGGACATGAAATGAAGCTGCAAGGAGTTAAACTTAAAAGCAATGTCAGGAAATACCTTTTCACTGAAAGGACATTGTATGTCCTCCCGATGGAGGTGGTAGCCGAAAAAAAAAGTGACAGAATTCAAAAAGGCATGGGACAGACACAGAAGATACCTACATAGCAAGAGGAAGGAATTAAAGCAAACTTAAATCTATTTTATACTTCAACAAATAGAGGGGATGACCTACATGGAGCAGTGGGTACAACCACTCTGGCCACCTTACTGGGAAGATTAAATGGATCATACTGGTCTTTATCTGCCATCATATACTATGTTACTAGTGTATGCTATAAGTTGCAGGAATGTTACCTGTGGAGCCCAATTCCAAAAGTGGAATACTTCTACTCCGGTTGCTATTTTATGCGATCTTTGACATATACGTGAGAACAACTTTTTAAATTATCCCCTCTGTGTTGTGGTTGAATGCCATTGAATCAGTGTTGTCTCATGGCAACCCTCTAGATACTTGTCCTAAACTATGTTCCGCCTTCAGTCAGATGGCTGATCATTAAAAGTGTGGCACCCATAGTTTCTGTTACTGTATCGATCCATCTCACTGCTGGCCTTCCTCGTTTGCACTGGCCTTCTACCTTGCCAAGCATAATGTCTTTCTCTAATAAACCCTCTCTTCGCATGATGTGTCCAAAGTATGAAAGTCAAAGTCTTGTCATCTGAGCTTCTAAGGAAAGCTTAGGTTTGATTTCCTATAGTACTGACTGGTTTGTTCTTCGGGCAGTCTATGGTATACACAGTATTCATCACCAACATCATAATTCGAAGGCATTGATTTTCATCCTGTCTATTTTTCTCACTGTACAACTTTTGTATCCATATGACATTATTAAAAATACCATGACTTGAATGAGTCGAATCATTGTATGAAGAGAGACATCTCTGTTCTTGAGAATCTTGTCTAGGTCATTCATAGCCATTCTGCCAAGAGCAATGCATCATCGGATTTCTTGACTGCTTGTTGTTTCTTTTTAAAGCTGTCCACTATTTTCATTTCTTCTCCATCAGCAATGAACTTATTGATTTTGCCATTTGTTAGGATTGTTGCCTTCTTTACATTAAGGTACAAGCCCATTTTAAGACTATGTTCCTTGATCCTGAGAAGCAAAATGTTTCAGATCATCTTCACTTTCAGCCAGTAATGTGCTATCATCAGCATAGTGAAGGTTGTTGATGAGTCTTCCACCAATCTTCACATTTTCGCTGTCTTCATACAGTCCTGCTTCTCTAATGATTTGTTCTGCATATAAATTAAATAGGTAGCGAGAAAGTATGCTTCCTTGTTGTACACCTTTGCTGATTTTAAACCATTCTGTTTCTCCTTGTAGCATTCAAACTGTTGCTTCTTGATCAGTGTAAAGATTGTGCAAGAGAACTATCAGGTGTTCTGTTATACCCATGCTTCTTAATGTGGCCCAGAGTTTCTCTTGGTTTACACAGTCAAAAGCCTTGCTGTGGTCAATAAAACACATTTAGATATCCTTTTGGTATTCTTTAGTCTTTTCAAGAAGACATCTCACATCCATGATGATTTTTCTCGTTCCTTGCTCCTTCCTGAGCTCTGCTTGCATTTCAAACAGTTCTCATTCCAGGTATGGTTATAGCATCTGCTGAATAATCTTGAGTAGGATATTGCTGGTATGTGGAATCAAAGTGAGTGTGCGATAATTTCCTCAGTCAGTCGGATCACCTTTCTTTGGTATTGGTATAAACACAGATCTTTTCCAGTCAGTTGGCCATGATGTTATTTTCCAAATTTCCTGGCAGAGACTTGTAAGTATGGTAACAGCTACATCAGATTGCTGTAATATTTCAATTGGAATCCCATCAATGCCTGGTGCTTTGTTCTTTCATAAGGCTTTCAATGCTGCTTCAACTACTTTTTTCATCACTAATGGTTCCAGATCATAAGGTCCACTTCATCTTTATTTATTTATTTAAAAAGGATTTATATACCGCTTTATACTAGAATCAAAGGGAGGAGTGGCTCAGTGGTTGGGACAGGTTACCTCAGGCTAGAAGGCCAGGGGTTCAATTCCCACATGGGGACAAGCAACCTCAAGCCAGAGGGACTGGGGTCTCTAGTCCCATGGCCACTGCTTGTGAGCCCTTCACTTATATTGTGAGCCCTTCAGGAACAAGGGAATAAAAAGTACCTGTTAGTATACATGTAAACCACACTGATTCTAAAGAGTATGGTATAATAAATAAAATAATTAAAAAAAGTGGATTACAAATCCAGGTAGGGTGTGTGGGCAAGGGCATGCAGTGGTAATTCTAGTGTGTGTGAGTGGCATGGATTTTGATTTCGTGGTGAGCTATATACAGTATGAGCTATGTATATTTACTATTTACACTTTTACATTTTGGTGGGTAGAGAGAGGGGTTGTTGGACAGTTCATGTAATGTCTTTGTAGTGTTCTGTGAAAAGCGTTGTTTTGAGCATTTTCCAGAAGTCTTTGAGGTCTGTTGTTGATCTCAGGTTGTTGGGGAGTCAGTTCCAGAGCACGGGTGCAGCTAGGGATAGTTCTCTTCTTGAAGTGTCTTGTTTTTGCAATGGCTTTGGGTATGTTGATGGTATCTGCTGTGCCTTTCTTTCTGGGTCTGTTGCTTGGTTCGGGTCTGATGAGAGGTTTCCGGCTATCTGCTGATATGTTCTGTTTGATTTTGAATGTGTTTAGGAGTACCTTGTAGCGGATGCGTGAGCTGATTGGGAGCCACTGGAGATGGTTGAGAATGGGGATGATGTGGTCGTGCCTTGTTGATCCAGTTATTTTTCATGGGGCTGTGTTTGAGCCAGCTGTAAAGGCCTGGTGGCTTGTTTTGAGAGTCCGAGGTAGATGGGATTGCAGTAGTCCAGGATAGGAGTGATGACAGCTTGACAGACGGCGTGGAAGTGATCCTGTGAGAGGATTGGCTTGAGGCATCTTATGGTTCTCATTTTTAGGTATGCATTACTGGTGGTTTTGGTGATGTGAGATTGAAGGTTTAGATCTTTGTCGAGTGTCACACCGAGATACTTTATTTCATGTTTTATTGGTATATTGGTGTTGTTCAGCTTGATGATAGGAGGAGGAGTGAAGGCAGGGTTTCTGGTGACTATTAACGCTTCTGTCTTGTTGTAGTTTATGGTTAAGTTGTTTTCCAGTAGCCAACTAGTCATTTGTTGCAGGCAGTTGGCTATGCTGGAGTAGTCTGGGTTGTCAAGGTTGATGGGGATGTATATTGTGATGAGGAAGGCACTGATGAGCCTGCAGAGTTAGACAAAATCAGTAATTGTACCTTTAAAAACATTCCAGCAGTGCACAGGCTTCAGAGCAAGCTTAGAGTTTCTGAGGATAGGCTGCCACACCCAAGCTCTGCTGATGGAGTAGCAGGCTTGGAGCATGATTATGAACACCTATTAAGGCAGAGAGAAACACTGCCCAGAAAGCACCTTTATAAACTCTGCTTAGGGAAAAGCAAAGGGGAGAAGACCTGCTCACAAGGACAAGCTTGCTCAGAAGGGAAGAGCAGAGCTAGCAAATGCTCAAGGAGAGAGTCCAGGGGGACAGAGTCAGAGACGGACTCAGAGCTGGATTGGAGATTGAACTGGAAGTTCCCAGAAAGAAAGTTCCAAGCAGAGGAAAGAAGAAGGACCTGGAAAGAGTCTGGCACAAGGGAAACCAGGCAAGAGCTGCTCAGACGGAGAGAGCAGGGCAGGTTACAAACTTCTCTTCCTGACCAAGAGGTTCACAATACTCAGAGGTGGATGCCTACATTTCAAACTAGGAGACAGAAGAACACAGCCTCCAACAGAGAGCTGTGGTTAAACTTCAGAGAGGAACTGGGGCAAGGGAGCCAGAGAAAGATATCCAGTAATACAGTTCTCCATATTCCTTACCGGGTAGAGAAGTCCTGGAGGGAGTAACAGGAATCCTCAGCAAGAATTCCACCAGAGGCAGGTCACGAGAGTTCAGTGCAGGATATTATAATTCCCGAGCAGGAGGAAATGCAAGTGGAGTATAATGAACCAGACCCTGTGATTACTGAACTGCCAATGGACTGTTCTTTGTGTCGTGCAAAGGCTACTGAATCCTTGGTTAAGGAGTAGCAGCCTGAGTAAATGCTTTTGGGAAAAGCACTAACAAGAAAACTTAACCTTGCTAAGGTAGGAACCAGGTTAAGCAAGCCAAGCTTGCACATCACTGTATATTATCTCACAAAGGAAGCAAAAAGACATTCTTTATTTTGCTGAACCTAAGAGGCTATACTTTTGGCTTGCCTGTTTTGATTAATGAAACGTCTGCTTCTGTTTAATGCCTTTGAGAAGTTACGCAGTTTAAGGATGTAAATATTTTCTGTGCTTTTTGTCCTGGAGGAAATATCCAGATACTTTGCGTTTGAACCTTATTTGTGCATATTTTGGGGAAATAAAGTGTGTCATGTTTGCCTACACTCGATGTCTCCACGACTATCCTTTATAAGAGGGAAACTACAACTCCCAGAGGGTACTGCTCCTGAAGGAAATAGTTTTCAAACCCTTTAAAGAAGACTAAAATGGCAACCCTAATCCCCTAAGCACGTGGCTGGGGATAGGGACACTTAACAATATCATGATGTCGTCTGCGTAGATAGTACGTATATTGTATTTTGTTTATCATATAATAACTCAGTATATTCTTTCCACATTTACTTGATCTTCTCAGCATCATTCAACATGAATCCTTGAGCATCTTGTAACATTCCAATTTGAGGCTGGAATTTTTTCTTTAACTCTCATAGCTTTAGGAAAGCCGACCTTGTTCTTCCTCTAATATTTTCTGATTCTTTTCCTTGCATGCTTCATTGTAGTACTTCTCCTTGTCTTGTCTTGCTGTACATTGGAAATCTCTGAGTTCTGCGATTGTCTCTCTTTCTCCTCTTGCTTTAGCTTCCCTGCTTTTCTAAGCAATTTTCAGAGTTTCTTCGGTCATCCATTTTGACTGTTTTTGCTTTTTTACCTTTTATAGAGACTTCTCACTTTCTTCCAACACAACTCTTCTGGAGCTCTGTCATTTGTATCTAAAGCAGCAAATTGATTTTGCATGCAGTGTTTAAATTCTGGTGATATATTCTCAAGGTCATATTTTGCTACATTTATGAGTGGCTTGCTTTTTTTCAACTTTAGTACTAGTAGTTGGTTTTCTATACCACAGTCATCTCCAGGTTTTGTCTTTTTTTATGTTATAGTGCTTTTCCATCATTGACTTCCACATATGTGGTCAATTTGATTTTTATACAATCCATTGGGTGAAGTCTATGTGTACAGTTACTGCTTGTGTTGCTGGAAGAAGGTGTTTGAGATGACTAGATCATAGGTCTTGCAGAATTTGATCAGTCTTTCTCTATCTTCATTTCTGTTGTCAAGTCCATATTTTCCAACCACTTTACTTTCTTCTTTGTTGCCAACTTTTGTATTCCAGTCACCCATGACTATCAGGATATTCTGTTTGCATGTTCTGTCAATTTCAGCTTGCACTTGTTCATAGAACTCATCAACTTCATCCTTCTCTACATCTGTTGCTGGGGCATATACTCGAATCATAGTTGTATTGATCGGCATTCCTCGTAGATAAATAGAAATTAAGTGTTCACTGATTGCATTGTATTTCATTACAGTTCTTGCAAGTTTCTTCTTAATTACAAATGCAACACCATTTCTTTGTCTTACATATCCAGCATAGTAGACCATGTGATCATCAGATGCAAAGTGCCTGATGCCAGTCCTTTTCAGTTTGCTGATACCCAATAGATGGAGTTTACACATTCCATTTAATTTTTGACCATTTCCAACTTCCCTTGGGTTCATGCTTCATTCATTCCATGTCCAAATATGTAATATGTAAAACATATTTGTAGCTTATGACTATAATTTCATGTGCAGCTACATCAACAGTCAGACATCCCAAGGGCTTTGATCCAACCACATCAAACATGCTGGCTTTACTCTGAAAAGTCTTCAGCTCTTTCCATTAGCCAGTTAAGTGCCTTCAGAGCTGGGGTTCTCATTTCCCAGCACTATAGTGCAATTTGTTTTGTTGTGACTATCCATTGGGTTTGCTTGGCAAGATACAGAAGTAGATTACCAGGCCTTTCTTCCATGCAGTTCAATTCTAGTATTGTTGTCGTCACAGAAACATGATCCCCCATTGCCAACACTGTCCCATTCTGTTGCTGCCCAGATGGGCGGTTTGTCTTTCTCTGACACCTCAGCTGAGATCTATGCATCTTGGGAGACCCTTGCCAGTGGTTAAGCTACCGACAGCTTAGCCATCAGCATCACTGATGCACACAAGCCCTCATAGCACGAAAAGCTGAAAACCAAGTGAGGACCCCTCTGTGTTAATACAGAGAAATTTTTGAGCTGTACAGATCACATTAATAGGAACGACAGGGTGAATGAACAGTTGTTTTGAGGCACAACATATTGCCATCAATGCTGAGATATGACTCTGTTTGAACTGATTCACAAATACTTGGCGACTCTGATGCCACTGTTTTCTATATTTTTCTCCTGTGCCATCACATTTATTTATGAAAATATTTACAAACATTGCTCCCAAGAAAGGGGCCACCTCAACCAGAGAACAACAAAATAATTAGGATTGTATTACAGCGAATCCGTTGGATAGCAGCGCTTGTGGTATTAGATCAGCTTGGACCACTCCACCCGAAAGGGAAATGGGAGCGCATCTTGGTCAGGAAGGCATGTCTGGTGGGTAAAGGCCCGATACTTCATAGGTGGAGGGAAGCGACGGGTCCCACCTTTTGGGAATGGCGTAACAACTTTCACCAGTTGATGCTTATGGAAAGGAGGGAGGCTAGGGGAAGTGCTCGGCATTGGCCCTTATTCAGATATTGAGGCCTCGTGTCCGGAATGAAGTTCTTCAATTGGGTTGAGAAGTCCTAGGGGATGGATGAGGGAATAGATAGGAGAAATGGGGTACTAATGATATACTGTACATGTTTACTGTGGGGTTGCTGAAGGGAGAGGCTGCGGGGTGGGAGGGTGGCTGGGGAGGGGATGGTGGGGGAGTAGGGGTGGAGTGGGGAATATTGTGAATTCTTTTTTGCTGTATTTGTATGACTGATTTGCTGTGGAATCCTGGATTGAGAAGTCATCAGGAATGCCATTTTTGAATATTGTTTTAGATGATATGTATTATTTGGCTTTCAATAAACAGAGTTTTCAAAATAAAATGCAAAATATAACGAGGGTAATTTTATAACAGACTGTCTAACTTTTAAAATTACTCAGTGGGAAGAAAACATATACATTTATACCTCCTATTTCATTTATTATAATGTTAGGAATCTTAAGGAAATGAAGGATATTATAATACCTCTGTATCATTCTATGGTGAAATTAGAAAAGGTACAGAGAAGAGGCAACAAAATGGTAAGAGGATGGAAAGATACCCCTACGAGGAAAGGCTCAAAAGGTTAGGGCTTTTCAACTTGGAAAAGAGACTGCTGAGGGGAGACATGACAGATGTCAATATATTAATGAATGGAGTAGAACGGGTAAACGTAGATTGGTTGTGTACGCCACCAAAAAGTAGAAAGACTAGGGAACACACAATGAAGCTAGAATGTAACCCATTTAAGACTAATAAGAAAAATATTTTTTTTTCACTCAGTGTGTAATCAAACTCTGGAATTCATTACTAGAGGATGTAGAGAAGGCTGTTAATGTAGCTGGGTTTAAAAAACGTTTGGACAAGTTCCTGGAGGAAAGTTACATAAAACAGTATTATAGAGGACCCTATGCACCTTTTGGGAACCTGACAGATACTTATGACCTGGATTGGTCACTGCTGGAAACAGGATACTGTGCTTGATGGACCTTGGTTTGACATACAACTTTCCCCCTTCTTTTACATGAATACATGCAGATGTTATGAAGTTTCTGTGAAAATGTTAACTGCATCCCTGCCTCTGCTAAGGTCAATAAATTTATATACATACAGGGGGTCATTCCGAGCCATGAATAGTGGGGATGGATGTCCATCTCTGCTATTCTTGCCCTTTCCTAGCCCCATCCTCCTTCCCCGCACCTTGTACGGGGAAGTTAGATGGGGTGGGAAAGGGGAGGATCGGAGGCGGCATTAGGGAGGGCAGTGGGCGGTCGCCCGCCCCGGACGTACAGGGCCAATTCTTTTTTTTTTAAACTTTTATTTTCATTTTGCAACAAACAAAAGAAACAACACACCAAAGGAGACAAAACAAGTATACAATAAAGAAAAGTAAACCCAATTACCCCCCACCCCCACGCTTCTTCTCTAGCTGATTATGTCAGCATGTGAGCGCTTCCAAACAACAGTGATTATACATCAAAACAATCAAAAGAGTATCTGCGATACAGAATAATCATGGGACAAAGATATATACAAATTTAGACAGTCAGATGAGAGCATTGAGCAGAATGTACATAGTCATTGAGCAGCTTCCACTTAGACCGATGATGAGGAGTCTGAATGGGGGAAGCAAACATACGAGGTATTTGTTCATATTTACTGTAGAGACAGACATGATGCCACCATTCATTGGGGCTCAGATGGGAGCTATTTTTCCAGTATTTCGTAATTAGGGAAATAGCAATGCCAAGCATAAAGTCCAAAAGGAAGTAAGCCGTTTTTGGAAGAGAGGGGATCCCCGCAGCTGAGCGAAGTCCCACTATCCTCCAAGAAAGGGGCTCTTGAAAGTGCAAAATAGACTGGATACGACCCCAGACCCGACGCCAGTAATACTGTAGTGCGGGACATTCATACATAACATGAGGTAGTGAACCAATGGCCGCATGACATGTCCAACAACTATTGCCCTGAGTAGTGTTCCATTTGGCTAATCTGTCAGGAGTGTAAAAACACCGGTGGGCTAGAAAGAAGAGTGTCTGAGTGAGTGAGGCGGATCGGGAGACCCGTGTCACTCTACTCCAGACAAGGCTCCATTGCTCCGGGGTCAAAGTCACATGCAATTCTCTCTCCCATGCTTTCTGCGCTATAGGGGTATCTCTCGTTATAGCATTACATAAGGTTTTGTAAAAATTGGATGCTACACCCGGTGAACTACCGATAGATCGGATAGTCTCCAACCAACCTTGTGTAGGGGAGGCCGATGGCGGGAGCACCTTAGCACTCCGAAGGCAATGCTGAAGTTGCACCAACTGAAAGTAGTGTTTCGCTGGGAGACCAAATTCAATTTGCAATTCACTAAAAGTTTTCCAGCGACCTTCATGGAACAACTGACTAGGAATCCAAATGCCCCTAGTGTACCAGGGGCTCCACGCCATCGGCTTATTTTGTATTCGAAATCGAGTATTGTACCAAAGTGGGAGCTTGTCTAACGGACAGAGTCGGGAGTCTAAAGATTGCATAAGATTATTAAAGGCACCTAAGGTGTCTAAAAGCATTGGTGGAAAGTGGGAGTCTGATGGGAGAGTCATACCAGGAAGAAAAGTAAGAGGAATCGGTTTGCAAAGGTCCTCTTCTATGTCTAGCCACACAGGTCTACTCGGTACTGGATCTTCTAGCCAACGAGCGCCTTGTTTGAGAAAAAGATTGATGATACTTCAGGAAATCAGGGAATCTGACACCCCCATTTTCCTTATCTGCTTGCAGCTTATGTTTCGCTATCCTAGGTGTCTTGTTTTGCCACAAGTATCTAGTCAGAAGGCCCTCTATATCTTTATATATACGTCGAGGTAAAAGACAGGGCAACATTTCTAAGATATAATTCACTTTCGGAACAATCATCATTTTTATGGTTTCTAATCGACCCCACCAGGTAAGTGTTAAAGGAGTCCAACGATGAGTAAGCGCCCGGACTTTAGAGGTTAAGTCTTTGGCATTGAAGGAGATAGTGTCTTCCAAAGGAGAACAATAGTGAACCCCAAGGTATTTGACCATGCGAGGTTGCCATAAAAAGGGGAAGGATTGCATATCTGCCTGATGAAGCAAAGGATTTAATGGAAAGGCTACCGACTTGGTCCAATTTATCTTATAACCGGACAGTTGTGAGTATTTACCAATTTGCTCTAGGACAGCCGGTACTGAGTCTATAGAGACAAAAAGCATAAGGTCATCAGCATACGCTGAAATTTTGATTTCCAGATGGGTGAAGGGGACTCCATGAATCTCCTCCGATTGCCGGATTAGTAAAGCCAAGGGTTAGAGTGCAAGATCGAAGAGAAGTGGAGACAGTGGGCATCCCTGGCGAGTGCCGCGTTGAAGAGGAAAAGGCTGAGACTTTAAAGCATTGGCACATATACTGGCTGTAGGCTGTGCGTACATGGTGCGAAGACAACGGAGAAAACCTTCCCCGAATCCGTACCAGCGGAGGACTGCAAATAGGAAGGGCCACTCTAAGCGATCAAAGGCCTTCTCAGCATCAAGTGAGAGGCCAACAAATGGGCGATCAAGATTAACTGCGGTAGTCAGTACATGGCATAGAGTCCGAGCATTGTCAGCAGTTGATCTACCAGGAATGAAACCGCATTGATCTGGGTGTATTAAGGTAGGCATCCTATCAGAGAGCCGGGTAGAGAGAATGGTGGCAAATATTTTATAGTCCGCGTTTAGGAGGGAAATTGGACGATAATTAGCTGTGAGTTGCGGGTCTCTCCCCTCTTTCTCAAAAACTACTACATTTGCCATTGAAAAGGACCCAGAAGGAGAACCCTCCTCGGCCAGAGCAGAAAAATAAAGTTTCAAAACTGGAGCTAAGTCAGCGTGAAAGGTTTTGTAGAATTCAGCAGGGAGACCGTCTGGGCCTGCGGCTCGACCTGAGGCACATTTCTTGATAGCAGAATGAATTTCTGAGACAGTAAATGGTGTGTCCAAGGCCACTCTATCTTCGTCAGATAGGGTCGGTCTTTGTACCCCTGAAAGTAAGCGTTCAAATACATCTGGCTCAAAATCACATTCAGATTGATAAAGCCGAGTATAAAAATCACGAAAGAGGTCTAAGATTTCGGTATCTTTAGTGACCAAACCCCCCCCCGACGGATTACGGAGGGCGGTAACACGCTTGGCTTCTTTTTGACCTTTTAGGGCATTTGCTAATAATTTGCCAGCACGATTATTTTCCCGATAATATAGCCCTTGTTGGGATTCAATATTTTTAACAGCAGCAGTGTACAAAAGCTGATTGTATTGAAAACGCAAGCGTTGTAAACGGAGTAAAATACATGGGTCAGTACGGGACGTGAGGAGACGCTCCCCAGCTTGTATCTGCTGCTCTAGAATCAGTAAATGCTGCTTTCTTTGTTTCCCCTGCCGAATTTGATAGCTAGTTATAGTTGCGCGGATAGATGCTTTAAAACCCTCCCACCAAGCCCAGCTCGCTGTGTCATGGGGTGAGTTAAAATGAAAATAATCTTGGATAGCGGCCTTTATATCAACCTGAAAATCTTTTTGACCCAGTAGGGATCTATCAAAAACCAAGCTCGGGGAGAATCGTCCCGCGCAGTGACATGTAATGATAAAGATATGGCAGCATGATCTGAAATATGGAGAGGATGAGTCCTAGTCGTGTCTACTTGAGAAATCAGTGCTTTGGAAATGAGAAAGAAATCTATTCTAGATTGGGAGTGATGGGGGGCAGAAAAGAAAGTGAACTCTAAGTCGGAGGGGTGAAGCAGCCTCCATATATCTACCAGCGCAAGATCTTGCATCAGAGCTGTAAGGGTAGCAAGACTCTTGGGTGGACTACTCGTTCTAGGCGGCTGTCTATCTATCAGAGGGTCTAACACTTGATTAAAATCACCACCAAGTATTAATGGAGTATTGGCAGAGGCCTGTGCCAACTGCGCAATACTTGCATAGTAAGCAGGGTTGTCCACATTCGGGGCATAAATGCAAATACATGTAAATTCACTATCTCCAACCTTAAGATGTACTCGGGCCCATCTACCCTCCTTGTCAGCGCTAGTATCAATTACAGTAGCTTGCAAAGATTTCTTAACCAGAATGGCTACCCCGCACCGTTTGGAAACGGCGGGAGAATAGGCAGCCACCATGTAAGGCTTAACATTGAGTTTCAGTGTTTCAGCAGAGTTTAAGTGCGTTTCCTGAAGAAACGCTAAATCAGCATGCTCATGGCTAAGATAGCTAAGGATTTTCTTTCTTTTGATTGGACTATTAATGCCCTTTACGTTGAGTGATAAGATTTTACATAAGGCCATTCAGACAAGTTAAAAATTCTGAGCATGATAGCGCACATAATTTCACAATGTCCCTCATATTGACTGTATCTGGCTGTACATATGGCATAAAAGAAAATAAGCTTAGATAATACAATGAAGCGCCCCACATTAAAAAAGAAAAACCGCAGCGCGGTAGAGAAGAAGCAGAACCCCAAAAATTACTGGCGACCATGTGTCTGCGGGGAGAAGCCCCAGAGAAGGCCGAAATTGAAAAAACACATAACCTGTAGGACTGTGCGTGCTCCGAATCCGACCGAGGCACACAGCGTGGAGGGATAGGAGACCAAAAACAAAAGTCATAGAAAGAAAGAAAGAAAGTCCAGGTAGTCTCTGTGCTTGACTATGACCGCCGCATCGGGCCCTTCAAAATGGCGGACAGAGCCGGCAAATAAAAGTCCAAGTCGTTGGATTAGCGCATCTGCTCTGCTTCTTTGGAGTCTAAAAATGTTGATAGTAGATCAGGATCTTCGAATGTCCTGGTTTGGTTGTGGAGAGTCACTCGGAGCTTCGCGGGATACAACAGGCCAAAGCGAGCCTGTAGCTGTTGAAGTCGAGGGCGAAAAGCAAGGAGTTTCTTCCGTCGGTCAACGGTAGGCTTTGCCAAATCAGGGAAGAAGGAGACTTTGTGACCTTCAAATTCCAAATGATGGTTCGCCCGGGCAGCATTTAAAATTCGTTCCACTTGTTGATATCGTAGCAAGCGAAAGATAATAGGCCGGGGGGTCGCTCGGTTGAGCGCCATGTGGGTAGGAACACGGTGTGCACGATCGATTTCCAGTTCTTTATGAAAGGTGATCTTCAGCAAGGAGGGAAGAGTTTTGAGCAGGAATTCTCTCATATCTCCCGCTTCCACCCCCTCCGGTATTCCAATGAGCCTCACATTGTTGCGACGGGCTCGATTATTGCTATCTTCTAACTCCTTTTGAAGATTCTGTATCTGGCGCTCAGCCTTGTCCAGTGTGCCCAAGCGCACCGCGTGCGAGTCGAGGACCCCCGCCATATTGTCCTGCCGTAATGAGAGACTTTCAAGTCGGTCCTGGAGTACTCCAAAGTCTTCTCGCATGGCTCTAAGCGCTTCTCCATTGGACTGCACCAATTCCTTCACGCCGCGTATTTCCTCTAAAATCTCCAGGTGCATTTCGGGGTTTTCCCGAAATGGAGCCATCTTCTGTGGGGAGGACACCTCTGTTTTGGAGCGTTTTCCGTGAGAAGAAGAAGGAGACCCGAAGTCCAAGCGCGCTGGTTTATGGGCTGCCATCCCCCCCGAGGTACCCCGGTCAGCCCGGAGCGAAATAGTAAGTTTGTATAGGTATTAAGTCAGGATTCTAAGTAGGCCTCTCGGGAGCTTCAGCGCGAAGCGTCTTACCCGCTGGACATCAGGCTCCGCCCCCCGTACAGGGCCAATTCTAATGTCGGCCCTGTATGTCTGGGGCTGGCTACTTGAACAGGGAAGTTATTCCACCTCCAAGGTGGAATAACTTCCCTGATGTGGCGGGATTGGCAGGCCTGGGCATGGCAGAGGCGGGAGGGGATGGAGAGCATGCCCTGTGGCTCAACTCTGGCCCTGGGAGGCCAGATCAGGCATCGGGCTGTGGGGGGGAAGCAATTTGGAGGCCAACGGCCATGGATCATGGCTTTTAAATGGAGACATGGTGCCATGGCAACCAAACACCATGACACCATGGATCCATTTAAAAGTCCTGACTGAGTTAGTCGGGGAAGGTCTATACGTGTATCCTGGGCGGAATCGGGGTCCAAGTCTGTACGTAAAGGGCTATTCATGATTCTGAACCCATGGGGCTGGACATGTCCTGTGGGATCAGAATCATGATAACCTCTGTGTGTCTGGTTCTGGCCAGACACACAGAGGGCTTCTACGTCCGCACTGTAAATCGGCCCACAGTGTATTTGATATTCTGCTAATTGTTAGGGATGTGCACTCATTAGAAATGACATAAGAAATTTCAGCTCCATCTTGGACTCATTTTATTGCTGGTCACTGACTAATACTTCAGCTTATCCTCCATATATTAAGCTACTTTGTTGATTCTCACTTGACTGTCACCCAACAAATTAGCAACTAAAGCCTATTTCTGCTTACTACATCTAATTAGATCTATTACACTATTTCTGGATAGAAAGGTTTTGTTGATCTTATTACAGGTAGAATGGACTATTGCAATTCATTGTACTTTATAATGGGCTCTCTCAACATAATCTGAAACATTTGCAATTTATTCAAAATACAGCAATAAAGCTCTTCTCCTATGGTACTACTTATAAACAAACACTGGTCATTTCTTGCCTATAGACTTAAATTTAAGATAGTATTGCCAACTTTTAAGAACTTTTGCTCTAGTCATTCTCATTATCTGTCCATTTAATGTACTTCTTCCTTATACTCCGATAGGTGTTCCAAGATCCCAGAACAAACATTCACTTATTCTTCTCAAGCCTAGCCAAGCCAGACTTGAATCCACTAGTCACAGTACATTCTATTTCTTGGCCCCATATAATTAGAATTCTTTAATATAACACATTCATTTCAAGAGCTAAAACCGTCCTTAAAGCATATTATTTCTGCATTGCCTTCCATGATACCTAGAAACATAGAAATATGATGACAGAAAAAGACCACATAGCCTATCTAGTCTGTCCTTCCATATCAACAACTACAACAGTCACCTTTTTTCCTTTAGAGACCCTCTGTGTTTGCCCCATGCTTTTTTAAATTCAGATACTGTCCTCATCTCTACCACCTCCACTGGGAGACTACTCCACGGATCCACCACTCTTTCCATAAAGAAATATTTCCACATATCACTCCTGAATCTATCCCCCTTCACCCTCATCCCATGTCCCCTCGTAGCAGAACTTGCTTTCAATTGAAAGAGGCTCTCCCTCTGGACATTTATGCCACAGAGGTATTTAAACATCTCAATCATATCACCTCTATCCCGCCTTTCCTCTAAGGTGTACATATTAAGATCCTTAAGTCTGTCCTCATAATGAAGGCCACTAACCATATTAGTCGCCACCCTCTGTACTGACTCCATCCTGTTTATATCCTTTTGAAAGTGCGGTCTCCAGAATTGCACACTATACTCCAAATGCGGTCGCACCAAAGACTTATACAGAGGCACCATCACCTCCCTTTTTCTGCTAGCCATTCCTCTCCATATGTACCCAAGCATCCTTCTAGCTTTTGTTGTCACCTTTTCTACCTGTTTAGCTACCTTAAGATCATCAGACACAACCACACCTAGGTTCCGCTTTTCTTTGGTTTACAAAAGTACTTTATCCCCTATACTATATTTCTCCCTTGGATTGCTGCAGCCCAAATGCATGACCTTACATTTTTTAACATTAAATTCCAGCTGCCAAATTCTAGACCATTTATCAAGCTTAGCTAGATCCCTCCTCATGTTACCTACACCTTCCTGGGTGTCTACTCTATTGCCGATTTTGGTATCATCCACAAAGATGCAAACCTTACCCGACAGCCCTTCCGCTATATCACTAACAAAGATGTTAAAAAGAATTGGACCAAGGACAGATCCCTGGGGCACACCATGGGTAACGTCCTTCTCCTCAGAGTGAGCTCCATTTCCCTCTACTCTTTGTCGCCTCCCACACAACCAATTTCTAATCCAAGCAGTAACTTTAAGGTCCATCCCTAGAGTGTTCAGTTTGTTTATAAGTTGCCTGTGAGGAACAGTATCAAAGGCTTTACTGAAATCTAAATACACCACATCTAGGGCTCTCCTTCGGTCCAATTCCCTGGTCACCCAGTTAAAAATCAATCAGATTTGTCTGACAGGACCTGCCTCTGGTGAACCCATGCTGCCTCGGATCCTGTAATGTGCTGGACTCCAGAAACCTCACTATTTTCTCTTTCAGTAGTGTTTCCAATAATTTACTCACCACCGAAAAACTAACCGGCCTGTAGTTTTCAACTACATCTTTACTTCCGCTTTTGTGTAAAGGCACCACATGAGCCTCTCCAGTCCTTTGGCCCCACTCACGACTCCAACGAGGCATTGAAAAGGTCAGTCAGAGGAGCTGCTAGAACGTTCCCAAGTTCCCTCAGTATTCTAAGGTGTATCCCATCCGGTCCCATTGCTTTGTCTACCTTAAGTTGAGCTAGTTTCTCATGAACACAGTCGTCTGAGAATTGTTCAAGATGTCCCTCACTTCTGTTCCTGTTTTAGGGTGTTTTCTGAGATCCTCTTCCTGCTTCTTCATCTGTGAACACAGAACAGAAATATTTGTTAAGCAATTCCGCTTTATCCTCATGAGCTTCTACATATTCCTCCCCTTCACCCTTGAGTCTGACAATACCACTTTGCCCTTCCTCTTCTCACTAACATATCTGAAAAATGTCTTATCTCCCCATTTTATTGTATTAGCTATTTCCTCCTCTTTTTGAATCTTTGCTTTCCTGACTACTTTGTTAGCTTCTCTAAGTTTTTCCAAATATAGATGCCTGTCTTCCTCTCTTTGTGATCTCTTGTATTTCATGAAGGCCTCCCTCTTTTTCTTCACCTTTTCACCACTTTTTTTGAAAGCCATAGCAGTCTCCTTTTCCTTTTACCTTTATTTACCATTTTAACAAAAATGTTGGTTGCCCTTAAAATATCACCTTTCAGTTTTGACCATTGTTTTTATATATCCCCCAGCTGTTCCCATCCCCCTAATGATTCCTGAAGGTATTGACATCTGGCAAAGTTAGTCTTCCTAAAGTCTAAGACCCTCACCTTTGAATGGATTATATCAGTCCTAATACTGAACCACACCATCTGGTGATCACTGGATGCAAATTGATCTCCCACTATAACATCAGAAACACTTTCACCATTGGTAACCACCAAGTCCACTATGGCTCCTTTCCATGTAGGATCTTTTACCAGTTGCCTGTAGAGTTCTTCCTGTAGAGAATCCAGAATCTCTTTACTTTTAGATGATACTGCAGCAGGAATGTGCCAGTCAACATCTAGTATATTGAAATCCCTTATCAGTAGCACTTCCCCTTTCCTAGCAATGCTGCATATGTCTTCAATTAACTCTCCGTCCACCTCTTCTTCTTGTGAGGGAGGTCTGTATATCACGCCAATGCAAATAGATTTCTCTTTCCCTCTTTCTAGTTTAACCCACAATGCCTCCTCTCTCCCTTTTAAGCTCTGTAATTCCAAAGCTTTAATAGTAGTTTTTACATATAGTGCCACTCCTCCTCACCTTCTTCCTACCCTGTCCTTTCTGAATATAGTATAGCCTGGTATACTTACATCCCAGTCATGGTTTTCTGTGAACCATGTTTCTGTAACTGCCACTAAATCCAAGTCGGCCACTCCCACCAAAGCTTCAACATCAGAGATCTTATTTCGCATGCTACGGGCATTTATACACATTGCTTTCCATATGTTACCACTTTTACCCATTTCCATAAAGGTATTTAATGTATCACTTACCTGGAGGCTTTCACTTACCTGGGGGCTTTCTTCACCATTCCCCAACAAATTTAGTTTAAAGCCCTCTTCAGTAGTTTAGCCAGTCTACTACTGAAGACGTGTCGACCTTTCCTGGACAGATGGACGCCATCTCTGCTCTGCAACCCTTGGATCAGCATCTCATGGTCCAGGAAACCAAAATGCTCTTGATGACACCATCCATGCCGCCATGCATTCATCTCCAGGGCCATCTCATTTATCAACTCATGGGGCCATGACATTGCACTAGCACATGGACTGTTATTTTTTTAGCTATTTTTGTTTTATTCTATGTTTTTATATTGCTTCTTTACTGTATTTTATTTTTTTTCTCTTGTTTTCATCTGATTAGATTAATTATATTAGTATTAGTATTTATCATTTTTTATATCTTTGCAGTTTTATAAAAAAAATGTTGCAAACACCCCGATGCCTGCTGATGGTGGTATAGAAAGTTTAAAATGAAACACAAACATATATTGATTCATGTCATTTTCAAATGAAAACAGAAGAAAAAAGCCTGGAAATTTTATCATTTCCTGTGTCTGTTGTTAATAGTATTGCACACTACCACTCAATAGTATGCACTATTAAGCAATATTGCTTTCTATTGGGTGATAGGGTGTGCTATTAATGCATTTTCCCCAAAATGAAAGTTAAAAATATAAACAAAAAGCAAAGAAAAATCCTCTAAACATGGGAAACTTAACAAAATGAAAATCTTTGTACCTCACCACTAAATATTTATAGAAACACTTTTTACTTTAATTACATTCCATTATTTCTTTAGATATATGTGATTAATTTACTGTAATATGACTTTCTAATCATTTACTATTTCCTTAATTATTCACTTCAAAATACTGCAGAAGTCCACAATGCACCAAGTGGATGCATTGATGCTCTATACGTCAATTAATTCCTTTATGGACTAACTCCCTTCTGATAATGATGCTGCAAAAGTTTTTAAAAATTGCACACAAGAGAAGATATATTTATTTAACCAGTTTTCTATACTGCCTTATTCTTCAATCAAAGCAAATTTACATTATGTAATTACTACAAACAGGTACTGGATATATTCACTTATCACCAAAGGGCTCACAATCTATGTATGTGTACCTGAGTCAACAGAAGATTAAGTGGCTTGCCCAAGATCACAAGGAGGGCCTATAGGACTAGAAACACCAGTCCCTCTGGCTGGAGATTGCTGTCCCCAGGTGGGACTTGAATCCCTGGCCTGAAGTACCGTGTCCTAACCACTAGGCCACTCCTCCCTCCTTTAAGCAATAGAAGACGTAGAATAGAGTCTTTTGACTCAAAAATAAAAAAATATCCTGGGACTTTCAGTTAGCAATGATTAAAAACATATAAGGTGAAGGAGTTCGATCTGTAATCACTGGTGATTTGATCTCACTCTCATCATGTTTAATTTATATATATATATGGTTATATCTTGAGTTTCTGGAAGAAAACAAATGAAAGAAAAAATTAGTCTTCATGTAGGTGCATAAGATGAATTACTAGAGGAGAACTCTGCTGTTATAGTCCATCTCAGATGATGTCATTGGGAAAGCAGGAAGAACCATCACCAGTCAGAAATAGGACCACAGTTGGGAACAACTACTTGCAAGGAAGGACCATCTAGAAGGAAGGAAGGAAGTTCTAATATCTACATCAGCTTTGTATTGGGAATCACTGGCAAAGGGGCATGAAGAAATAAAGCAAAACTCTACAGAAACATGAACAAACGCAAATGTTGATGGACAAATTATGAAGAATAAAGTATATCTGAAATTTCCGTATAGCTACAAGTTTCTAAATGTAAAATATGTTTTTTTCTTCTTTTAAAATCTCTAAATTGTTTGTATGAACATGCCTACAAAAATAATCCTTGAGATTACTTATTTTTCACAGATGCAGATAAGTGTATGAAGTGTCCTGAAGATCGGTGGCCCAGTGAGAAGAAGGATACATGTCTCCCCAGAGTGATGGAATTCCTGTCCTATGACGATCCCTTGGGTGCAGCTTTGGCTTCCATTGCTATTCTGTTAATCATCATCACAGTTATAGTGCTGATAATCTTTATTACAAACCAGAACACCCCTGTGGTGAAAGCCAATAATAGGGATCTCAGCTACATCCTCCTCATCTCCCTCATGCTGTCTTTCCTCTGCTCCTTGGTGTTCATCGGTCCTGCTGGTAGAGTGACCTGTTTACTACGGCAAGTGTCCTTTGGAATTATTTTTACCATTGCTGTTTCTTCGGTACTGGCAAAAACCATCACAGTTCTCATCGCCTTCAGTGCTACCAAGCCTAGTAGCAAATTGAGCAAGTGGGTTGGGACAAGAGTCTCCAGCTATCTAGTTCTTCTATGTTCCTCAGGAGAAGTTGTGATTTGCACTGTGTGGCTGCTCCTCTCTCCTCCATTCCCTGAATATGACACACAGTCTAGAGATGGGACAATGATACTACAGTGTAATGAGGGGTCTACCATTGCATTTTATAGTGTGATTGGGTACGTGGGCTTTTTGGCTCTTCTGAGCTTCATGGTGGCTTTCCTAGTAAGGAAGCTGCCTGACAGTTTCAATGAGGCCCAGTATATCACTTTCAGCATGCTGGTGTTCTGCAGTGTTTGGGTGTCCTTCATCCCAGCGTACCTGAGCACCAAAGGCAAATACATGGTAGCTGTGGAGATATTTGCCATCTTGGCTTCCAGTGCTGGACTGCTGAGCTGTATATTCATTCCCAAGTGCTACATTATTTTGCTTAGGCCTAACCTGAACACCAGAGGACATTTAATTAGTAAACAAAATCCTAAAAAGATCAAAAGAGTAAGAACCTCTATCTGATTTTTCCAATCCTTAATGCACAAATCAGAATTGTTGAAAGCAATTGAATTTCACATTCTGCACATCTGTATGTTTTGCTGCATGGGCAATAGTCTTCTGGGTTGAGAGAAAGTGGAGAATTGAGTGAGAGTGTAGAATATTCAGTAAATATGGTGACTTGAGTTAACATAATCATTGTAGCCCCAGTAAAGCCAAGTCAGATACACTGTTAGAACAAAAGTACAGTTTCCTGTCCTTCGGTGAGTAGTGGGGTTAAAGAGTCCCGGCAGATTGTTGACTAGAAGAGTGATCTGAAAATCTGGACTAATAGTTGACTATTTGAAAGTTAACTGGTTTAATTTAGATGTAAGCTTTTATTTAATTTTAAGCATTATGTATTTTTCTTTTGCCAATTTATGCATTGTCTCTATTCCCATGCATTCACTTTGAATCCCTTCCATTAATCCTCTGTATCCTCATATAAAACCTTAGTAATTTTTCTTGTATTTTCTATTTTTTTTTATATCAAGTGATCTATACTCATGTTCTATTTAAATGGTAATATTTTTGACTCTTTTCAAACATATCAATGGAAACTTATGAAAGACAAAAAACTTTCAATAAAATAAATTTCTGAAAAAATATTAGTTCTGGATTTGAAATCATTACTAATTTATATGAAGTGGTATTTTAGAAAGAACATGGGCAGTTTCTCTAAATGGGCTACTTTTGCGCATACCATGACACTAATAATCCTCACTTCTTAGCCGGGGTCTGAGAAGTATGATCTCAATCTCTCAAATTTACTGCTAATGCTCAGCATAGTATTTGCATCGTGAACAGAGAGCTTCCTTCAGGAGTTCTTAAGATGTAACATGTATGAGTAGTTTGTCAAGAAGTGCTTAGAAATTCTTTTTTTTTATCAAGGCCAGTGGTTTCCAATACAATGGGAAATATTTCTGTATCTTTCTGACACATTTTCTTGGTCTCTGACTACATTTCTTGGTGCTTCATTATCTTCTGCCTCTTCTTATGATTCACAGAATAATCACTTGGAACCAACACCTCTATTATTAATGCCCTTCTGGTAGTTTTTTTCTCATTCACCACAATATCTGCTTTCTTTGCATGCAGTCTCTTATCCATCAGAATGGAAATGTTCTCTGTAATTCTCTTAGGGTCATGATCCTACAGTGATGCTGTAGTGTTTACAGAGTTTCCAGTGAATAAGGCATGCTACTTTGTTGTGCCTTTCTGTATATGTGCAATCTGGGTTGTCCAAGCTAAAATGTCCCCAACAAAGAGCCACACATGTAAGTTCAGACACAATTTTTGAAACATATGTGCTTGCCATGGACATCCTTGGGGACTTCTAAACAGACATCCCTATAATGGTATTCTAGACCAAGGATGCACCCCGGTGTCAGTTCCATGAGCAGAGAGAGTCAGCAGCACGATAACCAGAAAACATGTTTTCCCTTTCCCTATCAATTATCTTTATGAATGTGGAAGGTTATTAGAGTGCCGTCTTCTATACACCCTCCAGATACTTCACTGGCAAAACAAATATTTGTCTGATTCTATGCATTCCCTGCAACAGATGTAGACTAGGATGAGGGTAGAGACATGTGGGACAGTTCTGAAATAAGGTGCACACATCTAAAGTCTTTGGAATGCCCCAGACACGCCTCTGCCATTTCCCTATAAGGACATGCTCACACTTGGGACGTCTCTATCCCTGGCTTTCTCATCTGAGACATTCAATTCACAGAGATTTCCCTGAACCCAGTGCCGATTTTCAGACAGCCAAATCACAAATAAGTCTTTTCAAATGACCCCCAATGTTTTTAAGATACGTGGCATCACTGCTATCAGACTATGAATTTCTGTGTTCTGCTTACAGAGAATGAAATATATACAAATCTGAGAATCTATGATCACTGCATGTTACTTATATTAACCAAACAAAAGGTTTCAGAATCTACAGATTACCCAAACTTTCTACAGTGTAAGATTTTTGTATTAGAAAAATAATATTTCCGCTGTATAGTTAAAACATGAAGGTCGGTTTCCATGATCCTCCTTGTCTTGAGCAACTGAAGCAGCACTGAGAAGGAGAGAGAGAGATACCGAACTGGAAATGTCGCTGCTTTTAATGACGGCACGTAAGAGAAAGTGTTTAAGCTTGCTAGCTCAATCTGGTAATAGAATTAAATAATTCTATGCATTTTGGGATCATGTTCCTCAATATATGCATTTATTTATTTATGTTTTAACAGTTTTTATATGCTGCTTTATCATTCCAATCAAAGTGCTTTACATTGTAATTTAAACTTGGTAATGTACATTGAACAGGGACATTGATAACTTGGATTTTTTTCTGAGCAATGGAGAGTTAAGTGACTTGCCCAAGGCCACAAGTAGTGCTAGTGGGAATCAAACTCTGGTTTTGTGGTTTTCAAGCCAGTGCTCTAACCACTAGGCTACTCGTCTACACAACTAAATGTGATGGCTGTCTAGCTACTTGTCTCCATAGCAAAAAATAAAAGCAAGAGGCATGTTTACTAAAGCATAGTAGCTGGGAGCATGGGATTTAGCATGGGGCTAGCACCAGTTTTGGTCCTGAGGTTGTCTGGAGTGCACCGACTGTAAATCCGCTATGCTACCTGAGCAGTGCATGGTTAGGTGGAGCTGGGGTGGGGTTTGGCATGTTGTCTGTTCTGTGTAAAATCATTGTGTTCTATGTAAACCGCCTTGATACAACTGAAAGGCGATATATAAAAAATGCTAAAGAAAGAAAGAAAGAAAGAAAGAAGGGTGATGTTACAGATGCTAACGTATATTGATGCCATCTATTGGCTCATTCTTATATCTCACTGTTTTCTTACTTCTTTATAATTGTCACCTTTGACCTTCTGATGTAATGCATCATGGTTCTTGTGATCTGTGTTCAGTTTTTCTTTACTTCTATTTCTGAAAAAATAATTATACCCGCCATCCACTTATCTTTAAGAGGTGACTAGGTAACTGAATTTTGGTCCCATACTTTACAAGTATACCTTTAAAGTGCTATATGCCGGGGGTACTCACGAGCCCGAAAAGGAATGGCTGCCTAACCCGGGAGTTCCCTTCTCAACCAGTCCACTCACGGGGAAAACTGCCTCTAATGATCATGGCAGCACTAAAAATATCAAAATGATTGCCACAAATTTCTAGCCTTACAGGCTCACTCGTCTCATTCTCTTCCACATCCCCTTGGATAGACTACCACCGATCAGGAGAGCATCTGTAGCCTGCAGAGGGAAGGCACACATGTTCTGCACTCCGCTAGAGCCCCCGTTTAAATGCCGCTGTCACTGTGGGCTGGACCACTGCTGAGCATCTCCTTACTATCAATTAATAGCGATTCACCATAGCAATCATTCCATGAAAGGTAAAGTATATCTCAAAGAAATTACAGTGGCCTGACCACTAGTGGGCATATTTATTTATTTATTTATTTATTAATATTTAGCTCACACCTTTCCAATGGTGGCTCAAGGCAAGTTGTGTTCAGGTACTGTACATAGATATTCCCCTGTCCTCAGAGAGTTTAGAATCTAAATTTGTACCTGAGGCAGTGGAGGCTTAACTGACTTTCCAAAGGTCATAAGGAGAACCAATGGGATTTGAAACCAGATCTCATGGGTATTAGGCTGTTGCTCTAATCACTAGGCTACTCTTCCAGTCCTTCTATTCTCTGAAGAGCAAGCTGGCAGAGAGCAATATTATGTATGTTTGAACAGCGTCGTGCACTTCACCACTTTTTTTATCAGGCAAGTTGTTCCTCCTTCTGCAGGGTACTTTGTGATCCCCGACTGAAGAAGCCTCCTTCCTGGTACCTCAAAAGAGGATACGTGAAATTCAAGGACTGATCGCCTGCATATAGCGAAGGCTCTACTGAGCCAGCCATTTAAATGGGCCCTTTACCCCCAGAACATATTGCTGGCTTCATATCTTATTTTCCATTTAATAGTGAGTGAACATGAACACTTAAGGTTGCCCTGGGGGCCCTCCTAGTTACCAGAAATGTCCATTTTGCAGGAAGGGGCTACCACAGTAACTATATAGGACTTCATTGGCTCAACCACCATTGCTAGGGATCTAAGACTGGGTCACAGTGCACAGCTCTACCACTCTCCACAAAAGTTCCCCTTTGTCTCTACACTGTAAGAGATTGGCTGACTGCATCCATTAAAGTGTCTGAGCTACTCGACTCCTGAGACAGTAGCCTACTGGAGAACAATAGTAAAATGATCCACCAGATTAAATGCTGCAGGAGAGGGGAAGGAGGGCTGAGTACACCACTCCAGATTCTATATAAGTGACCACAACCACATCATACTGAGGGCCTGTACCTGGTCAATACCCTTCATGACTCACCAATATTTTTCTCTAAATGAGGAATGAAGACTGCCACCTGAGCTGTTGGTGGTTGTAGTACTGGAGATGGTTGACAAATGATCCTATGCAGCGGCCTTAGCCCACTTCTCTCACACCTCTGATCCAGGGCCCCCTACACCACCCTCTTTGGATCCACCTCTAATAGGCACTCTTGACCCTGAGGCCTCACATGATTCAACTTCTCCTGTGACTAAGACAGACCTTATGGAAATCTTATAGGAACTTAAACTTTTCCAGCTGGATTTCTCTAAAGCAGTCAGTGATATCAAAGCAGAAATCAAGTCCCTGGATGATTGGGTTGCCCAAAATGAAATTAATTAAGTGAGCAGGCAGATGCAACTGATCTCTTCCATCTAAAATCCACAAACTGGAAATACTCTCCAAAGACTTAAAAGAGAGACGCCAGGAGAAATAATACAACACCTATACTCCTATAGTGTCCGAGGGGCTGTGTGACCAGTCAGGTTAGGGAGAGACCATCGTGGTGGGGTCTAGTCCCGACCCAGGTCCATAATAACCTGTTTCCAAAGACAAAATGTGACTATCACTAAGTTTGAGAGGAAAATGCTCCATTTCATTCCAGTGTCAGGAGGTGCAAGTCTTCCAGGATCTCTCTCAATTTATATTAGAATGGAGGAAAAGCTTTAAACCATTGACCCTGCTGCTACAGGAAACATCAATCAAATATTGGTGGGGATTCTGTTTAGCCTTGATTTTCAAGTGAGACAATACCCTTGCACAAAATTGTGGAGCTGGAGGACTGCCTTCATATGACAGAATTCCTACAAGATGTTGGACGACGCATGCCAGCCCTCCCTAAAGAGCAGCATGAGCGGAAAGCCTCAACCCCAAAGATCCCTGTGGATTGTCGACAGCTGGATAGCACTAAGAAGGACCAAGCAAACACAAAGAGAGCTAAGCCTTCGCAAAAATGCAAGCACAGAAGGCGAGTGTCAAGTGAGGTCCCTGATGCTATTGTTTATTTAAAACAAACCCCAATGTGTTTTTGTGTTACACCTTCTTCAGGGGGTACGCATCTTAAAAAAATAAATAAGAATACATAAAGATACAAATTAAAACTACATAATATTCAAAATTAAAAACACAAATAAAACTATATTTATTAAAATATAAACTAATAAATAAATAATGTAAACAATATATAATATGCAGCCATAAGATGAAAAAAAACCCACCAGAAAATAAATAAATAATAATACTCATCATAACTTATAAAACATGAGGTAATATCTAACATACATTAAAAAACATTGAAAATATTCTAAAAAATATTTTAATTTGTATTGGAAACTCATGAACAAATTAAGAACAAGTATACAGAGACAAGGGAGACATACATACAAAGGCACCATTTATGTGTGTAGTCTTTAAAAAGACTTCAATCAGTCAATGATGGAAGGCTAAAACTGTATAAGACATAGCAGAATTTATTATATCCCAGAGCCAGATAAGAACAATTTAATAGAGAGAGAACATGACATATTAGTGCTGTTGTTGTTGTTAAGTGCCGTCGAGTCGGAGTTGATTCATGGCGACCCTCTGGATAGCTATCCTAAATTGTGTTCGGTCTTCAGTCAGGCGGCTCATTGTTGACAGACTGGTACCCACAGCTGCTGTTATTGTATCAATTCATCTCATTGCTGGCCTTCCTCTTTTGCGTTGACCTTCTATCTTGCCAAGCATGATGTCTTTCTCTAATGATCTCTTTCTTCACATGATGTGTCCAAAGTATGAAAGTCGAAGTCTTGTCATCTGGGCTTCTAAAGAAAGCTTAGGTTTGATCTCCTCTAGTACCGACTGGTTTGTTCTTCGGGCAGTCCATGGTATACACAGTATTCGCCACCAGCACCATAATTCAAAGGCATCAATTTTCTTCCTGTCTGTCTTTTTCACTGTCCAGCTTTCACATCCATATGATGTTATTGAAAATACCATGGCTTGAACAAGTCAAATCTTTGTATGGAGAGAGACATCTCTGCTCTTGAGAATCTTATCTAGGTCTTTCATAGCCATTCTGCCAAGAGCAATGCGTCATTTGATTTCTTGACTGCTTGTTGCTTCTTTATTGATAGTTGATCCAAGTAGGTTAAAGTTGTTCACTATTTCAATTTCTTCTCCTTCAATGATGAACCTGTTGATTATGCCAGTTGTCATCATCTTTGTCTTCTTTACATTAAGGTGCAGGCCCATTTTGAGACTATGTTCTTTGATTGTTAGAAGCAAATGTTTCAGATCATCTTCACTTTCAGCCAGTAATGTAGTATCATCAGCATAGCAAAGGTTGTTAATGAGTCTTCCACCAATCTTCACACCTCTGTTGTCTTCATACAATCCTGCTTCTCTGATGATTTGTTCTGCATATAAATTAAACAGGTAGGGGAAACGTATGCAGCCTTGTCTTACACCTTTGCTTATTTTAAACCATTCTGTTTCTCCTTGTTCCGTTCGAACTGTTGCTTCTTGATCAATGTACAGATTGTGCAAGAGAATGATCAGGTGTTCTGGTATACCCATGCTTCTTAATGTGGCCCAGAGTTTCTCATGGTTTACACAGTCAAAAGCCTTGCTATTGTCGATAAAGCAGAAATAGATATCTTTTTGGTATTCTTTAGTCTTTTCAAGGATCCATCTCACATCCGCAGTGATGTCTCTCATTCCTCGCCCTTTCCTGAACCCTGCTTGCACTTCAGGTAGTTCTTGTTCCAGGTATGGTTGTAGTCTCTTTTGAATAATCTTCAGTAGAATCTTGCTGGCATGTGGGATCAGAGCGAATGTTCGATAATTTCCACAGTCAGTTGGATCACCTTTCTTTGGTATTGGTATAAACACAGATCTTTTCCAGTCAGTTGGCCATGATGCTGTCTTCCATATTTCTTGGCAGAGCCTTGTAAGTATGGTAACAGCTACATCAGTTTGCTGCAATACTTCTATAGGAATGCTATCAATGCCTGGTGCTTTGTTCTTTGATAATCCAACAAAATTTACCCCACAAGTGAAACAAATCAGGTAACTAATAAATAAGGATCACTTATATCAAAACCTCATTCTTTTTTTCATTTATATAAATTATGTTTAACAATTTTTTTGTCGGAGCTAGGCCGTAGGAAGGGCTGGGAGAATCCAGACCTCCACCAGGCTGTCAGCTTCTTTTATTTTATTATTGGTTCTTTACCAAAATTTTCCACTTATCTCAAATCCTTTGTTGACCGTCCACAAAATCGTCGCTCTTCAGAAATGTGTACCAGCACGACGTGCACGTTTCGGGGGATTGAACCCTGTATCAAGTGCTTTCCCAAATTGCAGAAGTAAAGGCAACAAAGAGACCAAAAAACGCCGTCAGAGCAGCTAAGGTTGAATGAAATGTGGGCCGTATAATCTCAGTGTTTAAAGGAGGAACCAACCAATAGGAGCTGGATAGACCCCACTGAAAGGGGAATCCCGGCCCCGATTGGAGAGAAGAGAAATGAGGTCACAGAACACTCATCCACTCAATTTCTTGATTTAGTCCATTCGGTTCTACCGTATTTAATTTGTAGATCCATCGCTGTTCCAATCGTTGTAATTTTATTAAACGATCTCCACCTCTAGGATCCTCAGGAGTGTGATCAATCACCGACCAATGTATATCATCAAAACAGTGGCTATGTGAAATACAATGGGAAACGATCGGAGCTGTTAGAACCTGATAGCGTAAACGGGATGCATGTTCCAAAAGACGGATCTTTATTGGGCGTGCAGTCCGGCCTATATAAAATAAGGCACAAGGGCAGATTAGAACGTATACCACATGGGTTGAACGACAGGTGGTATCCCAAAGGCGTTTGTATGATTGAGATGTTTGAGGATAATGCCATTCTATCCCAGACATAGTAGAACAACAATAAGGACAAGAGCCACATGGAGAATGTCCTGTAGTTACTGGTGGATGGCTAATCCGATCAGTTGCCAACGATGTTTTCATCAACCAGTCTGCTAAATTTCGACCTCTAGAGAACGCTAGTCTCAAAGGTTTTTTAAAACAGTCAGATAGTTGAAGAATAGGCCAGTAATCCTGCAAAATATGCAACACTGCCGAACTTTGTTCCATATATGGAAGTACTCCTGTAATAGAATCATCTGAGTTGGAATTCGTTCGTTGATAATTCGGATCTAGGAGCCATTCACGATGGGTATAGCGTGCCCTTCTCATTGCTTTTTTGATAACTACATTTGGGTAACCACGTTTTTCAAGACACTGGCAAAGATCAAGAGCATGAATGTTATATTCGGCTGTTGTATGACAAATGCGGCGGAGTCTCAGAAATTGGCCAAATGGTAAGCCGCGTCGCAAGGGGCCTGGATGATAACTATGGTAGTGTAGCAGGCTATTTCGTTGAATCGTCTTGCGAAAAAGGGTGGTCGAAAGATGGTCATCTAATAAAGTAATTCTTACATCCAAAAAATCTACCGTAGATGGACTGGTGTGGGCAGTAAATTGAATGTTAGATCGTAGAGTGTTCAACCATGTTAGAAACTCAGTCAAAGAGGGGACATCAGCGGTCCATACAAAGAACACATCATCTAGAAAGCGTTTCCAGAATAAAACATTCGAATACATCGGAGAGTTATAAATGTGTTGTGTTTCCAGACGATCCATATATAGAGTAGCTATGGAAGGTGCACTAGTGGCCCCCATCGCTATTCCCATGACCTGTTGATAATATACCCCTTCAGATAAAAATAATTCTTAGTTAAAACTAATTCAATAAGTTGTAACAAGAAGGGTTTTGGCAATCGGGATGGGGCACAGGTAAAACAATCCGCCAATAAAGCAAGCGCCTCCTGTTGATCAATCATCGTATATAACGACATTACATCAAGGGTGACTAATATCGCATTCAGAGGGATCTCAACAGTAGCTAATATCTGTAAAAGGTGCATTGTGTCCCTGAGAAAAGAGGCCACTTGACAGGCTTCTTGCTTAAGAAAAATATCGCAGAATATTGATAAGGGTTCTAATATTGAGCCTCTGCAGGAGACTATTGGTCGACCCGGAGGTGCACTCAAAGATTTATGTATCTTAGGTACCAAATACAGGATAGGAATCTTTGGAGATTGGATAATCAAAAACCTATGTTCTTTAGAGGTGATCCAGCCATTTTGTAGAGCTTCTCCAACTAACAATTTAATTTCTGCAATTAAAGCTGGTGTGGGATTGTTTTCCAATATCTTATATGTGCGACGGTCATCCAGATGTTGATGTAACGAAGTCTGGTAATCAGTGAGGGTTCGTAACACCAGGGCCACTCCTTTATCCGCCCTACGAACTATCAGAGATGGATCCAAGGATAATTCAGTAAGTGTTTGCCAATGTAATTTATTTAGATTGGAGGAATGATGAACAGAGTTCCCTTCCAGTTTCTGCAAATCACGCAATACTAACGCTTGATAAGTGGCTAATGTAGGGTCCATGGTTCCAGGTGGAAGCCAACGAGAGGTTGGATGAACTACTGAATCATCTTTAATTGGTAGTTTATTAGAGAAATACTTTATAATAGATAATTTCCGAAAAAATCTCTGTAGATGAACCCGCATAGAAAACGCGTCATAGCGTACGGTTGGAACAAACGAAAGACCGTAATTTAATAATTGCTCTTGAGCTGATGTAAGAATCTTACCAGTCAAATTGACCACTATTGAAGGGTTTGTCGGGCTCGTTGTCGAGTGTTGGGGGGGTCCCAGGTATCGTCTTGATAAGCAGCCCGGGATCGCCGACCCCGGGTAACCCGAAAATCCTGACGGCCACGATTTGTTTGCCGGGTAGTGGACTCCGTAACGCTATCATCTGTATCATCTGAAGATTGATCAAAGGAAACAGTTTTTCGAGATCCCTGAGTCCTCTCCGTATTCTCATACATCCAGAAATAAATCGGCTTACCATTTGGCCAATTTCTGAATGAGGTTTTGATATAAGTGATCCTTATTTATTTGTTCTTTGATAAGGCTTTCAATGCTGCTTCAACTTCTTCTTTCATCACCAATGGTTCCCGATCATAAGGTACAGGTTGAAACGGCTGTTGGTCCACTTAATCTTTATCATATAAAAACTCTGTATATTCCTTCCACCTTTTCTTGATCTTCTCAGCATCATTCAACATATAACCTTGAGCATCTTGTAACATTCCAATTTGAGGCTGGAACGTTTTCTTTAACTCTCGTAGCTTTAGGAAAGTCGATCTTGTTCTTCCTCTAATAGTTTCTGCTTCTATTTCCTTGCAAGTGTCATTGTAGTACTTTTCGTTGTCCTGTCTTGCTGCCCGTTGGAAATCTCTGTTCAGTTCTGCGATTGTCTTTCTTTCTCCTCTGGCTTTAGCTTCTCTGCGTTTCTGGGCAATTTTCAGAGTTTCTTCCATCATCCATTTTGGCCGCTTTTGCTTTTTCACCTTTTGTAGAGACTTCTCGCTTTCTTCCAACACAACCTTCTTGATGTCATTCCATAACTCTTCCAGAGCTCTGTCATTTGTATCTAAAGCAGCAAATCAATTTTGCAGGCAGTCTTTAAATTCCAGTGGCATATTCTCAAGGTCATATTTTGCTGCATTCATGAGTGGTTTGCTCTTTTTCAACTTTAGCTTGAGTTTGCATACTAGTAGTTGATGATCTGTACCACAGTCAGCTCCAGGTTTTGTCTTTGTTGATGTTATAGAACTTTTCCATCGTTGACTTCCACAGATGTAGTCAGTTTGATTTTTATACAATCCATTGGGTGAAGTCCATGTGTACAGTCACCGCTTGTGTTGCTGGAAGAAGGTGTTTGAGATGAATAGATCATTGGTCTTGCAGAATTCTATCAGTCTTTCTCCAGCTTCATTTCTGTTGCCAAGTCCATATTTTCCAACTACTTTGCCTTCTTCTTTGTTGCGAACTTTTGCGTTCCAGTCACCCATGACTGGATATCAGGATATCTTTTTTGCATGTTCTGTCAATTTCAGCTTGTACTTGTTCATAAAACTCTTCAATTTCATTCTCTTCTGCAGCTGTTGTTGGGGCATATACTTAAATTATAGTTGTGTTGATAGGCAATCCTCGTAGGCGAATAGAGATTAAGCGTTCGCTGACTGCATTGTATTTCATTACAGTTCTTGCAAGTTTCTTCTTTATTATAAATGCAACACCATTTCTTCTTTGTCTTTCATTTCCAGCATAGTAGACCATGTGATCATGTGATGCAAAGTGCCCAATGCCAGTCCATTTCAGTTCGCTGACACCCAACAGATCAAGTTGTACACGTTCCATTTCATTCTTGACCACCTCCAACTTCCCTTGGTTCATAATTCGTACATTCCATGTTCCAATGTGTAAGACATCTTTACAGCTTCTGACTCTCATTTCATGCACAGCTACATCAGCAGTCAGACTTCCCGAGGGCTTTGATCCAACCACATCATAAATGCTGGCTTTACTCTGAAAAGTCTTCAGCTCTTCCCCAGTAGCAAGTTGAGTGCCTTCCGACCTGGGGGTCTCATCTTCCAGCACCATAGCACAATTTGTTTTGTTGTAACAATCCATTGGGTTTTCATGGCAAGATACAGAAGTAGATTGCCTGGCCTTTCTTCCGCGCAGTTTAAGTTTGGTGTTGTTGCCGTTGTCACAAAAATGTGATCCTCCGCCGGCAACACTATCCCATTCTGATGCTGCCCAGATGGGTGGTTTGTCTTGGTCTGGCACCTCAGCTGAGACCTGTCCATCTTGGGAGACCCTGCCAGTAGTTAAACTACCGATAGTTTAGCTGTCAGCATCACTGATGCACGCAAGCCCTCACAGCACGACAAGCTGCAAACCAAGTGAGAGCTTGGGTTGATATATAAGCCAATGAACCAATATAAAGATATATACATTGATTAATATCTTGAACGATCTAACGTGTACAGAGAACTACTAGTAAATAATCACTTGTACAAAGGGGCCAAAAAAATTCACGTGTATCTATTGACTAAGCAATACTGTAGTGTGTACCGCGACTGAGGGGAATCTGCATGTGCAGTTTTTTATAAAGTCATTATTCTTTTAAGAGAACACAAACATTTTGTTCATATGTCCAATTGTCATTACAATGATGGAATAGACTAAAAACAAATTATCAGCATATGCCTGACAAACCGTACAGGACAAACAAGGCATGGTATGCATTTTAGACAAGGGGGCAAATGAAAAGACGTGAATTCATGTAACCGCGATCTAATAATAAAAGCCAGTAGTTCCGTAGGAAATTGATCACTTACCCAAGCCTGAGGCCAATCTAAAGTGTAGCATGAAAAACCGGGAAATTCATGGGAGGATCGCACATAGTAAGTGCGACTGAAACCGGCATCTTTTGTAGCCCTCATTTTCACACCGATTTTAGGTTTCATTATCATAAAGTTGCGCATGTCAGAATGGACCATCCAATGGAAACTATACAGATCACTGATTAAAAGTGCTTCAATGAACATGACTATTGTGAAATAAAAGATTCTGAATATTGAATACAGTATAAACTCAGGCAAAGTCAATAATGTAAAATATCACGGAGTAAAAATATGAGCCTAGTCAGCACAGAGATGAGACAACAGGATGTGTTTTGCACAGTTTAAAACCAAACTAGTGAGGTCATTGGAAAAATGTGGCCCTAAAAATATATACTATAAAAACAAACAATAATGTAGACAAATACATTTAATAAAAAATATATTTAATAGTATATATATATATATATATATATATACATGGGTTTCTCCGGGGAATGTGTTACATGCACTGGTATGAACTCTCTGCAAATTGTTCGAATCTTCAAGCTTCACTCTCTTTCTGGTTGGAAGCATTAAACTTCGTTTTCCTAAGATGCCGCGCGGTGTCTTAGAAAAACGAAGTTTAACGCTTCCAACCAGAAAGAGATAGAGTGAAGCTTGAAGATTCGAACAATTTACAGAGAGTTAATACCAGTGCATGTAACACATCCCCCGGAGAAACCCAGAGAAGGGTGTCAGACGGCTGCCTAGGGTGAGAACTTACACAATCTTGACGATGCATATATTCATATGATTCTTGCAAGGTATTGTGGGTATTGTAGTTCATTCACTCCCAAACACAGCTGATGACAATAATTGAGTTGTGAAACCAAGTGGTAAGGCCAATAAAATACTTCTTTTATTGATGGGGTTTAATTCACCCAGCACATGTATGCTTGATAGCAATATAAATGAGGATACTTGCTTGCAGTGTTTAAATGGATAACATAAAGTCATAAAGCAAATCAGAAAACAACCTTCAGCTTGTCAGGCAATTAGCTAATGTTTTCTTAGCAAATAATTACCAAATACAAAGGCACAAAGAAATAAATGAACTTTGCTTGTTAGGTTAACTTCTGCTTATTTTCCAGGCAGATCCCAGCAGTGATTCTCCCTTGCTCACACACACACAATCAGGTGCAGCTTTAATTACTATCAATTGACCAGCTGGAAGCCTTTAGCTGGCTGGCTGCTACTGTGTGAACCCAAATCCTGCTTTAAGAGCTGTTTGCAGTGGAAATAAAGAACAAAGTTAGGTTTCTTTGTGATGGCTGATGTGTTTGCTCACAGAAAGCTAGCAATAGCATTTAGATAGAGAACAGTCCATGTAAACTGTACTTTCATCTGCTGTATCTCCCCCTTCATCAATCAGCATAGGGTCACTATCATACATTGGCACAGACGAGTCTTTCATTAAGGCACTATCATGAGAATGCTTATTCCCTTGCTGCCATTCTCTATTATAGATAGGGTCTGGATCAGTGTTCATACCTGAGCCTCTCCTGCCATCATAATTCCTCTCTGTATAGCCTGGCCAGTATGTAATCCAATTCTGATGCCCAGCCTTCCAATCTTGATCCCTGGACACTGGATCTCCTCTCACATACCTTCTGGCCTTGGTCTGAAAGTCCCTTCCACTTGCAGTCTTCTCTCTTCCAGGTAGCCACTGGTGATTCCTATCTCTGCCATTCCATTCCTCTGGGACACTCCAGTCCAATGGAATCTGCTGGCATTTGGAATACCTCCCAGTATAGGTACTGCCTTGGATTCTCCCAGACCTGCCAATGGGCTTTCTTCTCTTCCTTCCAGAGAGTTTCCTTCTTTCTCTATCTGCTTGGCTTGGCTTCTGTTTCTCCAGGTGATACTGGGGCTTGAGCTTGTAGCCATTGCTGAAGCTCTCCCTCAAGCTCTTTCTGTGTCTGTTATCTGAAGAATAAGCTCTATTCTTATTCTTTCCTAATGTGTGCTCCTCCCTAACACAGCGTAGCTGTGTTGAATCAGGCCCTGCCCTTTGAGATGAGTGCTTAGGGATTACCTCATAGCTCTCTTGATTGCACACACATTTTCTCACTTCAGCCTCTCTCATGGCTGCTGGAAACCTGGTGCATTCTGGGACTGGTAGTCTTTTATGTGAAAACTCTGTTTTCTTGCTTCTACCAGAACTGACAGGTTGCTTGTTCAGAGTCACATCATCTTTTCTAAAGCTCCTACCTGAGCTATGATAAGCTTCCTTATCACATACCCCCCTGCTTAAGTTATTACGGACTGGTTTTACTGGTGAAACTTCTTCTCTACAGTCCGTAATACGGGAAAGTGCATCCGCATTCTTGTGTAACTTCCCGGCACCTGAAAATCAAACGCCTGTAAGGCCATGTACCAGCGTGTCAACCTGGCATTGTGGTTCTTTATTTGCTGCAACCACTTAAGTGGGGCATGGTCCGTGACCAACTGGAACTTTCTCCCTGTAAGGTAAAACCTTAACGCCTCCACTGACCATTTGATAGCCAAACACTCTTTTTCTATTGTGGAATACTTTTGTTCAGCCAGTGACAACTTCCTGCTCAGGTACATCACAGGATGCTCCTCCCCATCATGGCACTGGGATAGGACTGCTCCTAGCCCTACATCCGATGCATCGGTTTGAACCAGAAAGGGTTTCTTGAAGTCTACTCCTTTCAGTACCGGTCCTGTACACAATTTTTCTTTTAATACTGAAAACACTTTTTCAGCTTCTGGTGTCCACTTTATCTGGTTTGGACAATTCTTTCGCAGCATATCCGTGAAAATGGCACTTTTCTCTGCGAATTGCGGTATAAACCGGCGGTAGTATCCTATAAGTCCTAAGAAACTTCTTAGTTGTTTCTTGGTTATTGGAGGAGGAAAATTCCTGATGCTATCTATTTTGCTTAATAGAGGTTTAATTTTTCCTCTTCCCACTAGGTGGCCTAGGTATTTTACCTCCCTATTCGCAAAGGCACACTTCTTCGGGTTTAAAGTGATTCCCGCTTGCTTCATAGAGCACAAGACTGCCCTGATCCTCTTCAAATGCTCCGCCCAGGTGTTACTATGGATTATGACATCATCCATGTATGCAAAAGCATAACTTTGGTGGGGTCGAAGTACCTGATCCACTAACCTTTGGCAGGTAGCCGCTGCTCCATGCAGTCCGAAAGGCATCCTCTTGAACTGGAAAAAGCCAACGGGGGTGCTGAACGCAGTCTTCGGCTTCGACTCCCTGGTGAGCGGGATTTGCCAATATCCTTTTGTCATATCAAGGGTGGTTAAGTATTGAGCCTGTCCCAGCTGGTCTAACAGCTCCTCAATTCTTGGCATTGGATATGCATCAAAAACTGATATGGCGTGTTGAATCAGGCCCTGCCCTTTGAGATGAGTGCTTAGGGATTACCTCATAGCTCTCTTGATTGCACACACATTTTCTCACTTCAGCCTCTCTCATGGCTGCTGGAAACCTGGTGCATTCTGGGACTGGTAGTCTTTTATGTGAAAACTCTGTTTTCTTGCTTCTACCAGAACTGACAGGTTGCTTGTTCAGAGTCACATCATCTTTTCTATAGCTCCTACCTGAGCTATGATAAGCTTCCTTATCACAAGGGTGAAATATCCCCCAAAGAAACCCTAAGAAGGGTGTAACGCATAAGCGCTAAGGAATGACGTTGGGGTAATAATTTGCTCAAAGAAGGGGTTAGAATTGGCTCAAAGAAGGGGCTATTGTTGGACTCAAGATAAGCATTCATTAATATTGAATTTTTAATGAAAATAGTGAACTTTGGATGAAAATACAAAGTGAAATACAAAGTGACGTTTAAGGGTCCTTGATGCAAATGGGGTGAGCAGCGTTTATTTATTTATTTATTTATTTTAATTTCTTTTATACCGCACTCTTTGACATCAGCGCGGTTTACAGAGAACACAACAAAACCAGAACAACAGGCTGTTCGGAGTTACATATAACAGGATTAACAACTTGGAAAACAAGGGAGAACTATTTACATGGAATATGTAATCTGTTAACTAGATCACATGCTCAAACTATGTACATGAATTAGCACGAATGTTGGGAGCAAGGGAAAAAACTGTAGTTGGATATGTAGTGGGACTAAATGTTATCTTCATATGGGGTAGTATCTGGTGAATAGGTTGAATTTAAGGGCCTTTCTGAACTGGGTTAAGTCGGTTATGGTACGGATGTCGGCAGGGAGCGAGTTCCAGCATTTTGGTGCGCAACACAAGAAAGCTCTGTTAGCTGTTGATAGATTGTATGTTGTAATGGCCTTTGGTATTGATAAGGAGTTTAATGCTGCCTGTCTTCTGTTTCTGTTTCGTGGTACAGTTTGGATGAGCTCAGAAAGTGAGTTGGAAGATAGGCCCTTTATGGCCTTGAATGTGAGAATCAGGATTTTGAACATCAGCCTTCCGTGTATGGGGAGCCAGTGGAGCTGTTTGAGGATAGGTGTAATATGTTCACTTTTGGACGCTCCTTGAAGAACCCTTGCGGCAGTATTCATAGCGAGCTGTAATGGGCTCAAGGTGGATTGTGGGAGTCCTTGAAGAATTGAGTTGGCGAAATCAAAATGTGGTAAGATTAGGGCTTGGTAAATGGTTCTGAAGTCTTCTGGGTCAAGTAGGGAGCGTAGGTGCTTGAGCGTGCGTATCTTGAAGTACACAGCTTTTACGATATTATTTATGTGTGGTTTCATGTCGAGCCGATGGTCCAGTGTGACTCCAAGGTATTTTATTGCTTCCTTAGTGCATAGTTCAGCTCCCTTGACTTTTATATGTGAAGGTGGGGTGAAGTTGGTGTCTCTGGTGATAAAGTGAACCTCGGTTTTCTTGTGCTGAATGCGGAGGTTCTGTGACAGGAGCCATTCTGAGACTGCATCGAAGCAGTTTGTTATAGGTAGTAAATCCATTTGCTTTGTGGAAAACGGCATGTAGAGTAGGATATCGTCTGCGTATACCATACATTTCACATTGAATGATCTGATGATATTGCAGATCGGCTGCATATAGATGTTGAACATGAGGGATGAGAGAGAGGACCCTTGCGGAACCCCTTGTTTTTGATGGAAGAGTTCGGATTCTCCTGTTGCAGTTTTTACATATTGCATTCTGGTATCAAGGTATGATTTGCACCATTCAAGTGCTGAGTTATGGATGCCTTTTTCTTTCAGTCGAACGAGGAGAATCTCATGGTTTACCGAATCAAACGCTGCTGCTATATCCAGGAAGATTAGCACAACGCCTTGCTGTAAGTTGTCTATAGTGGTGAGAACATCATTGAATAGGGTGGTGAGCAGTGTCTCAACCCCGTGGAATTCTCTGAAGCCGTGTTGGGAATGGTCCAGGGGGGCTGCGGAATCTATGTGGTCTTGGATTTGCCGTTGTGCCTCTTTCTCAAAAATCTTTGCTAGAAGGGGGATACTGGCTATAGGCCTGTAGGAGTCGGGCCGTTTAGGGTCTAGTTTCGCGTTCTTTAGCAGAGGTCTAATGGATGTGAACTTTAATGCAGATGGGAAGGAGCCAGATGTAAAGGAGAGGTTAATGATTCTTGCAATGAAGGGGCTAAATGCACTTCGAAGATCCTTTATCCAAAAGGCTGGGCACGGGTCGGTTTGTGCAGTTGTGGTGTTGAGTGAGGCGATTGTATCTTCAATGTGTTTAGCAGAGGGTGTGGTAAGTACAGACAGGGATGTTAGACAGGTTGTTTCTTGTACAGTGGTTTTTGAGAGCTCATCTGTTTGAAGAAGTTTTGATTGTAAGTAATCAGCAAATTCCTGTGGGTGGATATCTTCATTTTGTTCAGAGGATGGTTCCTTTGATAGTGATTTGACAAGATTGAAGAGGTCGCGAGGTTTGTTCAAAGATCTTTTGAGCAAATCAGTGTGGTATTGCTTCTTTAAGGTTGTGATTGCTTCACGGTGAGATGCAAGGTGGAGATTGTAGGCTGCGTGATCATCGATGGAAAGTGAGTGGCGTCAGCGTTTTTCGAGTCTTCGTAGGTGGGTAAGGGAGGACCGTAACTCGGGGGAAAACCATGGAGCAGAGGATTTTTTCCTGGACATGTTCTTTTTGTGTGGTAGTTGAGCAATGGTGTTGAGGTTGCTGTTCCAGGCGGTGATAGACTCATAAAGGTTGAGTACTGTGTTGTCAAGGAGTGGTTGGGTGCTTAATAGTATAAGTTCCCTGTTGAAAGGTCGAAAGCCTCTTGTAGCTCTAGATGTGTTGTCCAGTTTTCTGTTGTTGAGAAGATGATTGTTGCTCAGAGGAATTTGTAAGTTTATAAGTTTATGGTCTGACCATAGTACATTGGTGATCGATTTTACAATGTTGCAGCTCTGTTCGGATACAGAGTGTGGAGCAAAGACCATATCAAGAATGTTTCCTTTGGTGTGAGTGGGCTCCGTGATCAGTTGTTGATATCCAAGATCTTCAATGGCATTGAGGAGTGAAGATGATTGGTTTTGCTGTAATGATGGGAGATTGAGGTCTCCCAATATCCAGTTAGGAGTGCTGGGGTTGCTGGTATTGGCGGCCAGGTCCAATATGGTGGGAAGTTCATCCGGTGAGCTCGAGGGGGCTCTGTAGACCAGGTTGATGGAGCATTGTTTGTTCACTATGGTGATTATATCTAGGTTGCTTGTGCTATGCGAGTTGGTCATGTAGAAAAGGTGTTCAGTCTTGGTGAGTATGAGTGCTCCTCCTCCCTTCTTGTTTTCTCTATGGGTTGTGTGTATGGAGAAGTTAGATGGAATAAGTTGGTTGATGAGGACATTGTCCTCTTTGGATAACCAGGTTTCGGTGATCATGAGTGCATCAAGATCATGAAGGGTGATTATATCAAGGATTACAGGCCATTTTTTTCGAATTGAGCGTGCATTTATGAGGGCACATTTTAAGCTTTGTGGTGGCTGGGATTTGTGTTGCTTAGGATTGCTGGTTTGGTGTATTGCAATGTGGATGAGGTGGGAGTGTCGTATACGGGCTTCCCTATCTGGATGATGGTAAGGGTTGCCTGACCATTGTTTTCCGTGGTTCTTGAGGATCGGTATATGATTGGTGGAGGGAGAGTAGGCAAGAGAGGTCCCGAGCCAGTCTGTGAGAAGGTAAAAACTGAGAAAGGTGATGAGATGGAGAGACATTTTGGTTTCTTGGTATGGGATGTGTATGGGAGTCTCAGAGTCTTGGGAGGCAAATTACAAGTTACAGTAAAGTTAGTAAAGGCTATTTTACAGTATAAGTGGTACAATACAGTGGTACGGTATAGTGGTACAATGACTAAAATGGGTTTGAGTTGCTGGCGGGAATATATGGTATTAGGTGGAGGCTATTACTGACTTCATTATAGATAACAGGATTCAAGGACAAACTAGATGACTGTAAAAGTTATGCGATAGCTATACAGTGAACTGCGGACAACGGTGAAGTTACTGGCAACAAGCTAATTGATCAAGGTAGACTGTAAGGTAGATAAGCAGTAAAGCTACTGGCAAGAATTTACTGCCATAGTGATTTGTAAGGTGAACAAACAAGTAAAAGTAGATTGCTGGCTATTTAATTAATGCTAGCTGGTGGTACTTGTAGGATTGCAAGTTACTGGCAACAATAAGGAAGGAGTTCAGGCGCTGAATACAGTACAAGTGGCCAGTTGGACTCAGCTGCTGGTTACCGTGAAGGTAGATGTTGACTTCTGGGAGCGGTAATGATGTCAGGGATGTTCTTGCTGGTAACGATAGCGAGCTCGACCCTGGGGGAGCTCAAGCAGCTGGTTGATGGAGGAGATGCGTACCTGACTGTTTTCAGGCGTTTCAGAGAGGGCCACTGCCTAAGGGCCACGCCAAAGGGCCCTCTGGCGAGGCCCTCAGGCGCGGGCCCGGCAGGCGCGGGCCTGCCTGGCGGCAGCCGCTTTTATGGGTCGCTTCCTCCCTCCCACAGCCCGGATTGGGCCGGAGAACCTGAGCGGGAAGGATGGAGAGCCCGCTCAGGTGTGCTCAACTCCCGATCGGAGGAGCCTGTTAATGGCGGCAGTTCTTTCGGCGGCAGCCGCTTTTATGGGTCGCTTCCTCCCTCCCACAGCCCGGATTGGGCTGGAGAACCTGAGCGGGAAGGATGGAGAGCCCGCTCAGGTGTGCTCAACTCCCGATCGGAGGAGCCTGTTAATGGCGGCAGTTCTTTCGGCGGCAGCCGCTTTTATGGGTCGCTTCCTCCCTCCCACAGCCCGGATTGGGCCGGAGAACCTGAGCGGGAAGGATGGAGAGCCCACTCAGGTGTGCTCAACTCCCGATCGGAGGAGCCTGTTAATGGCGGCAGTTCTTTCGGCGGCAGCCGCTTTTAGGGGTTGCTTCCTCCCTCCCACAGCCCGGATTGGGCCGGAGAACCTGAGCGGGAAGGATGGAGAGCCCGCTCAGGTGTGCTCAACTCCCGATCGGAGGAGCCTGTTAATGGCGGCAGTTCTTTCGGCGGCAGCCGCTTTTAGGGGTCGCTTCCTCCCTCCCACAGCCCGGATTGGGCCGGAGAACCTGAGCGGGAAGGATGGAGAGCCCGCTCAGGTGTGCTCAACTCCCGATCGGAGGAGCCTGTTAATGGCGGCAGTTCTTTCGGCGGCAGCCGCTTTTAGGGGTCGCTTCCTCCCTCCCACAGCCCGGATTGGGCCGGAGAACCTGAGCGGGAAGGTTGGAGAGCCCGCTCAGGTGTGCTCAACTCCCGATCGGAGGAGCCTGTTAATGGCGGCAGTTCTTTCGGCGGCAGCCGCTTTTAGGGGTCGCTTCCTCCCTCCCACAGCCCGGATTGGGCCGGAGAACCTGAGCGGGAAGGATGGAGAGCCCGCTCAGGTGTGCTCAACTCCCGATTGGAGGAGCCTGTTAATGGCGGCAGTTCTTTCGGCGGCAGCCGCTTTTAGGGGTCGCTTCCTCCCTCCCACAGCCCGGATTGGGCCGGAGAACCTGAGCGGGAAGGATGGAGAGCCCGCTCAGGTGTGCTCAACTCCCGATCGGAGGAGCCTGTTAATGGCGGCAGTTCTTTCGGCGGCAGCCGCTTTTAGGGGTCGCTTCCTCCCTCCCACAGCCCGGATTGGGCCAGAGAACCTGAGCGGGAAGGATGGAGAGCCCGCTCAGGTGTGCTCAACTCCCGATCGGAGGAGCCTGTTAATGGCGGCAGTTCTTTCGGCGGCAGCCGCTTTTAGGGGTTGCTTCCTCCCTCCCACAGCCCGGATTGGGCCGGAGAACCTGAGCGGGAAGGATGGAGAGCCCGCTCAGGTGTGCTCAACTCTCGATCGGAGGAGCATTAACCCGCTATAGTCTGAGACCTGGTCACTGAATATATCGTATTCTCAGAGTTAGATATTGGGGCATTTGCTTTTTTTTTATTGGATTGGTATTCCTAAAGCCCTTATTAAGGACCGCTTTTAGGTTTTGTTATATATATATATACTTTAAAGATCCGCAGTTAAAACGGTGGTATTGTGGTCTCACAGACCCACTAGAAAAAACAACATGAATGGCTCTGTATAAAAACAATCGATAATGTAGACAAATACATTCAATATAAAATACATTTCATAAAGAAAAAAATATATATATATGTTTTGAAGGACCACAGTTAAAACGGTGTTATTGTGGTCTCACAGACCAACTAGAAATAACATCATGAATAGTTCTAAATAAACCTTACTGCATTGGACTAACCTAAATTGTAAAGGTGACTCGTTTATATCCCTGGAGTTGCGTACGGGAGAGTTGGAAACTCCTCCATGATTCTGGACCTTACATAAAGGGCTTCTTAAGAACATGGAATTTCTTCTTGCGGTACAAAAGGGGTGGCATGATTACTTGTTCTTCAGTGATACAGCTGATACTTCCACATTCATGAGTTGGGGAGTGACCAAAGCTGTCCTTCATGGCCAGTTGATGTCACTTTCCAGTGGGTTTAAAAAAAAATAAAGGATAACTTGACGTGGTGACAGCTACTTCGGGATATTGAAAAACTTGAAAAACAACATTGTAGGGGTGGAGGGACAAAGACATAGATACAACTGGTGCACAAAAGAGTTGAATTGTCCACCCTCAAAACAGAGTCCATTATCTCAACCATGTTCCACACCCAGCATCATTTCTATGCACATGAGAACAAGGTGAGTCACTGTTCCTCTGTCAGAAAGAGGCAAAAGATGAGAAGAAAAATTCATGCCCTTAATTTGGACTAAGTGGCACACTTTCCAAGTCCTCAGAGATTGATGTGACATTCACTAAGTTTATGGTAAGCTATATGTCTAACAGTTGATGGCTGGGTGCAAGAGATTAGGAGTTGGTTGGTGGCTACAGATCTCCCACATCTCTTCTCAGAGGCGTGGGAGGCACTAGAATGCCTCTTTGTGCTTGAGGAAGTGTGGCCCACTATTTGCTGTATGAAAGCCGCAAAAGCACCAGGACCTGATATGCTACCAGCCAAAGTACATAAGATACTGCCTGAGCACTTTGCTCTAGTTCTGGTTTAGATTTTAATGAAATTTAAATAATACAGAGGGTTCTACCAACCTCATTTTATCAGCTTATCATCACAGTACTCCCTCAAGATGTAAAGGTCCTACTACAGGCTGATCTCTCTTCTATACATCAATTACAAAATCTTCACCATGATTCTCTGTGCTCATCCAGAGCTGAAAATACAGAATATTATCCATCCAGATCAGATAGGATTCATAAAGCACAGAAACGGCTTTGAAAATGTGTGAAGGTTGATCAATGTAATGCATGGAGCCCAAGGCAAACTGGAACCATGCGTGATCCTTTCATTAGACCACAAAAAGATCTTTGACAAGGTACAATTGCCATACCTGCTTGAGATTCATAGACAATTTAGGTCCGGGCCTAATTTCTGCAGTTGAGTAGAAGCCATGTACAGACGTCCCTTGGCAACAGTATCGATCAATGGTTTCCTCTATGACCACTTCCATATGGAGCGTGGTATCCAACAGGGCTGTCTGCTTTCACCCCTGCTCTTTACATTAGCTATTGAACAGTTTGCCTGCCACGTTCATATGATGGAGTAGGAAGGAGACAGATATAGAGCTTGGGAGATGGCTACATGCAATTTCCATGTATGCAGATGACTCCCTTATATATCTCCAAGATCCTGTCACCTCGATTCCCAGAATCCTTTCTATCATTGAGCAGTTCTCTTGTGTCTCTGGTTTTACAGTGAATAGGCAGAAATCTGCTCTACTCCTGTGCTTGACTGTAGCAACTCACCATGCAACTGTTCTCGCGGGTAACTTCCTCTTAGTTGATCACTTCCAAATAACTTGGAATTTGCATCCCAAATGTACTCTCCCAGTTGTGTACTCTAAAATACCAAGATCTCTTAGATGAGCTGATCAAAGAACTTGGCACCTTGCAATCCTCAGGTGTATCCTGGCTTGGGCGCATCGATACCGTTAAAATGGTGATTTTACTGAAGTTTCTGTTCCTATTCACACAATTAAAATTCAGGTAATGGGGACATTTTTCAATATGGTTAGATGCTTTGTATGGCAGATGGGGAAATGATGAGCAGCTGGACCTCTCTCATGACCCCCAAGGTAATGGGAGCCTGGGCTTTTCTGACACAGAGATATACTACTGGTGCTCATGCTTGAGACCAATCTTTTGATGACTTACTCATGTTTGGACTGAGTAAGGCTTGAGCAGAAGTGGAAAGTCCTCACCCCCTCCAGATGGTATGATTTCAAAAAGAAGTATATGACACCCAACGGATCCTCTCAAACCCCTTTCTAAAGTCTTTTTGGAAGGTCTGGTGCATTTTATGTAGGAAAGAGAGATTAGCTCCCTGGATACCCCTTTGCCCCAGTGTCTACCTTTGCTTTTGTTAGGGATTTTGGGGGCAGGTTTTCATATATTGGGATATATTTGATGTTTGAGGGCTCTACTTTTGTTTGCAAAAAGAGACGAGGAGATATTGGAGATCCCATTGAACTTATTTCAATATTTTCAGTTGTGCCATTGTTTTGGGTTTCCCCCTTGTGTAACCAAAGTGCTACACCCTTCCCAACATGAGAGCATGTGCTTTCTGAAGCCACTTGGTTGAAGTCATTTTTAGGCCAGCTTTACAGGGTTCTCACAGCAGACTCTCCAAATCCCAACAGGGATCACTCATATGGAGGTGGTTGGAAATCTGTGTTGGTGGAGAAACCTGAGGAAATTTGGGAGGAGGTATACCAATATGTTCACTCCTGCTTTATAGCTCTATCTCTAGTCTACTATGCATGTTGATAACCCCAGTTGACCTATTCAAATGGGGAACAGGGGGTGACCCCCTTTGCTGGAGAAATTGTGGAAGGTGAGGGGATCTGGAACATATGTGGTGGCACTGCCCCAAACTTCAGGCTTTCTTGTTCCAGATTCATCAATGTATATGCATATCATTAGGACTGATACTCCCCTTCTTCCTCGACTCCTGTGTGTTGGGATACTTACCAAAGACTGAAGGATAAGTGGACACGAAGACTCTCCAGCTGCTTGCTCTTAGCTGCTCATAGTGTCATCGCTCAATATTAGAAGCGTGCAACCCCACCCACTTAGCCAAATGAATTGTTAAGGTTTAGGACATATATAGAATGGAGAGACATACTTCTGATATTCAGGGCAAGCTTGAAACAGTCAGAACAATATGGACCAAATTTCTCAAGAACTAAGCCCTGCCTGCCACCTATCACAGCCTAGATATGCTTATCCTTCACACTATACCACAATTTCCCTATCCCCTCAGTTCCCTATGGCTCCTGGTCACTGGTAAGCACCACTGACTCCAAGCTGTCCTTATGCGTCCTCTCATGGTATGATCCCACCTCTGATATGCTATTTGTATGATTATGACTGAGGTATACTAGGAGCAGGTGGGGATGGGTTGTGGGGATGGAGATATGGATATCTTAGGGGAGGCATATGAGGAAGGAGGATATTAGGAGCAAAGGGTTGAAAGGCACAAATACATTCAATGGATTGAATGGTTTATAACTGAGTTGGAGCTCTAGAATATTTCCAACTACTACCACAGTCTTAATGAGCCTGATGCCTGTCTGTAGGAGAAAGCTCCAGATGATAAAAGGTGAATCTCTGGTTTTACTATTCCAAAGTATTTTCACCCCTGATTCCCTGATTCAGACCTCCTCTCCGGCATGGGCTCTTGTGTTAATCATGGGGGGTGGGGGGGGGGGTATATGAGTCTGAGGTGGAATGATCTGGTCTTTGGAGTGCCCAAAAAAGGCAGTATGTGTCACTGTCTTAAGAGGGAACCCCTTCTGGGAGTCGGTTGTTCTCTTAAAATGTGCATATATGTGAATGTATACTGAACTGTCATCTAAGCTGTAGACAGCTCCAGAAATGTTGCTATTTTGTTATATTTTGAAAGTTGTAAAAATTCCCTTCGTTGACTAATAATAAAAAATAAATACACAAATAAAAAAATTTCATATGCCACCCCCTATCCTTCAATGGAGAGTGTCTCCTTTTTTATATGGTGAAAGATATATAGGTTATGAAAAATTACAGAAAAACCTCACTTGTCTAAAATCCTTTACTCAGACTTGGTGGACTCAGTGAGGTTAGCTTTATTTTTACCTAAGGCTTTGACAGTTCATCCTGAAACTCTGCAGCATGAGGGATGTGACTAAGGGGCATCTTCACGCAACTGCATTACTGGATAGCATAGGGTTCAACACCTTCCAAGTGCAGCAAAAATGCAGCCATGCTAAAAATCCCATGCTCACTGAGCAGCCTGGATTGGGGCAGACTGGGTGGTTCAGGGGCAGAGTGTGTACATCACAGTTAGCAAAGGCAGTTTTGGTGAGAGCTCATTGACAATGTTCCACTTAGCAGAGTTGTACTTCCTGCCACCTCAGTATGGCATGCAGCCATAAAGATCGCATCAAACAGAAAGAGCGTGGAGTGCTGCAAATCCATGCTAGTAATAAATAAGCCGGGCATGCCTATTTTGTAGCATGGGTCAAGTGCCACCTCCACTTTCCTTTTCAGGGCTGAACACGTTCTACCCATGCAAGCCTTGGTAACTATTCCCCTTAACGAGTGTCTATAAGAGAAGGGTAAGTAAAAAGGTGAAAATCAGGAAAAAGAATAGAAATATTTCTCTATTATTGCAAACCCTCTAAAGTTATTCTGTGATACAATCCTGTATGATGTGCTATTTCCCTCCAGTCTCAAGGTCACATTGTTTAAACAAACCAGGGGAGTAGAAAATTCAAAACAGAAGTTGTTCACTCCCATCAATTTATTCAAATGACATATTATTTTATAGAATTAACAGTCTGAGTTTCAGTTCACCGGAGATCTGATGAAATGTGTAATTACGCTGTGGACCTTATTTGCATCTATCCTTCGATTAGAATTCAGCAGGGAACAAGCCGGGAGCTACTTATACCACTTGCCTGAAATATATGTGCATCTGAATCAAGAGAATAATCCCTTGTTCTATACCAGATGGCAAATTGAACTTTTTAAAGACAGTCTCTTTTTATCTTCTGCTCATGGTACAGGTAACTTGAAGCTCATTCAAGCAACAGTATGACAAAACAGCAACAGAGGTGAAACTTCAGCCAGTGCCAAAGTCTTTTTAAAGAGGAAATGATTCTATCTCCTGCATTGTTGGTATTGAGTGGGGTCTTGATGCCGATATCTATAGCAATTGCTGAAATTCAGATACCCAGATCAGTTTGTTCTTCAGGCAATTTTCAGTGGTGTCACTTTAAGGCAGGGGACCTGATCTTGGGTGGCATAATTCAGATGTTTGATTTCACCACGTTTCGTTTTCCGGGGAGTTTTACAAATTTCTCTGCATCCAATATGTGCTTTAGGTAAGTAGTTTTCTGACTGTGTCTCACTGGTTAACATTTTAAGAATAGCTGTAGTTTACATGCTAATAAATAAAAGCAAACATTAATCATAGTTCAAAAACATAAATAATGAAAAAAACTTGCAAAAGAACCAGTCAACCAGATTAAACCAAATTCTAAGCCTAAATTAAAATAAGAATCCTTCATATAAGCCTATGAAGACATTTACAGAACCCAAGCAAAATGTTGCAGAGAAAATTCAAAGTGGTTATTTATGGATATGACGGCACTGCCTTTGATTGTATCCTAAAAGAAAAATACTTTGCTAAAACCTGTAGGATGAGGAGCAGCTTATTCTATAGATATAGACCTAAAAGCCAATGCGCAAGTAGAGCTGAGTCTTTCTTCTTTAGAAGAAGACTTTGCAATGAATTTGCTTATGTGAATCAAAGTGGAAGGTTCAACATATATAGATTTATATAGTCCTTGATACATTTACTTTTTAAATGCATGCTGGGATTGGGAGCTAACAAGTGAATATTCAAAAACACTTATCAAGTCAGCATGAGTTGCAAAAGACCTGCATAGTTTGCTTTTAAAAGTGGCCACTTTGAGGGTTTCAATAGTTGAATAGCAAAAGGTAGTGCAGGTCAGGATTGAGAAGTATCAGCAGATCTGTGAGAGTCCCGTTACCCAAAAAGTGCAGCGTGCTCAGCTAGAGAATTATGCCACATTGGCAGACTCTGAAGATAATCAAATATCAGACACATGGGATAAGTCTTGAAAGAGTGCTGAGGGGGTGCTGCTACTGCTAGGAAGAATCTGGACTGGCATGTTCAAGCTGGGAAAGTCTCAAAATCTTGGGGAAAATGGAATTCTTTGGGTTAAATTGATTAAATCTACTACTACAACTGTTCATTATGCAGCGCTGATCAGACACATGTAAAAGACAGTCCTTGCTCATCAGAGTTTGCAGTCTAGTCAAGACAGACAATACAAACAGCTGAGGGCAAGGAAATGTCAAGGGGATGGCAAGGAAACACCTCGGAGCTGAAGCGGATCAGAATCCAACAGCAGCCTCAAAGATGTGAGTTTTTAGCCTGGATTTGAAAAAGGAGAGGGATGAATCCTAATGCACTTACTGAAGACGTTTGTTCCAGGCATATGGAACAGCGATATGGAATGAACAAGTCTGAAGCTTGCAGTGGCAGAGAAGGGCACAAATAAAAGGGATCTGCCAGAGAAGCAGAGTTCCAGAAGAGGGATGTAGGGAGAGATGAGAGCGGAAAGGTAGTGAGGTGCAGCAGAATAAATGCTCCTATAGGTCATTAGGAGAAGTTTGAACTGGATACGGAAACGGATGCAAGCTAGTGAAGTGATTTGAGAAGAGGGACTATATGAAGGCTGGCAGAAGATTAGCCATGCAGCAGAGCTTTGAAAAGATTGAAGGGGAGAGAGATGATTCAGAGGGAGACTAGCAAGGAGGCAGTTGCAGTAGCCTAGATGGGAGGGGACTAACGAGTGGATAAGTCTCTTAGTGTGTGTAGAAATAAAGGTTTCATGTCTTATTTTCCATTTAATAGTGAGTGAAAAGTGGCAGATTTTAGCTATAGCCACAGATTTTAGCTATTCTGTCTATTAAAACTGAGAATTTTAGTTAAGTCAGTTAGAGCATATACTAATAACCAAACTTGCAGTTAAATAAAATTCAGGGAATAGTTTAACTGGCAAACTTTCAGTTAAATTAAAGCCAGTTAGGATGTAATTTCACAGGCAAACTTTCAATAAAATTAAAGTCAGAAAGGGTATAGCTTAAAAAGAGAAAATAGAGAAGGATAGATATTCTCTGGATAAACAGAGATAAATTGTTTGCCAAAGAAGATTTTTGCAAAGAAACCTTCTAGTTAGAAGGCAAGAGAACTCTAATATTGTTTCAATAAGTGTTAAAGTCCAGTAACAAAGGGGGAAGTTGAAAGGCACCCTCTATCAAGTTAAACAGGCTAAAAGATTTTCAGAAAATAAAATAAAGTGTAGAATCTCTATGGATAGAAATTAAGGTTTATGCTTACTAAAGAACATTAAGGGAGCAGTGGAGATTGAGCGATTATGGTTCCTTTGGAGAAGGTGGAGGGCAATGTGGCATCACATGGGGAAAGGCTCAAGGCCGTTGAGAAGCAGGCCAAGCTGATACAGTCACTACAGAAAGAGGTGGAAGGCGGCAATAACCATTCATGAAGAAACAACATAAGAATATTAGGAGTACCTGAGCGTGCAGAGGGTCCTGATATGGTGTACTCCCTGCATGCCATGATTCCGGGTGTGTTAAAGTTGCAATTTGTTGTGCCATTCGAGATTGAATGCGCCCATAGAGTGCCTACTCAGTCCGTGGCCGTGGGTAAGCGTCCACGTCCAACCATTCTGAAAGTTCTACGTTTTCAACAAGTAACACAAATGATGGAAGCTGCCAGAGCACTTTCAAATTTGAAATTCCATGGACACAAGCTCCTGTTTTTCCTGGATTTCGTGAAGGCGACGGTGGATCAAAGGAAAAGTTTTCTAGCATTGCGTCCACGCTTGTTGCAGCTGCAGGCCCATTTTAGGCTCCTCTATCTGGCCCGCATGAGAGTCACGCTGCATAATGTCGCCACCTCCTGGCCGGGCGTATAGCCGGGCAGCAGGAGAGTGTCGCCTTGTTGCCCTTTAGAGTAAGTTTCCCAATATGGCTGCCAGCAAGGGTTGCTGGGAACTGTAGTCCACTTATCTTTATCAGGCAAAATAGTGTGAGCACAAGTGGTTAGGCGAAACAGAGAATATTTATTTGTTCTTGGGTTTTCCCCCTCGCATTATAAGTAAGTGCTGAACATAAATAGGATTCTTCTCCAACACAAAGGAATAAAGTTCACAACGTAATCACAGGTTGGTCAATATCAGCAATAGTTAGCTTCACAGGAACTAGCTTACAAAGCAAACTTTCTTTCAAGCAAATTACAGGAACTGTTTTCCTCACAGCTTCCTTAGAACAAAATAGCTTCCAAATGTCCAGTAAGTTTTCTCTGCTGTGTCTTTCACTCACAAACAGCTTCCTTATTGTAAACAAACATTCACTCAGCTGTGCCTGGGTTTAGCACACTTTTAGCTCATTGGCCATACAAAAAGAACATTGAATTTCTCCAGGACTGTTTCCATAATCCTCATAGCAACTTTCTATTTCCATTTCTTCCACGGAATCTTTACAGCTCTCTTCAGAGGGTACCTGACTGTAGAGCTTACTATTCTGTTTCATCAGTAATTCATTTAACTTTTCCAGCAGTGCTTTCTTCTGCTCTATTTCTTCAGAGAGCCTAGAATCAGGAAATGCAGACAAGCTACTCTCTTTGCTGCTATAGTTTGGCTGGCTAGTTGAATTGGTTCCTCTAACAGGAACTAACTCCTTCAACTCTTTCGGATGCAGGGACTTTGGAACACAGACTTGCCTGAATTCTGAGCCTCTCAGTTGTTCCCCTCCTTCCTGCTCACAGCCATGCTGCCTTCTCTCTGCAGACGCTTGTCTCCCTTGTAGCACTTTCCCTTTTTTGCTGTGTTTGCCTTGGACCTGCTCCAGCCAGATCCCACAGCTCGTCTCTGCTCTGGATTCCAGCACTTCTCGTGCCTTTGCTGCTTTCCAGGACTCCTTCCCTGGCTCCTCTCCTTTCTCTTCTTGTTCCAATCCCACTTCTCCTACTTCTAACTGACTGTTCAAACACAGGAGTTTTAAACTTCTCTCTCCCAGGGGCCACGCCTTTCTCCCAGCACACGTGGGAGCTGCTAGGCTTCCCTCTAGCTCTGAGTGCTGAAGTGGGTGGGGCTTGATGCTGGCTGTGCTCTGACTCAGAGGTTCTTGGTTGCTGGGGAAACCCTGAATGCTAGCATTTTTAAAGGAACAGGCTTCACCCCCTTGCCATTCCATTTCCTCTGAACTGCCTTCGTCATCACAATAACCATACCAAGACCTTTGATGATCCAGGAGAGTTATATGTGTTTCTGGTAGATAAGGAGGCAGCGGTGATGTGGTGAATTTTATTTCACAGCTTTATTTGATACAGTTTGCTGGCACTCAATATAGTGCTTGACTGGTCGAAGATCATGTAAAGGAGTTCTATTTACGCAGAAGTGACATTTCATCATACAGTATTATTATGTATCAGGACACCCATTTTGTTTTTCTTTGAAGGAAGGCCAGGATACTTGGCTTTTCTTTGTTGTTTTCTCTCTTTCTTCTTTTGTGTTCTATGTTGTTTGTGCTGTCTATGGTGGTTGAGAGAGATATGGAGCTTGGAGAAGTGAGAGGGCCCTTAGTCTTTCAGCAGGGTCTCTCAGTTCATAAGCTGTTTCGGTGAGGGTTGCCCTGCCACGCAGTGTTGATAGTTAGGGTTTTATTTGTTTATTTAGACAGTTTTGTATACCACCTTAACTTTCAATCAAAGTGGTCAACAAGACATTCGGAGACATACATTCAACAGGAGGAGATACAATTCACATACGTAAAAAGCTATCTACCTATAGGTCTAAATGGGGATGGGCAGTTGGGGCTAAGTGGTGAGGGGTAGCTAGTGGGCCACTTGGGTGGTACTGTATCTAGTGCTTGGCAACTTAAGGTGGTTGTTTATAGGCCTCGGTGAAGAGATGGGTCTTGAGAGCTTTGTGGAAATCCTTGGTAACATTTAGGGTCCTTAAGTCCATGGGGAGGGAGTTCCATAATGCAGACGCCAGTAGCGAGTGAGCTCTCTTAGATGTTACTTGCTTAATCTTGTGATAACCTGTGGGTAAGGTGATCCTGTTGTCATTGTTGGTTCTTCTAGGCCAGGGGTGGGCAATTCCAGTCCTGGAGAGCCGCAGACCAGTCAGGTTTTCATGATGTCCCTAATGAATATTCATGAGATCTATTTGCATTCACTGCCTTCCATTGTATGGAAATAGGTCCATGAATATTCATTAGGGACATCACGAAAACCTGACTGGTCTGCAGCCCTCCAGGACTGGAATTGTCCACCCCTGCTCTAGGCCTGTTACGGACATCTTTGGTTATTACATCCTGGTGCGCATCTGCAGAGCGGTGGTGGAAGATTTTGAAAATGTTCAGGATTGATTTGAATTTTGCCCTTGCAATTACTGGGAGCCAGTGCAGCTGTCGCAGGACAGGGGTGATGTGTTCAGATCTTGCAGTGCCTGTGATGATGTGTGCTGCAGTATTCTGCACCATTTGGAGTGGGTGAATAGACTGCTGGGGGAGGCCTTGGGTACATTGTGGGAGGTGGGGAAAGCATGATACTTTAAGTGGTAGCAGAAGTGGGAATGTAGCAGGTGATTTTACCCTCCGTATCTGTCTTGTCCTGGTGGGCTCACACGCTAATTTTGTGGGTTGTATAGCCTACTGGTTTAGTTTGGTGGGTTTGGTGTTGTGTTTTTCAGAATTATGTGTTTTTATTATGAGAGATCATGCACAGGGGCTAGGGCTAAATTATATCTCCTTTTGTTGGGCTTTCTTTGTTGGGCTATAAGTGCAGTTAGCACTCTGAGGGCAAGAGAACTGCCGCCGGCGGGAAAGGCACCATCTTCCCTCCTTCCCCCCTGATCGGGGACGCCGACCCTGCCTGCCAGCTCTCCCGTGCAACACCTCCGGCCCAGTCGGGGCTGTGGGAGGGGGAGGAGCTGTAGGCAGCAACAAAAGAGAACCGCCGCCGGCGGGAAAGGCACCATCTTCCCTCCTTCCCCCCTGATCGGGGACGCCGACCCTGCCTGCCAGCTCTCCCGTGCAACACCTCCGGCCCAGTCGGGGCTGTGGGAGGGGGAGGAGCTGTAGGCAGCAACAAAAGAGAACCGCCGCCGGCGGGAAAGGCACCATCTTCCCTCCTTCCCCCCTGATCGGGGACGCCGACCCTGCCTGCCAGCTCTCCCGTGCAACACCTCCGGCCCAGTCGGGGCTGTGGGAGGGGGAGGAGCTGTAGGCAGCAACAAAAGAGAACCGCCGCCGGCGGGAAAGGCACCATCTTCCCTCCTTCCCCCCTGATCGGGGACGCCGACCCTGCCTGCCAGCTCTCCCGTGCAACACCTCCGGCCCAGTCGGGGCTGTGGGAGGGGGAGGAGCTGTAGGCAGCAACAAAAGAGAACCGCCGCCGGCGGGAAAGGCACCATCTTCCCTCCTTCCCCCCTGATCGGGGACGCCGACCCTGCCTGCCAGCTCTCCCGTGCAACACCTCCGGCCCAGTCGGGGCTGTGGGAGGGGGAGGAGCTGTAGGCAGCAACAAAAGAGAACCGCCGCCGGCGGGAAAGGCACCATCTTCCCTCCTTCCCCCCTGATCGGGGACGCCGACCCTGCCTGCCAGCTCTCCCGTGCAACACCTCCGGCCCAGTCGGGGCTGTGGGAGGGGGAGGAGCTGTAGGCAGCAACAAAAGAGAACCGCCGCCGGCGGGAAAGGCATCATCTTCCCTCCTTCCCCCCTGATCGGGGACGCCGACCCTGCCTGCCAGCTCTCCCGTGCAACACCTCCGGCCCAGTCGGGGCTGTGGGAGGGGGAGGAGCTGTAGGCAGCAACAAAAGAGAACTGCCGCTGGCGGGAAAGGCACCATCTTCCCTCCTTCCCCCCTGATCTGGGACGCCGACCCTGCCTGCCAGCTCTCCCGTGCAACACCTCCGGCCCAGTCGGGGCTGTGGGAGGGGGAGGAGCTGTAGGCAGCAACAAAAGAGAACCGCTGCCAGGCGGGCCCACGCCTGAGGGCCTCGCCAGAGGGCCCTTTGGCGTGGCCCTTAGGAGTGGCACGACAGGAGATCAAGGCAACAACACTGATCGTCAGCGCACCGAGAGAAGGTAACCTCAATGACAATCGTACAGCATGAGCTCCCCTGGCTCTGAGCTGTTTCTCCTCCGATTTGTATACCTCGGCTGAACACTACGAGGCAGCAACAAATTAGCCCGCCTATCCTACAAGACTGCTCTGTCTCGCAACACCAGTCAACCCCCTGTGGAAACCAGATGTCATATGCATTTTAACCTTACTGCGTAAACATAGAGTTAAGAATATCTCAGAGCTATGTCTATTCATACATAAAAGTATGACCATCTTACTCTACCTAACATTAATTACTTGAACAATATTGTCTCATATGTGTACTGTATTTGCTCACTGAACCAGCTAACTAATGAGTGCTTGTGGTTAAGGAAGTCTAACAGCATTTGTTACATTGTATTTGTTACATTGTTTACATTGCTCAATCTTATATTCATTACATTGTTTCTACTACATATCCAATGCTCCAAGTTGAAAATTGAAACATTGTTTATACTTATTTACCCCACCTTAACAACCGGCAACCACACCAACTGTATCACATTTTCCTCTGCCACTTTGCACCGGCACAGATAGACCCAAAATGAAGCACATAATCCTCACACTATTGAGTCTCTACCTGCTACTCACTATGTTGCCATCCAGCTCACTAGCACTAATGACATCACAAAACCACATCCCAACGCTCTATACTAGCGGAAGAAAATGGCCCAATGACTCCAACAACCTTTATCATGGAGCGAGCTATCCACGCCGCCCCCATCTAGTTCATATTCCTCTACAAAATTCCCCAAAACTAAAGCAAAATAAATGCCCACAAACTAACAGCCTGAAGTGCGCACTCATTAACTCTCGATCACTTCGCAAAAAATGGCCAGCAATCACTGAAACAATAACTCATCATAATTTAGATATCATTATGATTACCGAGACCTGGCTCTCACCGGAAGACAATACCATCCTCAACCAACTTCTCCCACCCAACTTCATTACTTTCACCAGCCACAGGCAAAACAAAAGGGGTGGAGGAGTTGCCATCATCACCAGGTCTGACCTTCAATTCAAAATGGAAGAAGCCAGCAACACCAATTCCCTTGAAACATTATCTATTTCCAACCACTCCTGCTCCATAAACCTTATTTATAGAGCGCCTTCTGCAGATTCAGACAACCTCTCCAATATCATAAACTTAGCATCAAACACCCATGTTCCACATAAACCTAACTGGATACTAGGAGATTTTAACTAACCATCCCTACAGGACAATCAAGCAGCCGCCTTCACAGAAGCCCTAGATATCTTGGGATACACCCAATTGGTTCATGAACCTACACACACAAAGGGCAACGTTCTTGACCTGATATTCGCCCCACAAACGGTGCTTCAGCAAGCACAAAACATCACATTATCACTAACAGCAGTTCCTTGGTCGGATCATAAGCTCATTTCCTTTCAAATTCCGACCCCCATCAAGTCACTGAGACCCATTACGAACTCACAAACAAATACAACCGCAAATACCAGAAGATTTCACCCATTTAACAAAGAACACATCCTGGCTGAAACAAACTCTCTCCTTGACAATACCTCACAAGACCTAGATGTCCTAATCTCCACGTGGAACAGCAGACTCAGCTCGATCGCAATCCGTCCCCCCACATCTAAAGCCCCAAAGAAAAGACCATCCGCACCATGGTTCACAGCTGACCTAAGGGCATCACTAACCCTCCTACGAAGATCAGAAAAACGCTGGAGGAAATCACGTACCAGCAGTGACCAATCAGCATACATCCAACTCCTACACACACATCGCAGGGCAGTCACAGACAAGATGAAACAACATCACACTGACACTCTGAAACGTTCTTTAAACAAACCGCATGACCTCTTCAACCTGGTCAAATATCTTGCCAAAGAACCGACCCCGGAACGCACAGGATCTATACACCCACAGGATTACGCCGTATTTATGCAATCAAAACTATGCAAGACTGACAAGATGATGATACCAGACCCTCCTGATGACAAAGCACGCACAGCGTTTCTAACCACTTTTACCACTCCGTCTAAGAGAACTATCGAAGATACCATTGCTACCCTAAATACCTCCACCTCATACTCAGATCCATGTCCAGCATTCTGGATAAAAGATCTGCGATCCGACCTTGCCCCAATCTTAGCTAAAATGATAGGATTATCATTCAGCACCGGGTCATTCCCATCCACGCTCAAACAGACCTCCGTTAGACCGCTGCTTAAAGACACCAAATTAGACCCTCAAAAGGTCGAGTCTTACAGACCCATATCCAGTATCCCGATGCTCGCCAAAATCGTTGAAAAAATAGTCTACAGGCAGCTACAAGATCATGTGGACACTAACGCACCTCTAGATCCATCACAACACGGGTTCAGAGAGTCACACGGAGTGGAAACACTACTCACTACTCTTTTCAACACCATAATCTCAGGCATTGACAACTCACGTACTGGTTTCGCACTTATCTTTCTAGATATTGCGGCAGCCTTTGACTCAGTCCGCCACGAGATTCTCCTGATTCGACTAAGAGAGAAAGGCATTACCGAAACAGCGCTTGAGTGGTGTAGGTCTTACCTGTCTGGAAGATGGCAACATGTACGAACAAACGGAACCACATCCGAGCCATTCCTACAAAGTCAAGGAGTCCCTCAAGGATCCTCCCTATTGTCACTTATGTTTAAAATTTATATCCAACCCATCTGTAACATCATCAGATCCTTCAATGTGAGTTGCATGATTTACGCAGATGATGTCCTACTGTACCTGCCAATATCACTGGATTGCCCGGACCTCACCCCACTAACCAACTGCTTCAATGCAATATCAGAATGGCTCCTCTCCCAAAATCTGCGTATCCAACATAAGAAAACTGAGGTCCTGTTCATCTCTAGAAATCCAGAATTCACTCCACCTAACCAACTGGAAGTAGACAACGCCAAACTACAAGTAAAATCAGCCATACGGTATCTCGGAGTAACATTGGATCAGAACCTCAACATGAAGCAACACATAGCAAAAATAGTAAGAGCAATCTACTTCAAGATCAGATCCCTCAGACACATACGCCCTCTACTCGAGCTGAGCGACTTCCGCACCATCTACCAAGCCCTCATCATCCCTCATTTTGACTATGCAAACGCCATCCTACAAGGACTCCCCCAGACAACATTACATCCCTTACAACTCGCCATGAACTGCGCTGCGCGAATCCTCTTTGGGGCACCAAGGAGAGAGCACATCACACCCCTCCTGATGCAGCTTCACTGGCTCCCCATCCAAGCCAGGATTAGCTTCAAGACCTTAGTGATGACATTCAAAGCCATCAACGGGTTATCCGCCTCTTCAATATGTGACCTCATACAACCACCCACACCCAAAAGGACAAGAAGAACCTCTGCAGCCAACATGCTAGTAATACCAAAAGTTATGACAAGATGCGCCATATCAACTTCAAACAGAGCCTTCAGTCTGAGTGCCCCAAGCCTCTGGAACTCCCTACCACCACACATCAGAGCTATCCCCAACTTGAGCCAGTTTAGGAAGGCCTTAAAACACTTCCTCTTCATTAAATACCTCACAGCCTCCCCCCAACCCCAGCCACCATGTATGAGCAACACACAATAATTCCATCTCTCATATATACAGTTACCTTGTTCAATGTTCCACACATGTAGATAGTTTCCCCTGTTATCCAAGTTTACTGCTCCTGTTCATTGTAATGACCTGACTCTTGTTTATTGTCGGATATTGTTTGTTCTATGTAAACCGCGCTGATCGCAAATAGTGCGGTATATAATAGATGTAAATAAATAAATAAATAAATAAATAAATAAATTACGATGCTGTTCTACAATGTAAAACTATATGCCACAATTGGGTATGTTTCTGCAACATTTGACAATCAACTTAAGCTATTTTATCAGTATGTCTTCCTTTAAGATAGTTTCTCTAAATATTAAGGGCATTAACAATCCCATCAAGAGGAACAAAATTGTTCTATATGTTAAGAAGGAAAGTGCTGACATCCTACTGTTACAGGAGACACATTTGAATGCAAAGGAGTCACTAAAACTAGGGGCAAATCCCTTTTTTCTAGTGGCTTTTGCAGCTGCCCAGCATAAGAAAAATGGGGGTAGCCATTTTAGTAAGGAAAGCTCTAGCTCCCATGATTATTCAAACTAGGTCTGATACTGATGGGTGGGTGACTATGGCTGTCATTAAAATTGGATCCACTGATTTGGCCTTTATCAATGTTTATGCTCCTAACATTCATTGTCCTACCTTTTTTGGCTCTATCGCAGCCTTGCCGCAGGAGGTGTCCAGATATCCATCTATAGTGGGAGGGAACTTCAGTCTCATGCTAGATCCATTGATAGATAGGAGCCCAGTGAGAACTGTTAGGGTTTCCAGGGCTCATCCAGTTCTTGTATCTTTAATGCAGGACCTGGGTCTGATGACATTTGGTGACTGCAGCACCCTACAGATAAAGAATCACGTTTTTCTCTGCCATCCTAACTTGTTATCACGCATAGATTTCTTCTTAGTCTCCAAAGGACTTTGTTCTAAAGTTAGTGAAACTATTATTCACGCAGCTCATATTTCAGACCGCTCCGCAATCTCTCTCACATTACTTGGTTACACGAGCTATCAACCTCACTCTTGATGGCAATTTGATAGGACTCTTTTAACCAGTCAGAAATTTCAGGAGACCATCTTGGTGGCCATATAGGAGTACTTCCAATTCAACCTACTGCAAGATTCCTTGGGGTGGGCCTGGTGGGAAGGTTTTAAGGCTAGTATACAAGCCATTATTACTAGTTTTGCTATAATACAGTCTAAACAGTGTAAAGCCGAACTTAGTACATTAGACAAGCAAATTAAAGCGGGTGAACATATTTTATGACAGAAAACTGATCCTAACATTTTGATAAGACTGCAATGTCTTAGATTTAAATATAATTCAATTTTGACTACAGAGGCCTCACAGAATATTCAAGGGCAGAAAGGATGATATTACTTAGAGGGTAATAGAGCTGGACGGCTGATAGTCAACTCACTAAAGAGTCATAAGGAATCTTTGTGGGTTGCAGCTCTAAAGGATCCTCAGGTGCAACAATTGATTGTCAAGGATCCTGACATAGCGGTGACCTTTTGCCAATTCTACGCCAAGCTATACACCCCAGAAATTAATTTTTCTGCAGATTAGTTTGATAGTTTACTAAAGAATGTCCAAAGGCCAGTGTTAGATCAAGAAAAAATTGTGGGATTAGACAAGCAGATAACCATCATGGAAATCATCCAGGCTATTGACTCTACACAAACTGGCAAGGCTGCCGGACCAGATGGTCTGCCAGCTGAATTTTATAAAGCCTTCTCCAAAACTTTAGGGCCATACCTTCAACAATATTATAGAATTCTTCTAGACAATGTGGCACAGACTGGAGCATTTGCCTCTGCAAATATTGTTGTCCTAGAAAAACCTGGGAGGGACCCTCAGTTCATCAGTAATTATCGGCCAATTTCATTGTTAAACGTAGACTATAAAATTGTGACCATAGTCGCCGGCCATCTTTCTAAATCAATTCCTTCCTTGATACACCCAGACCAATGCAGCTTTACTGAGGGATGTTCTACAGCTGATAATGCTAGAGTGGTTTGTCATGTCCTGGAAGGTGCAGAGGAAACAGAAGACCCTCTTGTGGGACTCTCATTAGATGCAGAGAAAGCGTTTGACCGGTTGGAGTGGTTTGTTTAGTTTGCTGTTTTGAAGCAGTTTGGATTTAGTGAGGTTTCTGTAATATAGTTAAACTTATGTATACGAGACCAAGTGCAAACATTTCTGTGAATGCAACTCTGTCTATAGAGTTTCTTCTAGGGTGGGGTACCAAGCAGGGTTGTCCTCTTTCCCCCATTCTCTTCAATCTGGCTTTGGAACCTTTGGCCTTATTAATAAGGCAAACCCTCACGGTTAAGGGTGTCTCTATTGCTGGCATGGAAATTAAACTATCTGCATATGCAGATGATCTACTGATATTCACCACACCTAATTCCATACCGAGTATTTTAGAATTGATAGATACATATTCGGGATTATCTGGCTATAAAATATATTGGTCAAAATCTGTCGCCTTCCCCCTGAACTCAAGAGTATGTAGAATGAATATGGAGGAATTTCCTTTTGTATGGGAACCTAAGATGGTGAAATATTTGGGAATTCACTATTGTTACCCACTTAGTGTAACCCTACAGCACAATGAAGAAGAGCTCCTAACCACGGTTCGTAATGTAACAGCAAAGTGGTCTCCAGTCTATCTTTCCTGGCAGGGTCGTCTTGAAGCTATAAAAATGACTATCACGCCTAAAGTGAATTATACATTAGAGATGCTACCTGTCTTTCTCACAAGTAAAGTGTACTGTTAAATTGAAAAGATTCTGGTCCAATTCCTATGGAAAAATAAACCGCCTAGAATTGCTCTTAGGAAACTCAAATCTAAAAAAGAGGGAGGGGGTGAATTTCCATGACTTGCAGGCCTATCATTGTGCTTTTCTGCTAAAACAAGGATCACGATGGGTGGCAGAGGCCGTAGGTATACGCCCAATATGGCTTGAAATAGAAGAGAGGCCGAGTGCTTCTCTCCTCTTGAATGTTCTTCCTGGCATGGTGTCTTTCAGGAGGTTGAAGTCCCATAGAACCATATCAGACACTCAGAAGGCTTTTCAGCAGCTAGCAAATGCAATTCCCAAGGAAGATTGCTTATCAAAATCCATTCCCATCTGGCATAGTCTCTTTTTTAAAATTAATCAAAGCTCATTTGCATAGCAAAAATGGTTTAGCAAGGGCATTTGGAGTGTTGGCCAACTAATATTAGATGGCAAGTGGAAACCCTTTTCCATTTTGCAAAGTGAATTTAATCTACCTCAGTCTCTATATTTCCAGTAGATCTATCTGAGGCATCTCATAGAAAAATCCCAGTTTGATATCACTTCATTGGTTGACGATCGGGGGTTAATGAATAAGATAAGTTCTATATGTATGACCTCTGGGGTGGCTTCCCAATATTATAAACTAGTGATTCAGAACACTAGTTCTCAGGTCATTGGAGTTCAACAAGTATGGGGATATAACACTGGAGAAGTCCTCTCTACCGAAAATTGGACAAAATTCTGGGGTAATGTAAATAGGGTTTCTCAGTCTGCCTCTGTCTCACAAGCTTTGTACTTTTTTGCACACAGAGCACACTTTACCATGGTAAAGATTGCTAAATGGGATAAGGAAGCTGGGAATGAGTGTTGGTCTTGTCGGGGAGATGTCAGCACTTTGAGACATGTGATTTATAATTGCCCTAACATTCAGTCTTACCAGATTTCAATATGGAATCGTATTGAGGAGTTGCTGGGATTTTGGGCCACTCTCTCTTGGTCTGTGATCGTTTTTTGATCAGCAACTGACATCTCTTCGGTACAGAGGGATTGTCAATTTTTGCTGGACTTCATGCTGGGAGTGGCCCTACATCTTATTATTTCTAATTGGAAGCATACTGCAGAGCTTAGTTGGCATGAATGGTGGAACCGCTTGTGCTTATGCTGCAAATATAAACAAATGCCACGGTGAAGGCAGCTGGAGGGAGAGATCACCTGGGAGGTCAGTTGGGAGCACTCAGAAACTCCTGAGAGAGAGGGGTGCTGGCCAGGGTACATTTGTATGACTGAGGAAGCAGTGCTGAGAAGGTCTTCCAGGCAAAAGCCAAAAGGTAGGCTGCATAAAGTGTATAGAGAGAAAACTAGGCATAAAAGTTTTCCCTGTGATTGCCAAGCTCTGCTGGACTCTCCATATGCTAATTCCCATGTATACGGCAGTTATCAGCCCTGCTCTTTAGAGTGGTGTGAAGAGAAGCCTCGGGGAAATAGAGAGGGACTGTATAACTTTGCACAAACTTACCCAGCTGAGAGTGATTTGGAGGAGATGCAGACAGAGTCCGTTGTTGAAGACACTGTAGGTGAACAAATGGACTGTACGCTATCACTAGCTGATAATACCGTATCACTTTGCTGACCTGGCTGTTAACAAGGCTGTTGGAACAGCAGTAAAGAAGCAAAGTGGTTCTTTTGTATTGAAAAGGAAGTGTTTCTTTGAGTTTGTATTTGAGCACTGCATGTTTAAAGCTGGAAGACAAAGAAGCTGTTTTGTTTAAGTTCCTGAATTGTTTCTTTATGCCAGAGGTATGGCCATTTTTGTCCTAAGTTTCATTTGCAATTAATCCACCCGGGAGGGGAAATAAAACCTTGTCATATTTTGCCTGATCCACTCGACTACAATTATTCCTTGCTTGGGGAGTGAGAGGGACTACAACACCCAGAAGGTACTGCATGACCAAATGCACTACCCTACTTCCTGAGTCAGGATTTCCCAGGCTGACCTACTCTACATGCCCTTGGCTCTGGGGGAGGTTACTGGTGACAAGCTGGCATAGTTCTTCGGATTTTTGACTGAAATACAAGGACATTATAAGTGAAAGAAACATCAGGAGACACCAGTTCAAAAGGAAGAAGAAACTGCTATCCTGTAAGCGGAAAGACGGTCCGGATTCGCTGGCAAACCGGCCAGGAGGACCAGGACCTTTCTCAATGCCTGAGTCTACACAGTGCCAAGGTAAAGGTAGCTGAGCACGGGTGTAGGTGGATGAGAAGTGAAAAAGGGGAGCAACTTGTTCTGCAGTTATAAAGACAGGGTTGAAAATAAAAAAACAACAGCCACTGGGATCGATCCACAGGACGTGATGAGGTGGATGTCTGCCCAGTGGGAGAAGCAGATGGAGCTGGCACGTCTGACGCAGGAGCAGAGTGCTGCGGCAATGCATGCGCAGCAGAAGCCACTCATTGAACTGCTGGAGGCTTTGCTGAAGAAGCCAAAGGACACTGAAGGAGCTACTCCCTCATTGGTAAAGGGGGTAGGACTGCAAGATTGTAGTGCTCTAGCACTGGGACATTTAACCGCACATGATAATCTTGATGATTTTACAGAGGCCTTTGAGCGGATTGCAGAGGCAGCCAAATGGCCTGTAGAACAGTGGGCAGTCAGATTTGCCATGTCCCTCACAGGAGAGGCTCTGGCCTCTTATAAGACTATGCCCGCTGCTCTAGCATCAGATTATGCTGAAGTAAAAAAAGCTGCGAAAGACAGGCTAGGGTTAACACCATTGTTTTACAAACGTATGTTCAGGGAGGCTAGGCTGATGCCTAAGGAAACTCCAAAAGCTTTATTTCAAAGGTTGAAAGGGTTGGCTTGGAAATGGCTTGCTCCAGAGGACTCTCGATTCAGTAATTGATACCATCATCCTGGAGCAATACATGGAAGCCGTACCACCTGAAGTAAAAGCTTTCCTGATGCTCCAAAGTTGCCAGACCACTGAGGAAGCAGCCAACCTCACTGAACATTACTTTGAGGCCGAGTTGGCTGGTACCTCAAGAGGGGGTGTTCTGAAGGTGGCTGGTGTTGCTAACTTTGGGAGATCAGAAAGGAACCCAAGAGTTAAAGTACCCAGTGAGAATGCTGTTGTATCCTTATCCAAAGGAAAATGCTATAACTGTGGCAAAGTTGGACATTTTGGTAGGGATTGTATGGTGCGTACAGCCCTAGTGACTGGGAGAGAAAAACATATACGAGAAGGGTTCCTATTAAGAGTTCATGTAGAGGGCATTGAAGATCCGGCACTGCTTGACTCGGGTGCGGATGAGAGCATGGTCTTGCGAAAGCTCTGGCAGGCCATTGAAGCCCGTCTGCGGTCAGCACCGAGTCAAGCAGAGGGGCAAGTTAGAATAAGATGTGTGCATGGAGCATCCTCGTATTACCCCCTATACAGATTGTCTGTGAAAGGGCTGGGAACGGAGAAGGAGGTGTGGGTTGCCATAGTTCCACGGCTCTCGCATGACATCTTCCTAGGGAGAGATTGGCCTCCATTCCACAAAGGAATGGAAAAGGGACAGAATGAGAAAACAGGCCTAGTATCCACCCGGTCCCAGGCCAGAACCTCAGGGGTGGGGGTTGGATTAGTAGAAGGGACAGAGGAATTGCCTAAGGATAGGGAGAAGTCCCCGGAGCGTGTAGACAGATTAGAAGAGGAGGTGTCAGATACGCTTCCCACACATGAGGATCTAATCGACGCTCCTTCCAAGGTTAGGAAAGAAAAGGCCGAGAGGCGCCAAGAGAGTGTTGTAGGACCCAAGGGAGGACTGAGTTAGAAGCCGGAGAGGGGTTACCCTGGGTTCCCGCAAAGCTTGTCCAAAAATTTCCTTCCTTCCCAAAGGAACAACAGGCCGACCCTGCTTTGAAGCGAGTGTTTGAATATGCCTAAGAGGATAGAACTACCCTTCCCAGATTCCTCTTAGAGAGGGAGGTGTTATATAGTGAGAGTAATGACCCACGTATGGGGGCAATGAGAAAACAGTTGGTGGTGCCAACTACCTTTAAAGCAGTAGTTCTGCGATTGACCCACGATCACCCAGTAGGCAGCCACAAGGGAATTCAAGGGACGCTAGACCAAATCCTGGCCCGTTTTTACTGGCCAGGGGTCTTTAAAGAGACGACCCGATACTGCGAATCTTGTCCCACTTGTCAGCGGGTCACCGCCACAAAGCCCAAGGCTGTGCCCATGATACCCACTCCCACTATATTGATGTCGATTCGCCGAATGTCGATGGACGTTGTGGGACCCCTGGTTAGGACGCCGAGGGGCTTCCAATATATTTTAGTGGTAGTAGACCAGGCTACCCGGTTCCCCTGGGCAATACCCTTACATAATACCTCAGCTAGAACGATAGCCCTTGAACTGATCAAATTGTTCTGTGAGATTGGATTTCCACAGGAAATGCTCACAGACCAGGGGAGTAATTTTATGTCAAGGCACCTAGCTATGGTGTGGGATGCCTTTGGGGTACGTCACATTCGAACCTCTGCTTATCATCCTCAGTCCAATGGACTAGTAGAGAGGATGGACCAGTCCATTAAGCAGATGTTAAGACGTGGCCTAGATGGGAAGATGTCTGAGTGGGACACTCTACTCCCATTTGTGTTATATGCGTGTCGGGAGTGCGTACAAGAATCCTTGGGGGCATCACCCTATGAATTATTGTTCGGCCGAGCCCCAAGGGGGATTTTAGATATATTGCGTGAGCAATGGGTGGAGCCAGAAATAGAGGAAGTTGGGGTACCTCAGTTTCTTAGAGATCTGAGGAATCGCCTAAGAAGGACATCCCAAGTGTCGGTAGAGAATTTGCAGGCCAGTGAACAGCGTCAGAAACACTATTATGACCGAGGGACGAGACCACGGCAATTGGCTATAGGGGATAAGGTAATAATCCTGGTAGCCGACGCGGGGCCCAAGTTTGAGTCCAGGTGGAAAGGACCATGTACGGTGGTAGAGCAGGTAGGTCCCATTTCCTATATGGTGGAAAATGATAGGGGACGCCACCAAGTATACCAGCTGAATGTACTTAAACCTTGTCAGGAGAGGTCAGTGACAGCAAGGCTAGTCAGTGTAGAAAAACGCATGAGCAGCCAGTCAAAGATTACGAGCTGTCTGAATAAAAAGTCAGCAGCCCGTAATATCTTAAGGGGGGGGGGGATCTGTCATGTAGAAGATCCTTCCGAGGCTATGGAGCTGGGTGAAGCAGTAGAGTCTGCTTCAGATACTGACAGGCAGGCAGAGTACATGGCCCAGGGTTGCCAAGGGAAACATAAACAGAGTGAGTCACAAGTGCAGCAAACATGCCCAAGCTGCAAAGTATCCCCGAGCCCAGGACTTAAGGGAAAACACCTGGTTGGGGGAGGGGCGGAGCTGAACCCTAAGAAATAGGGATATAAAAAGTACTCACTAGAATTGAGCCACAGAGCTGCAGGAAGCAGGAAGGACGGAGCTTCAGGAAATAGGCCGGTGAGAGAGGCAAGAAACAGGCCGGTGGAAGCTGCAGGAAACAGGCCGGTGGGAGCTGCAGGAAGCAGGCAGGCCGAGAAGGCAGCAGCAGCAGAGAGAGAAACAGGAGACAGAGCACAGGAAGCAAAAGCAACAAAGCCAGGTGGAAGCAACCCTCAATTGGAGCCCTATCATGAAGGCAGCTGGAGGGAGAGACCGCCTGGGAGGTCAGTTTGGGAGCACTCAGAAACTCCTGAGAGAGAGGGGTACTGGCCAGAGGACATTTGTATGACTGAGGAAGCAGTGCTGAGAAGGTCTTCCAGGCAAAAGCCAAAAGGTAGGCTGCATAAAGTGTATAGAGAGAAAACTAGGCATAAAAGTTTTCCCTGTGATTGCCAAGCTCTGCTGGACTCTCCATATGCTAATTCCCATGTATACGGCAGTTATCAGCCCTGCTCTTTAGAGTGCTGTGAAGAGAAGCCTCGGGGAAATAGAGAGGGACTGTGTTTTGAAACACCATATAACTTTGCACAAACTTACCCAGCTGAGAGTGATTTGGAGGAGATGCAGACAGAGTCCGTTGTTGAAGACACTGTAGGTAAACAAATGGACTGTACGCTATCACTAGCTGATAATATCGTATCATTTTGCTGACCTGGCTGTTAACAAGGCTGTTGAAACAGCAGTAAAGAAGCAAAGTGGTTCTTTTGTATTGAAAAGGAAGTGTTTCTTTGAGTTTGTATTTGAGCACTGCATGTTTAAAGCTGGAAGACAAAGAAGCTGTTTTGTTTAAGTTCCTGAATTGTTTCTTTATGACAGGTGTATGGCCATTTTTGTCCTAAGTTTCATTTGCAATTAATCCACCCAGAAGGGGAAATAAAACCTTGTCATATTTTGCCTGATCCACTCGACTACAATTATTCCTTGCTTGGGGAGTGAGAGGGACTACAACACCCAGAAGGCAGTGCATGACCAAATGCACTACCCTACTTCCTGAGTCAGGATTTCCCAGGCTGACCTACTCTACATGCCCTTGGCTCTGGGAGAGGTTACTATCTACATGTTGAGTAATTTTATTCTTTATGATGGTTTCTACCATTTTCCCGGTACTGATGTCAGGCTCAGCAGTCTGTAGTTTCCCAGATCACCCCTGGAACCCTTTTTAAAAATTGGTGTTACATTGGCAATCCTCCAGTCTTCAGGTATTAGAGATGATTTTAATGATAGTTCACAGATTACTAATAGCAGGTCTGCAATCTCATATTTCAGTTCTTTCAACACCCTTGGATGTATACCATCTGGCCCAGGTGATTTGCTACTCTTCAGTTTATCTAATAGTTGTAATACTTCTTCCCGATATATCAATATTTCCTTCAATTCTTCCACACCTTTAAATACCACTTCAGTCATAGGCAACATCCTTACATCTTCCTCAGTAAAGACTGAAGCAAAGAATTCATTCAGTCTCTCCGCTATCACCTTGTCACCTCTTATTGCCCCTTTAACCCCTCTATCATCTAATGGACCAACTGACTCTCTCAAAAGTTTTTTGCTACGAATGTACTTGAAAAAGTTTTTATTTCACGTTTTTGCTTCCACAGCAAGCTTCTTCTCAAATTCTCCCTTTGCTTGCCTTATCAATGCCTTGCATTTGACTTGTTTATGTTTATGTTTATTAAAATGCTTTCTATACCGCCCCATACCAATGTCGTCTGGGCGGTTTACAAATTAAAAGAATAAAATACAATACAGGCTGGCGGAAAAGTTAAAAAGAACGCCAATTAAAATCTTAAAAGGGACAGAAAAGAAACAGAGGATAGAAAACACAACAAAATATAAAAAGAAAACATCAACAAGAGGAGGGAGAAGGAGACAAAGACGGGGGAGGGAGGTCAAACGCCAGACAAAACAAATGGGTTTTTTGTTGTTGTTTGAAGGCTTGGTATGATTGCTCTGCACGAAGGGGAGGGGGGAGTGAGTTCCAAAGCCGAGGACCCAGGAAATAGACAGCCGAAGAGCGTGTAGACTCCAGATGAGCTTGAGAAGGAGAAGGAAGGGCCAACCGATTAACGTGGATAGAACGGAGCAGGCGATGGGGAGTGCGGGAATGAAGAAGATCTGCAAGGTAGAGAGGGGTACCTGTATGAGTCACCCTGTGCACAAACGTGAGAACCTTATACTGTACACGAAAAGAAAAAGGTAACCAGTGATGATGCAAAAGTAGGGGGGTGACGTGATCATAACGAGAAGCACAAGATAGTAGACGGACAGCTGCATTCTGGACATGTTGTAAACGGGAGAGTTGAGATTGCTTGTGCTTTTTCCAGGTTTCATCGTTTGGCTTTTTTTTCCATTTCCTGAAAGATGCTTTTTTGGCAACAACAGCCTCTCTGACCTCCCCTTTAAACCATGCTGGCAGTTTTTTGGACTTCCTTCCACTTTTCTTAAAGCATGGAATACAGCTGATCTGGGCTTCCAAGATAGTATTTTACAACAACACCCAATCTTGATGTAAGTCTTTAACCTTTGCAACTGCTCCTTTTAGTTCTTTCTTAACTATTTTCCTCATTTTATCATGGTCTCCCTTTCAAAAGTTAAAAGGTAGTACTGTGGATTTCCTTACTATCCCTCCTCCACTAATTAAATCAAAGGCGATCATGCTATGATCACTATTGCCAAGTGGCCCCAACACCCTTATCTCTTGCACCAGATCTAGTGTTCCACTAAGGATTAGGTCCAATATGGCTTCCCCTATGGTTGGTTCATGAACCATGTGCTCCAAGAAGAAGTCATTTATTTCATCTAGGAACTTTATCTCCCTAGCATGTCCTGCCATCACACTGACCCAGTCGATACCGGGGTAATTGAAATCACCCATTATTATTACTGCACTGTAAATTTTGTTTGCTTCCTTGATTTCTTTGAGCATTTCATCATCCATTTGTTCATTCTGGCCAGATGGTCAATAGTACACCCACACCGCCATCACCTTCCCCTTTTTACATGAAATTTCAATCCATAGAGATTCTACAGCAAATTTTGTTTCCTGCAAAACTTTAATCCTTTCTGACTCAATGCCCTCTCTAACATAGAGCTCAACCCCTCCACCAATTTGATCAGCTCTATCATTACAGTATAGTTTGAACCCCGGTATCACAGTGTCCAACTGGTTGTCCTCCTTTCACCGTGTCTCTGATATTCCAATCATATCTAACCTCTCATTTAGTGCTATATATTCTAACTCTCCCATCTTATTTTTTAGACTTCTAGCATTTGCATACAAGCATTTTAGAGAGTGTATTTTATTCATATTAATTTGGCTATTGGTAGACATGGGTAATTTGGAATCTTTAAGCTCTATCTCCTCCATACTCTAGGGTATTTGGACTACTTTACTATTTTTTTGGAACCTCTCTGCTTTTCATAGTAGCTTTCAAGGATACATTCTTCCCAACCATCCGCTCTTGGGTGACTGTCAGCTTTCCCCTATTATCTAGTTTAAAAGCTGCTCTATCTCCTTTTTAAAGGTTAATGCTAGCAGTCTGGTTCCATCCCGGTTAAGGTGAAGCCCATCCCTTCCGGAAGAGCTCCTCCTTTCCCCAGAATGTTCCCCAGTTCCTAACAAATCAAAAACCCTCATCTCTGCACCATTGTCTCATCCACGCATTGAGACTCCGGAGCTCTGTCTGCCTTTTGGGTCTTGCACGGGAAACGGGAAGCATTTCAGAGAACGCTACCCTGGAAGTTCTGGATTTCAGCTTCCTACCTAAGAGCCTAAATTTAGCCTCCAGAACCTCCCTACCACATTTTCCTATGTCATTTTTACCGACATGTACCAAAACAGCAGACTCCTCCCCAGCACTATCTAAGACCTTATCTAGGTGGCGCGTGAGGTCCGCTACCTTCCCACCAGGCAGGCATGTTACCAGGCGATCCTCACGTCCAACAGCCACCCAGCTATCTACATGCCTAATGATTGAATCACCAACTATAACAGCTGTCCTAACCCTTCCCTCATGGGCACATGGCCCTGGAGAAACTTCCTCGGTGCAAGAGGGTTTTACATCACCTGGGGGACAGGTCCTAGTTATAGGATCACTTCCTGCCACACCAGGGTGATGCTCTCCTGTCACGTGACCTCTCTCCTCCATGGCAACAGGGATGCTGCCAGACTGGAGGTGGGACTTCAGGACTATATCACTGTAGGTCTCGTCTATGTACCTCTCTGTCTTTCTTATGTTTTCCAAGTCTGCTACTCTAGCCTCTAGAGAATGGACTCATTCCCTGAGAGCAAAGAGCTCCTTGCACTTAGTGCACACGTTAGACCTTTCATCAACTGGGAGAAAATCATACATGTGGCACTCAAGGCAAAAGACTGGAAAGCCCCCATCTCGCTGCTGGACTGCTGTCTGCATCTTAGTTTTAAGTTTGTGTTTAGATCTTTAAGTTCTTTACTTACTAAGGGTTGCTATGTATATTTATGCTAATAAAACTGTACCTAATACATTTAATATATCTTGTTCTCCTGAAGCTTAATTAATTTCAGGTCCTTAGTGTATGACTGATTTGGGTAACGAGCTTCACCTGAGAGCACCTCCTGTCTTTTAAGATGTGTCAGTACCTATAAAGCTATGATTATCCCAGGGGTGGGTGGGTGTTAGGGAGGGAGGGAGGGAAATAACACTTATTAAAAGAGGGCTGCTATACAGTACCCTGTCTTGTGCTGCTGAGGTAAGCTATATTCTGATTTGATTTAAATTATAGCCCTTTGCTGCTGCTAGGCTCTAACTTATTATGAAATTTAAACTACAAGTTCTCTGCTGGGTTCCAAATTTAACCAGAAAGCTCTCTTCTGTGTTTTAAATTTAAACTAAAAGTACTTTGCTGATACTAGGCCTCAGTGACTATTAAATTTAAACTACAAGCTGTCTACTGGGTATGAAATGTAACAAGAAAGTTCTCGTCTGTGTTTTAAATTTAATAGTATTTTAATAGTATTCCTGGCTCAGTGAACATCTTATACAACACAGGCACATATCCACTCAATATGTGCAGGTATGGGCATTAAGATCCCTGGCCCAGCCCATTCAATAGGCATGCCCCAGAGTTCACAGTTGGTGATAGACAACAAGGCAGCCAATCCCTCCCTCCCTGCTAGCGTGCCCCAGCCATCACTGCAGTGCTGCTAGTGGTCTTATTTAGGTAGCACACATGCAGCTAGTCACATCATGCCACTCCTGGCCCCCTCCACTGGGGAGCTGTGGGCACAGGTGCTGCTGCCTTTGACCTCTGGAGGGAGGGAGCAGGATGTGCCTGTTGCTGACATGCTTGTTATCCCATTGGCAGTGGCAACTGCAGCACTTCACCTGTCACACAGTGACGGAACACAGATCTCTCCAGCTGCAGGCTGCAGCCACTGCACCACCACCCCCACCCTCACAAAATGCTGAAATGCTAGCTGTGGGGGTGGCAGAGCTCCCTTTTGACTGTGGCAGCACGTATGTGACACCTCAGCATCACCCATGTGACACCTCAGCATCACCCATGTGACACCTCCTTTGCCACATTTGCACCATCAACATAGTGCCCTGCCATGGAGCACTACTATCCCTTTCTTAGGATCTCCTGTGTGTGGAGCATGGCTCTCTCACCTCAAAAATACTACGTTCTGCAAGGTTTTAATTGGCGTTACAGTTCCCAGCACTAAGAGCTCCAACACACGATTGCACAAGCCAGTGGTAAGGGCGCACAGGCTGTCAATGCCCGCTCTCTGCCTCATTAACACCCACTCTCCATCTCCTTACCCCTTAACACTGCAGGCCCCTCAGTGCTTGCTAATGCAGCATTATCGGCCCTTTCTACACCATTAAGGGCTCAAGGGTGCCGGTTAACACGTGTTAACGTCCCACTTGCTTCCTTACAGCCCTTAAGTAAACATACCCCTAAATGTAAAACGGGGAAGAGAATGACAGTGGGAATGGCTCCTGGTTAGAATGAACAGATGGATGATGGATGATGAAATGCTAACAGAAACTAGGCAAGTTAATAAAATTCGTAACAGTAATAATGGGTGATTTCAATTACTTGAGTATTGACAGGATCAGTGTCAGATCAGGATATGTTAAGAGATCAAACTTTTAAATTAAATAAAAGACTGCTTTATGGAACAGCTGGTTCAGGAACTGACACGAGGGAAGCTAATTAAGACCTAGTCCTTAGTAGAATGCAGGATCTGTTGTGAGAGGTAACAATGTTGGGGCCACTTGGCAATGGTGGTCAGCAGTTATAACTTCAGAAATGTACTGCTCTTTTTGGGCAGGGACTGTCCTATTATATTTCATCACAGTCAGGGCTGGCCAGTCCATTGAGCAAGAATGCAAACAACATTCTGCATTAAAAGACTTCCGCTGCCACCAAGGCAGCGGCAGAATTAAGTGTCCCATGGCCGTGCCCCCCCCCCCCCCGCCTGCCTGTCAGAGCCTTCCTTGAATCAGTCCGTCAGCGCCAGCTTTTCAGAGCCACGGAGGGAGAGTTTCTCTTTCTCACTGCTCTGTTAAGCCCGTCGGCGTTGATGGGAAACAGGACTACAAATGGGCTGATGGGGGACTTGGATTGGAAATGAGCTGATGGAGGAACTTATGAACTAAGCAGATGATATTATGCTTTACACACAACTAGATACCGCGGACCCTCAATATACACTGCTCGAAAATTGCCTGGATGAGATGTTAAGATGGCTACAGAAAAACAACATGACAATTAACCATAAGAAAACAGAAGTCATGTATATATCCAGTAAACCAAACTTCAACCCCCCCCCCCCTACAATCACTCTGTGCAACAACACGTACAACACGAAAAATGAAATCAAATATCTAGGAGTCACACTCGACTGCAACCTAAAAATGGAGACACACCTACGCAAAATGAATAAAGCCATCTTCCATAAACTTAGAGTGATACAACCACTAAGGAAAATAATAGAACCCGGTGATTTTCGGTCGGTAGCGCAAGCTCTCATTATGCCGCACCTAGACTACTGTAATGCCATCTTACAAGGTCTGCCTAAAAAATCACTAAATATCCTTCAGATGGCCCAAAACGTGACAGCCAGGATCATAATGGGAACAAGCATTGCTGAACACATTACCCCCATTTTAATAAAGTTACATTGGCTTCCAATTGCAGCTAGGATACAACACAAGATGTTAGTGACCACCTTCAAACTAATAAACAACGTATCCCCATCATTCCTATCCTCGCTTATCAGCATGCAACCTACAAATAGGGACAGAAGAACCATCAACTCGGGCACCCTGCAAGTCCCCACCAACTTCAGAAAAGTGAAAACAAGTACGAGTCGTAGAGCTTTCTCATTCTCTGCGCCAACTATCTGGAATCAGCTCCCGTGTGAGCTGCGTTTAACCAAGGACATCACCAAATTCAGGAAGGAGCTAAAAACTCACCTATTCCGATGTCATTACAATCAGCTATGACCATCAACTGCGAGAGAGTTTTAAAACTGCTATATGTATAAATATGTAAATATGTATATATAGATGTAAGAATGTATAATTCATCCCCTAAGACGCTAACCATGTGTGCTGTGACCTCAGTTCTATGTATATACCACCCCCCCCCCCCAAGTCTTGATTGACAATCCCCCAAAGATGAATCAAACTGCTGCTGATCGCTGGAAGTAGTGGTATATAAGTGTGTAGTAAATAAATAAATAAAATAAACTTGGATAGGACTGGAAATGGATGGGGGAGCTAGGACTGTAAATGGACTGATGCAGGGACTACAAGGGAGCAGATGCTGGGTGGGACTGGAACTAGAAGGGAGCTGATGTTGGAGGAGGATTGGAATGGGATGGGGCTGGGAGAGTGAAATGGAGAGGGGAAAAATATTTTGTGTGGGAGGGAAGGAAATTCTACAATTGGCCAGGTATTGGGAGAGAAAGTGAGAATTGAGGATGGAGGGGTAAAATTTGAGTGGATGAAAAAGGAATGAGGAAAGAGCAAAAGGAGAAAGATTAGTATGTTAAAGCAGATGTAGAGAGAGAATGGAAAAAAACTAGGAAGAAAGGACAAATGGATAGCAGACGATGGAGAGTTAGCAGAAGACACGAAGAAACCAGAAGAAAGTGGCTGGAGCAATTGCAACTGAAAAAAAATGCACAAAAGTTAGAAAAATATCTCTTTATTTTGAATTTATTAACTGGAATATGTCAACTCTGGGAAATGTGCATCATTAACCTCTGTGTTTTATTTAGTACAAGAGGAAATTAATTTATAAATTTAATTTCTACAGTGTTGTGTTACATTCCAAGATTGGCTTTTGGGGTTCCCAGTTTAATTATTGTCTTCCTGTTTCTAAATTGTGATTCCTTGTTTGGTGCTGGTCTATGTTCTGCATGTGTAACTGAGCTGAGGTATTCTGTTTATGTAATTCCTATTTGACAGTGCCACTTGTTCTCTTTCCCTAGTAGGTCATGTATTCTTATTCTCTGAAATGTATTGGTTTAATATTTGTAGTGTTGCCTTTTGATAGGTAGGTTCTTGTGCTTTGTGGGTCCTGGTAGTGCTGTTATGATACGGCGGGTTTGCTAAGGGTTCTAAATGGGCAGTGTTTGTAGTAGTTCCTAATGTGCCTGGCGGTTGGCACTGGATTATAGTAAAGTAGAAATCTTTTAGTCTTTCTTTATCCATAAAGAGGCATATTTACTAAACGTTTGTTATGGTAACAGTATGCAAATATTTATGCAAATGGAGTTCCTTATGCAAATGAGGCCCCTCACCAATTCTCCGCATATAGCCCCGCACCCTCTTGGGCCACCCCTGATCACAGTGAAGATATTGTTCAGTATGTGAATGCTCCGTATCAAAAACATCAGTGTTTGGAGTCTAAATAGGAGGGTTGTATTAACTAGGTATCTCAACTATTGTCTACTGCTCATGACTTGGAGCAAAATGTTGTTGGAATTCAAACAGTGCAATAATCCTTTATTAAGGACATAACAAATATACAATATAAAGTGAAGGCTATTGAGAATTCAGTTAAAACTGTAACTTGCATTTGATAAACTTAGCACGTGTGGGAGTTATATCTCTAAAGGATACATTTAGATTAGGAGTGGATGGGAACATGCATGTCAATTGCCACGCCCCGGACATGCCTCCGCCAGGCCCCCGAACCTACTAGAGATGTCTGTGAATGGCATTTGTGTAATGATTCTGGAGATGTGTCCATAATTTCGATGTCCAGATTCATGTCTGCAGATGTCCAAACCATGACTAAACCTTTTAGAATGGCCCTCTTAGGGAAAAAGAACCTAAACTATAGTTACACAATGCATGGTTGCAAATTAGCAATCACCACCCAGTAAAGAGGATTTGGGTGTCATTGAAGAAAAAATGGAACATGCATAAATATACAGGTGTATGGCTGCTAGTTCCACAAGCATACTCTTGTGTCTATGAAACCCAACTCAACTCAGTTCCATTTCCGGGAGTACTTACTTTATTTAAGTATGCAGAAAAATTGCATAAGATTATTCCATGTTTAGGTTTTTATATATGTATACAGGCATATAATTTTATAAAATGTTCTTTCACAGATGCAAAACCCAGCTCTACATGTTTATGTATTTAACTTTTCTTATATAGTGCATTTCCATTGTATCAAGGCATTTTACATCAAACATAGCTGAACTTTAGTTGTATGGAACAATTGTAAGGTTAACATTGAATATTGCTGAACTTTAGATTCCTAGTAATTGGAGGACAGGTAGGCATGGAACAAAGTAACAGCGGATAATTATATCTTGCAGAGATATGGAGTGCTGAGGGTAAGCCAAAACAATTTACACATTTGCATATTTACAGTGTGAATCAGTGGTTAATCTAGGGGCCAGAAGGCAGCATGGTGGTATTCAAGTGTCTGTCCCATAACATTCTTGGTATATGTGTGTTTTTAGCTTTTTGCAAAACTCCTTCAGGTCTTCTAAGCCTCTTATATTGCTTAGGAGAGAATTCCACAAAGTTGGACCATATATGAAGAATGAGCATTAGCAAGTTTCTTGCATGCTCGAGGTTTAGTGCTTGGGGGCCATAAAAAGGTTTGAGGTTTGATCTCTACTTGGTCTATTATCCGAGGATCTGTGTATGAGCACCTGTAAGCAGCCAGCTGTTTTATTGTGTAAAATCTTAAATGCATTCATAATTGATTTGTATTTTATGTGTGCCTGGATGAGGAGCCAGTGTAGCTCTTTAAGGACTGGGGTGATATGCTCTTGTCTAGATGTCCATGATATCATACATACAGCAGTATTTTGAGCAATATGTAATGGGAGGAGTGTACATTTTAGGAGGCCTTGAAGTATGGAATTGCAGTAATCTAAATGAGTGGTGATGATCGCTTGGCATAATGTATGGAAAAGGTTATGGTCCAGTAACAGGCGGAGGTTGGTTAGAATCTTCATTCTTTGATATATCACTGTAGATACTTTCTTGATGTGGGTTTGAAAGTTCAGTCTCTGGTCTAGAATCATGCCAAGGTATTTGACTTCAGGCTTGATGGAGATATAGTAGGAGTTTATTGAGATCTTCTTTGGTGGTGTAAAGGTGGGATCTCTGTTAATAACAAGTGCTTCAGTTTTGTTGAAATTTAATGTAAGTGATTGTTTGTATAACCCAATGTTCATTTTATTAAGACAAGCCAGTATGGTGGAGTGTACAAAATAATGTTGTCTGCGTAGATGTGGTATTTTATCCTGAATTTCTGGAGCATGTGACATATGGGCTGTATGTATAGGTTAACTAGTAAGGCAGAGAGGTGGATTCTTGAGGCAATCTTTGATATACTTGAAAGAGTTTTGAGGTCTTGTTGTGTGCAGCTGGTTAAATAGGAGCAGAATCATCTCAGGGGATTTCCATTGACCCTCATTTTTTCAAGTCGTTCAATGAGTATGCTCTGATCTACAGTCAAAAGCTGCTGGGATGTTAATGAAGATGAGGATGAAGACTTGCTTGGACTCCTAAATTCCCTTTAGGAAGTTGTCTAATAGGAAGGTTAGTAGTGTTTCCACTCCATAACTTTGTCAGAATTTATGTTGTTGTGCATCAAGAGGTGCAGTTGCCTCAATGAAGTCTTGGAGCTGTTTCTGAATAAACCTTTCTATTATTTTAGCTAAGAGTGGAATGCTGCAGATGGGTTAGCAAGATGTGGATAGGTCAGGGTCCACTGACGAATTCTTCAAGGTAAGTCTAATTGTACAAATATTCAGATTGGCTAACATTTGCCCTTGGATGAGAGAGGAGTTTATTATGTTTAGCAGCAATGGGGATAGCTCTTTCCTGGCCATTTAGATCCATGTCATTGGATAAGGCTCCAGTGGTGAAGTAGTAGTGCTAATCATGGATAGGATCTGATCTAGTTGATTGGTTAATATTGCGTTAAATGGTCTCCTTATTGGTGGGCTGTTGGTTGCACTTGTTCTCTAGTCTAGTGCTATCTTATCATTGGTATGAGGGAATTTGTTCAAGAGATAAGAGACATAGGCTTGTGGGTTCAAGCTTGAGCCATTTTGTGTGGGTGGGGCTCTTATAAGTAACGGTGATATTGAATAGCTCTCTTGGTCAGTTGAAGGATTTAAGGATTAGGTTGCTGTGGTATTCTTGAATCCTCTGATTTATCAGCTTATTGTAATCTTTTTGCTTTGTGATATATTCTTGCTGGTGTTGGGGGATTTGTGTTTGTTGTCATCTTCATTCCAGTTCTCTTAGTTTAAGTTTTGCTTCTTTTATATTTTTTGAATACCATGATGCTGTGGAACTTCATCTCGATGGAGGCTTTGGTGGAAGTTCTGTGAATGAAGTTATCATTCCATTCCAATCTACTAGGTTTGCATGGTCCTTTGGATCAGCCGTTGGGGTCGGTTCAATCAGAGGGGTAAGGTGTTTGATTAGAGATGCTTTATTGAAATCTTTGAATCTATATCCAGGGTGTTTCCTCTTTATATGTAGAGGAGCTTATGATTTGTGAAAAGTCCAGTGCATCTATAGCTTCCAGAAAGGAGGTTACTTAATTTATAGGTACTTAATTCAGGTTCAGGTCTCCTAATAGGATGAAAGGTTTATCCTTTGATGATTGAGAGCATGATATTTCTATCAATGGAGAGAAGTCATCAACTGTAGAGGTTGGGGATCTATAAACTAAGCATATGGAGATACAGTTATTTTGTATTAGTAGTGCATTCAGGGTGTCGCTTGTTATGATTGTGGATACTTGAAACTTTTGGCTTTTGCTGGCAAGGATGAATATTCCTCCTCCTCTCTTATTTATTTGTGGGCAGTTGTAGATGTCCATTTGTGTTGTTATGAGCTGGCTTGGAAGTACCTGGTCTCTTTTGGTGAACCACGGCTCTATTATGAACATCATGTCAAGATTGTCATCCTAGCTATAGTCATTTATGATGTGAATCTTCTTGCGTGCTGAACATGCATTTATTAGTACACATTTCACGTATTCGGTTTGGTGGTTATATGTTTGATGGGCAGTTGTGTTTGACAAGGTAGTAATTTTTATTAGTCTTGGTTGTTGTTTAGGAACATTCATGAATTGTTTATGTTTATGTTTATTAGAATACTTGAGATATTACGCCTTATTGGTCCAGGGCGGTTTACAATTAGTCAATCAAATATCGTCACTCTTGTGGTGATCAGTCAGCTTACTGACAAGCAGAGAAAAAGGGCTGCTTTTAAAACTTTTTCTTCTGAGTTAGAGCAGGGCTCAGATAGGCATTCATTTAAATCAGCACCTAGAGAGAAAAGTCACAGGATTGAGTGTGCTGAGTACAAGCCACACCCTGCCTCCATGGCAACATAGAATGCAAAGGAGAAAAACCTAGGGAGGAGGGGCAAGGAAACGGGCTTCACACTCAAGCATTTAACCTCTCAGAATCAAAGGCAGGAAGAGGAACACAACCAGGATTAGAGAAGGAGTTGGGCTTGGAACAGAAGCAGAGGTCAGAGCGTGAGCAGGAGAAGGAGAAAGAAAGAGAAAGCCTGAGGAGTCTGACCAGAGGCTTTGGAAAATGGCAGAGAAAGGCTGACCTTCAATACAGAAGGGGTTCTAACAGCAGCTTTCCTAGCAGAGACAGCTATACAGAGTTTGCAAGCCTTGGTAAAGGTAGGAAACCAAACTCTGGGAGACTTGTGGAATATAGTTCAGATAGCAGTGAAGCTACTGAGGATTCAGAAGGGGAGGTTTATCCCTCTAGAAAGCCTGAAAGAAAATATGTTCCTAGAAGCCAGGGAAGACAGCTGAAACATGTGAGTGTCTTGCCCAGAGAGATAAAGCCGTGCAGCTCACATAGAAAACCTGAAGGGAGAAAAGGTAATCCCTGGGAGAAACTGTTTAAGCTAATGCAGCAGTTAAAACCTGATTATGCACATCAAGACCCAGAGCTGTTTCAGAGTGAATGTGAAGATATGGAAACGGACTTAACTGGATTGGAGGAGGATACAGAGTCTCCAATGGATTGTTCAACAGCCTATGTTTCCTAGGAGAAAGGCTGACTTGCTAGCTGAAAAGAATATTTCAGAACTGTGTTAAATGCTCTGAGGTTTCTGAACCCTGAAAGCTAAAGGGAAAGGTTTCCAAATGTGTTTTGTTTGAAGCATTAGTTCCTGTATGCTGAAGAAAGCTATATGAGTTCATTATGGTTTCTGTTACTACTTGTTCATATTCAGAAGAAGATTTGCTTTGTTAAAGTTTTGATGATAAAAGAGAAAATTAATAAATTTCCTGTGTATTGCCTAAAACCACTCTGACTGCTTACTGACCACAACTACAAAAGTCCCAGCAGCATTTGCTCTGGTGTTAAGCAAGAACAGTTGGCACGCGGCCCCTTCTAGGCAACCGCCTAGACAGGGTGCAGCGCCACACTCTGTATAAATAACTCAAAAGTGCAGATGTATTACTTATGCTGGTGTGTCTTCACAAAGTCCTTTAATTTTCTTAATTTTTGAAATTATTAAACTCCACACACACACACAAAAGCGACTATCAGGTCTCAGACTTCACGGGCAAACAGAACCCAGTCTTAAAACAGTAGACTGGCCAAAGCCCTTATTGCATCAAGGACCTTTGATGTCTAGTCACTTAAAATAAGGATAAAAAGCTAATACCAACTCTTTAAAGCAAAACCATAGAAAATTTGAAACAAAAATATTATCGCAAAAAGAGTGGCTAGCCTAACTTAACTTAACTTTGGAGAATGCTTCGCTTAGAAAACAGTGCTCAGCCATCGCCGTGTACCCCAACGCTATCAATCGCGCTTTCCTGCGTTTTACCTATGAAAGGTTTCTTCAGGGGGTGGCGCAAAAGCACACAAAAGACGTTGGCCATAAGTACTAGCAAAGCTTGACAAGTTACAATTAGTAACAAACACAATGGCTATAGGCCGTGGAAAAAGAAAATAACTCCATTAAATGACAGGAGAGAGAAAGTGAAAGGTAGAACAAAAAGAGAAGAGAAAGGGATCTTTTTTTTTTTTTTAATTCTTTATTTTCGTTTTATAACAACAAAGGAAAGGAAGACATACAGCTAAAAGACAGATACATACATAGAATGAGATACATACACCAAAGTAAACCCCTACCACCCCCCTCCCCCCTGCTTCTTCTCTAGAAAACTAATCATTCCCGAAACCGGCGTGTACTGACATTATTGTGTTACAAAACCTAACGGTGATCTGAAACATGATGAGTGTACATTAAACAGACATGTCGGAGCAATGAGCAGATTGTACATAATCATTGAGCATCTGCCATTTAGACAAGCGAGAGTGAGTTTGGGTATGGGGAATAGCTCTCCGAGATATCTGCTCATATTTACTATATAAGCAGACAAGGTTCCACCATTCATTGACAGTAAGTCGAGAGCTATCCTTCCAATTCCTCGTGATTAAACATATGGCTATACCCAGCATGAAATCAAGGAGAAAGCGACCCTTCTTAGGAAGAGAGGGGACCTCCGCCACTGAGCGGAGTCCCACAATCTTCCAAGAAAGAGGCTCGTGGAGGTGTAAGATAAATTGAATACGACCCCAGACCCGCCCCCAGTAAACCTGTAGTTGAGGACATTCATAAATAACATGAGCGAGGGTTCCCACAGCAGTATGGCAAGACCAACACTGGTCCCTAGCAGTTGTGTTCCATTTGGCTATTTTTTCTGGAGTATAAAAGCATCTATGTGCAAAAAAGAAGAGAGTTTGGGTAACTGAGGCAGATCGGGAAACCCGCACTACTTTGCTCCAGAAAACGCTCCATTGCACAGGGGTTAAAGTGGTTTGCAGTTCGCGCTCCCAGGCTTGTTGGGCTCTACAAGTAGCAGTATCTGTACCCTGACATAATAGTTTATAAAAGTTAGAGGCTACCCCATGTGTACTACTAATAGAGTGAATTAGGTCTAATAGCCCGTCCTCAGTAGGGACAGAGGGCGGCAGGATTCGAGCACTTTTGAGGCAGTGTTGAAGCTGCATCAATTGAAAGTAATGTTTCGCTGGTAACGCAAATTCTTTTTGGAAATCAGAAAAGGTTTTCCAACGAGCTGCAGAGAAGAGCTGTTGGGGTGTCCAGATCCCCCTAGAGTACCAGGGTTTCCATGCTATCGTTCTATTTAGGACTTGAATTCTGGGGTTATTCCACAGCGGGAGTCCGTCCTGAGGACAGACGTTTAGGCCCAGTGATAGAATGAGAGTGTTAAAGGCCGCAAGAGTATCGACAATCTCCTCTTCTATGTCAAGCCAAACTGGTCTGCTGTCTGTTGAGGCATCTAGCCATCGGGCACCTTGTTTAAGTAGGAAGGCTTGATGATATCTGAGAAAATCAGGAAAGCGGGTACCCCCTAGTTCCTTCGCAGACTGTAGTTTTTGTTTAGCTATCCTTGGTGGTTTGCCCTGCCAGAGATAGCGGACGAGAAGGCCCTCAATATCTTTGTAGGTGTGTAGCGGGAGTAAGCATGGCAGCATTTCTAAAATATAGTTCACTTTGGGGACTATCATCATTTTCACAGTTTCTAGGCGGCCCCACCATGTAAGGGATAAGGGAGACCAACGATTTGTGAGCTCACGGACTTTGGAGACTACCTCTTTGGCATTAAAACTAATAGTGTCTTCTAAAGGAGAACAGTAATGGACCCCAAGATATTTCACCATGTGGGATTGCCAAAGGAAAGGAAAGGCCTGCATGTCAGCCTCATGTACCCAGCGGTTCAGTGGGAATGCTACGGATTTGGTCCAGTTTATTTTATAGCCCGATAATTGCGAGTATCCATCAATCAGATCCAAGACAGCTGGAACCGAATCAAGGGATACGAAGAGCATAAGGTCATCTGCATATGCAGAGAGTTTAATCTCTCTGTGACTGAAGGGGACACCTCGAATACGTGCAGACTGTCTAATAAGGAGGGCGAGGGGTTCAAGAGCGAGATCAAAGAGCATTGGTGATAGGGGGCAACCTTGACGCGTGCCTCTTTGGAGATTAAAAGGCTGAGACTTAATAGCATTTACACAAATACTGGCAACGGGTTGAGTATACATGACTTGGAGGTATCGGAGGAAGCCCTCCCCAAAGCCATACCATCGGAGAACTGCAAATAAGAAGGGCCATTCTAGGCGATCAAAGGCTTTTTCAGCATCTAGGGAAAGACCCACCCAGGGGTGGTCTAAGTTGGCAGCACTGGATAGCACATGGCACAAGGTCCGAGCATTGTCGGCGGTGGATCGGCCGGGTATAAAACCGCATTGGTCGGGATGGATTAAGGTGGCCATCCTGTCAGATAGCCGGGTGGCCAAGATCGTTGCGAAGATCTTATAATCGGCATTAAGTAGGGAGATTGGACGGTAGTTGGCGGTTAGCAGCGGGTCTCTGCCTTCTTTCTCAAATACTACCACATTAGCTGCAGAAAAGGATCCCAAAGAGGATGTATCTACCGCAAGGGCAGTAAAATAGAGTTTTAAGTAGGGAACTAAATCTGCACTGAACGTTCTGTAGAATTCGGTCGGGAGACTATCAGGCCCGGCGGCTCGACCCGAGGCTGTGCGTTTTAGGGCAGATTGGATCTCTGAAGTAGAGAAGGGTTCATCTAGCGCATCCCTATCAGCTTCAGAAAGGGTCGGTTGCTGAATACCAGAAAACAATCGCTCGAAGGTCTCAGATGAGAACTCACATTCAGATTGATATAGACGGGTATAGAAATCCCGAAAGAGTTCTACGATATCGGAGTCTGTGGTCAGTATGCCCCCTCCCTGTGGGGCTCGAAGGGCCGCTACGCGTTTGGCTTCTTTTTGACCTTTCAAGGCGTTGGCTAAAAGTCGACCGGCTCGGTTGCTTTCACGGTAGTATGTCCCTCGTTGAAGCTCGATACTCTTAGAAGCTGCAGTTGAGAGGATTGCATTATATTGAAAACGGAGACGCTGTAAGCGAACTAAGACGCATGGATCAGTACGTGAAGTTAGAACTCGTTCGCCTGCTTTGATTTGTTGGTCTAGTATAAGTAGCTGCTGTTTGCGTTGTTTCCGCAGGCGAATTTGATAACTAGTGATCGTTGCACGAATGGCCGCTTTGAAACCCTCCCACCAAGCCCAATTTGCAGTATCCTGGGGTAAATTAAAATGGAAGTAATCCTGTATGGCTGCTCGAATTTCTAACTGGAACTCTGGCTGAGTTAATAGGGCTCTATCAAAGAACCAGGCCCCCGAATTCCCTTGGGGTGCAGTAGTGTGTAATTGAAAAGAAATAGCAGCATGATCTGAAATATGTTGGGAGTGAATCTTTGCAGTGTCCACCTGAGGAACTAACAGTTTTGATATGAGAAAGAAATCTATGCGAGACTGGGATTTATGAGGGGAAGAGAAGAAGGTAAAGTCAAGCTCATTGGGGTGTAGTAACCTCCATAGATCGACTAAAGCAAGATCTTTGATCACAGAGGTAAGCGTGGTGTGACTCTTGGGGGGACCACTTGTCCTAGGCGGCTGTTTGTCAATCAGGGGATCAAGAACTAAATTGAAATCCCCCCCTATTATCAATGAAGTATTAGCAGAGGCCTGCGCAACCTGAGCAATGGTAGCAAAAAAGGCAGGGTCATCCACATTAGGAGCATAAAGGCATATACATGTAACTTCAAGGTTACCTATCTTGAGGTGAACTCTGGACCATCTACCTGCTGTATCTGAGCTAGTCGCAATAATAGTAGCATGCAGAGATTTCCTAACCAGTATGGCAACCCCACATTTCTTAGAAACGGCTGGGGAATATGCGGCCACCATGTAAGGTTTAATATTGAGTTTAAGAGTTTCCTTCGAATTTAAATGCGTTTCTTGGAGGAAAATCAGGTCCGCAGCTTCATGACTTAGATAGCTTATGATTTTCTTCCGTTTTATCGGATTATTGATTCCTTTTACGTTCAATGATAAAATCTTACATGGTGCCATCAATCGGTAATAGACATTTTAGGTAAGGGCGCTTGAAAACATACAACATAATCAGAATCTGTACAACAATGATATAATCACCGAGTCTGCTGACTAATACACCCCATATTGAAAAGTATGTACCAAAGTAACTTAGAGAAGAAGCAAAACCCCCAATGAAAATGGCGACCATATGTCTGCGGGAGGAGGCCCAAGAGAGGAAGATAGAGACATAAAAAAAAAGAAAGAAAAAACACCAGAGTCCATAATTAACACTGTCTCTGATACTCATCGAGGCTACGATGGGTAGATGGAGTCGGGTCACAGATATCATCAAAATAAGGCAACAAACCGCCCTCGTCAGACTTTTTGCTGAGCCGCGGCAAATCCAATATGGCAGGCACAGCGGATATGAGAATCCTGGCAGGAATATTCTGGAAGTCAGCGCATCAAGTCGGCTTCTTTAGCATCCAAAAACTCCGCTAGTAGATCAGGGTCCTCAAATGTTCTTGTCTGATTGTGAAGCGTGACTCGGAGCTTGGCCGGGTACATCAGGCCATAGCGTGCTTGTAGTTGTTGAAGCCTCGGCCGGAATTCCAGAAAGCGCTTTCGGCGGTCGACCGTGGGTTTAGCCAAGTCAGGATAGAAGGAGATCTTATGGCTCTCAAACTCCATATGGCCCTTTGCCCGAGAGGCACTGAGAATTTGCTCCACATGTTGATATCTCAAAAGTCGAAAGATGATAGGCCGCGGGGTCTTCCTGTTGAGCGTTATGTTTGTGGGTACACGATGAGCGCGATCGATCTCCAATTCTTTGGTAAAGGTGATTTGGAGCAAGGAAGGGAGGATTTTATATAAAAACTCCTTCATGTCTCCCGATTCCGCTCCCTCCGGTATGCCCACGAGTCGTAGGTTGTTGCGGCGCGCTCTATTATTGCCATCTTCCACTTCTTTCTGCAAGGCCCGCACCTGACGTTCAACTTTGTCGAGTTTGGACAGCCGGACCGCGTGGGAGTCTAATACGCTCTCCATTTTGTCCTGACGCGAAGAGAGCCCCTCTAGCCTGCCTTGCAATACACCAAGATCTTCCCGCAGCGCTCGGAGTGCTTCACCGTTTGACTGCACGAGGTCCTCAACCCCTCTAATCTCTGCGAGGATTTCCTGCTGCATTTTGGGGCCCTCGCGCAAAGCCAGCCCCTTCTGCGGGGACGGGGGTTCAGTTTTGGAGCGTTTGCCGTGAGAAGCCGCTGGAGATCCAAATTCCAGGCGCGTAGGTTTGGTCCCCGCCATCTCACCAATGTGCCCCGGCAAGATCAGAGCAGAAATTCAAGTATGTCCGGTGTTAATTCAGGATTCTGAGTAGGCCTCTCGGGAGCCTCAGCGTTATGCGACAATCCCGCTGGACATCAGGCTCCGCCCCCCCGAGAAAGGGATCTTTAAGAATCTGGAGGAGAGAGGTCAAGTAATGGTTGATTGCAAATCAAAAGTGGTTTGAAAAAGATGGGTTTTCAGAAGGGTTTTGACACCAAAGTTGATTTCTTTGTTTGTAAACTATTGGTATGATTCCTGTCCAGATGGTGGCAGTGTGAGTTATTCTTAGCAGAGTGAGCATGAGAATAATTAGGGCAAGCACATAATTATCCGAATCATATTCCTGCTTTGTTGTTGTCACCTATGCTTCTATCTGTGGTGACTGAGGATGTGTTTGTGATAGAGGCTTGAAACCTTTGTGGTTTGTTTACCTTGTTCCAGTGGAGGGTACTGTCAGGATTGCTACTACTGATCTTTCAGAGACCATAGCCAGACAAGTCTTACTGAGGCTTGGATATGTGCTCCCTGGAGGTATCCTGGTTCTGTGCTTGTTAGTTGTTTTGTCAGTGTGTTTGCTTGCCATTCTACATTGCTTCCATGATTCCCCTCATTTGAGTTGATCTTCCAGATGAGTTTATTAGGTCCCCACCTAAGGGTCACACAAAAGAGCACTCTGGTGAGGCCCTCAGACGTGGGCATGCCAGACACGGGCACGTCTGAACATGTTGGATTTAAATCGGGGCTTGTGGCTGATTGATTGGTCTGGTGGGGGGAGCAAAGGAGGAGTTCACCTCTCCTGTTTCTTCTGCATCTCTCATCGGCCAGCTGATGATGGTACTGGGGCCTGAGCACGCTGAATTCAAATCGGGGCTGGCGGCTGGTTGATTGGTCCAGCAGAGGAGCAAGGGAGGAGCTCATCATGCCTGCTTCTTCTGCAGCTTTCATCAACCAGCTGATGATGATCATGGGGCCTGAATCAAGGATGGTTGTGATGGATTGGTCTGGCAGGGGCGGCAAGGGAGGAGCTCACCTCTCTAGCTTCTTCTGCAATTCCGATCGGACAGCTGATGATGGTATTGGAGCCTGAGTACGCCGGATTCAAATGGGGTCAGTGTTAAGTTGATTGGTCTGGCGGCTTGAACAAAGGAGGAGCTCACCTCTTCTGCAGCACTGATCAGCCAGCAGTGATGGTGCTGCGGCCTGAGTGTGCTGGATTCAAATCGGGGCTGGCAGCTGGTTGATTGGTCAGGTGGTGGGAGCAAGGGAGGAGCTCATCTCTTCTGCTTCTTCTGCAGCTCAGATTGGTCAGCCAAGAAAGTCACAAAACCTCATAACATCTTCATATAAAACTTGCAGATCTGTACTACAACTTGTGATGGATAGGCGGCAAAGGTGGTGAGGGTGCAGTCCAACAGCAGGAATAACAAAGCAGCACACGGTGAACTCGCCATATCGGGCACCTTTTATAGAATTACATCCATAGCCTCTGGGTTTCTTTGCTTGAATAGATGAGGATGCAGGATGCAAAGTTTATGGTGAATTTGCATAGAATTCTACAATTCCTCAATATGAATATATGAATGAATTGCACAATTATCAAACACTTGAATATAGACATGTTTTCTTGCTCACAGATTCAACCTACGTTACTTTCGGCATCTCTTGGCCTTTTATTTTACCATTGAGGAGATCAACCAAAACCCTGAGATACTGCCCAACATCACCCTGGGCTTCCATATACTGGAGTCCTGCACTACGGAAATAGTTTCATTGTGCAATGCTCTGACTATATTATCAGGGAAAGAAGACCCTGTTCCTGGATACACATGTCACCTGCAGGGCCAAGTGGCTGGTTTCATTGGAAGCTTCTCTTCAGTGACATCACATGCAATAGCCAGACTTACAGGAATCTATAGTTATCCCCAGGTATGGTAAGAACCAGTTTCCGTTTATCTTCTCTGCAGTTTGCTGCATCTTTACCTACTTTGTCTTTACTTGTTTTGCAAGACTGGATTAATGCAGCTGATTTATACTGTCCATAGCTTGCTAAGATGGTATATTTGTTTCTGGTATATTTGATTCATTACCTAAGTTTCAAACAGTTTTGGATCGTTATAGAGTGCTCGCAGTACATGTTTTGCTGTGAAGGCCAAGAATGTCAAGGATGAAATATAGAAGATGGTGAAAGTTAAAGACCATTTTTATCTATTCAGTCGACACATCCAAGAAGCATCAGCAGAATCAATACATGACTAGGCAGAATTACTCCACATGGATACAGCATGAGTAGACATTATCCAATCCATACAAAGATCTAAGGAGTCAATTTACTGGAATGATTTTCATTGGCATAGTATAGGAAAAAAGTCTTATTTAATCAGACTTGAGGTTTGTCACAGCCATAGTAAATAATTACTTATTTTTACTTCAGACTGTCAACTAAAAACATTGTGGTATGACACTGAATATGTGCTAATTTCTGCATAGAGTGAAATGAGGTGAGCAATGGGAATAAACTGTACCTCACAGTTAATGCACATTAACTTACTGGGCATTACCTGAACACAACAGACCACTCAGAGCATTTAATGTCACCTCAATAGAGAAAGTGAAGAGCATCTGTGCTATCTGCAAAGCAGACAACATGCACTAAATACATTTTCTCTGCATTAGCTATACAGAGTAGATAATTGTTGGGAACACGTGAATATGTAACACAAGGGTATGTTTACTAAAATGCGCTAAACGTGAATAACGCGCGTTGTATGACGTTAACGACCGCAAGTGCAGTATAACGCGCGTAAACACGCGCCAACGACCTGTAACGTCGTACTACGCGCGTTAACCGCGCTTAACGATCGTAAAGGCCCGCAGCGCGTTAAAACAGCGCAGAAGGTGGAGAGTGGGCGGAGAGAAGGGGTCAATGGGCGGAGAGGGGGCGGGGAGAGGCTCCCCCTCACTAACGCGCTGTAATTCTGAGCTCGATTCCAACGCGAATGAAAACCTGCCGTTGAAGGCATTTAAAGGTAAGAGAAACCATTTCCGTCAGCAATGTACAGAGAAACCTGGGAAACACACAAAACGTGAGCAGTGTGATACATGTGCACAGAACAAAATGTCACAGAAAACGTTAAAAATGACCACAGGAAACCTTTCTAAAAGAACAATTCAGCTGGGCAACAGTGATAGCAATGGTCAACAAGGAACAACACTCCCTGGAAAGCACCAAATTAAAAACAAATGATATGTGGAAGGGTCTACGCTACGCAGACCCTTTTAAAGAGCAATTCATTGTAATGGAGCTGCCCTGGGAGTGTTGTGTAATGTCTCCCAATGATATCATTGTTGCCCAGCTTGGATATGGGTGTGTGTCCCTTTTGTGAGGTCTTCTCTGAGGTTTATGTGCACAGTTGTCTGCATACAAGGTAAATGAGGCCACAGTAAACCTGTTGCAGAGCAGAGTTTCTGACCCGTCAGGCCGGTTTAACTAACTCCAGGGACTACACTGTTTCTGTGGCCCCAGTGTGGTGCAACAGACACAGCCAGTGCCTGTAAGACCAGAGGGTCACAGGTTCAAATACCAGCTGGGACTCCCAGTCCCCATAGTCCTACCCACCACCAAACAGCGATAGTAAAGACACTCCTTTAATGCAGAGAACATACGCATGGCCCATATTTTACCACACCAAACACAGACACCAGAAACAGGCACATTACCTAAAGCTGAGGCCCGCAAATGCAGTCCTAGAGGGCCCCACACCATTCCGGTCTCATGCTGTCCCTAATAAAGTTGCCTGTGCTGCATAGCTATGCACCACCCCCATGGTATGCAGATATAGTTCATGCATATGTATGAGGGACAGCATGAAAACCCGAACAGTGTTTGGAATGCCAGGACTGGATTTGGGGAACTCTGCCGCAAAGCAGCAGCCAACAGGGCCACACACCCACCCACAGGCCTCATTGGCCAATGCAACCTGAAGAGGCAAGACATTGGGCCCTGCCGGTATCTCCCAATACTAGCAGGTGCATACCTTAGCAATGCCACCCTACACCTGGGTATATGGTACACAGCTACCAAACATTTCCTATGATAACTGGCAGATCTCAATTCCTACGTAAAGCACATTGTGCTCATTGAGCTCCACCACAACAATCAGTCTGATGTCTGTGGTGTGTGCTGCAGGTCTGGTCTCTGACAGTGTTTACCACCCTGGGGAGTGACCCCCAAGAGTATTGCGTACCATATCCATGCATGTACCGTGCCCAGGACTGGTGTGGTGGGTATGGCTGCAGAACCCCTCTATAGTAGCACAATGCTGGCATAGGTGGGGGGGGGGGGGCTGGCTGTCTATCCAGTGTGTGGTGGCTGCAAACACCTCCCACAGTCCACGCTGCCAGCAATGTTGCCGCTATTGGGCTGCCCATGTGCATAATGAGGAGCAAAGTACCATGGGTATAGGCTGGACAGGGTGGCCTGGCCAGGGTGCATCTGCACAGGGTATAGGGCAGTGACAGGCAAATTGTAGTGGCCGGTCACCACCTACCCAGACAGGGTGACTTCAGTATATCCTGCTGAAAGCTCACTCTCACCCTGACTGTGCAGTGACCACAGCATGGCTAGGCACTACCATGGTGTTATCTAGTATTTCTCTCATGTGATAAATATGGGTTTCCTTTTGGGGTCCAGTCACTGATGTATCTGCTTGCTGTGTATGCTGACATCCCAGTTCTGGGTGCAGGCATCTCCACTGGGCACTAGCAGACTGTTTGCAGCTGGTAGGAGGTGTGATGGAGTGGCTTGTAGGGTGCAGTGACTGAAGGCTTGCACCAGGGGAATATCAGATAGTGGTGGGGTGCAGCATACCATATCCAGGCCTAATGTCTGTCTGGTACAGAGCTACATTGACTGCCCTGTGTGGGTGTCTGCTCCTCAGCAGGACTAGGGTTAATGTTCCCATCCACTGCCACCTTTGCAGGGAGGTAGAATGTGCATCTTTTGATAGGTGACCCTGTTTGATGCCCTGGAGGAGGTGGGTGGTGGTGCATGGGGCTACACCTGCCTGAGGCAGACAGGGATGTCCAAGGTGGTCCTGCAGAAAATACCTATCTCACACAGTAACACTGCTTTGGACCTGCGCCATGGACGTTGCTGTGGACCTAGTGCTGGATGCCTCACCGCAACCTCAGGGTGAGCACAGTACCCGCACAATGTGACGGTGTCCAGCTACTCTGTGCCAGTACAACACATGGTAAGTACCTCCTATCAGGCCAAGATGCCATGGGGGTGCACATGGTCAGTTCCCCCTACCAGGCCCAGCTGCTGTGGGGGTGCATTCCACATGGTGTGTATGTGTGGACAGCTGATTTGCATGTGCAGTGCATCATGGGTGTGACTGTCACATTCCAACCCTCTGAAACCACAGCACGCGCTCACAGCCTCTGATAAACTATGGCGCATCACACGTACATCTGGTAGCATAATGCATAGGTGCAAGACACCCTACAGAGTCTGTAGTATATGAAATGCCCACACTGGTAAAACCCACACGTACCCAGGCACGATGCTACGCGCGCAGGTACGCATGTAGCTACGCACGTACCAACGTACGCGGCTAGGCTCCCATACGCAATGTACCGAAAAGAAAAGCCTCCTCATTCCCCCTGTAATTTACAGGCTAATGCCTGGGACAGCTGTGTACGTTACACACACTGGGCACTTGAACCCATGCTGCCTGTAACAGCGGTCAATACCATAACCAGTGTGCTACAGCTCTGTATGGGTCAGGTATGTATGCTAGCAACCCTACAACACATACAAGACATATACATGCCCCCACACTCACTATATAATGTGTGGGTGTGTTTACTTGCACCCCAAAAGGAAAGAGAACATAGACATGCCCCCTCACTCACTAGATAATGTGTGGGTGTGTTTGCTTGCACCCCTCCAAAAGGAAACAAGTAAATGCCCCCTCCCTCACTGTATCATGTACAGGATGCTGCATCAGCCAGCTTTCTGCATCTGGCACCCTGGGGACTCAAAACCATGCTGCCCGTATCAGCAGTCACTGCAGTAACCATTGTGCTACAGCTCTGTGTGGGTCAGGTATGTCTAAGTGGCTTCTTATGCTTAACGCCCGGTGACTCCTCTAACGCGCCACGTATCGCTCGTTAGTTCTGTAACGCGCGATAGATCTTCCGCTGTCCCGCCCATCTCCTTATTTGGGGGTTTGTCTTATTAACGCAGATACTAACGCGAACTGCACTAATGCGATTTAGTAAACATACCCAACAGAGTCTTTGTAACTTTTGTGCCATGATTTGAGCAATTCCAACATGGTAACTTTTAAACTTTACCATACTTCAGTAAAAAGACACTTTAGTCTATTACAATCATAAGAAATAATTCATTAATCAGATCATTATACTAGAAGAGCATTAGCAGGTTGCTAACAACTTGACTGAAAGGGAGTAGTAGAACTTCAGAAAGGATTACAAGATGACTCTTCATTGCAGAAAGGGCAGGCGTCATCCTTGACTTACTCCACTGAAGATGTAGACAAATTATTCCAACATTCCTTAGGAAATCAGTGATGCGTTTTCTGTAATAGTCCACATGGATAAACATGTTCGTGAGTAGTCAATGAAGTCTATTTAATTATTTATTAATATTAATTTAGGCCCCGATATTGAGCTGGATGAGCTAAGTGCCGCATCAGCTCATAGCCCTATGGGCTCACCTTAACCCCAGATATTCAATGCCACACCAACGGCATTGAATATCCTGGTCTGCGTGGACTGGGGAAACCGCCGCACAGTTTAACTGGGTAGCGGCAATATTGAGCAACTACCCGGTTAGCATTTATGACTAAGACTAGGGTAGCCAAAAAATTCCTGAGTTTTAGCTGTGGAGCCCTAACTGGGTAGCAGTCCAATATTGCTGCTACCCAGTTACTGCCATTCTCTGCCCCCTCTGCCCCTGAATGTCCCCAAAATGCCCTGATGCTAACTGGATAGTACCGGGGCACATAGGGGGTAAAGACGGGGATATTCTAAAGCACCAATCATGTAGATGCCGTCAAATATTCCCATGGTGTACTGGGCTGTAACCCATGTAAATGCCTTTCCAATATTGGGTCCTTTCAGTCCACTGATCTAAAACATTCTCAGTAGATTACAAAAGAGGAATGCAGAAACATAAACATAAAGCAAGCTTATAACATAAATAAAGCAGATTAAAAAATATATAATCAAAATAACATTTCAGATAAAAACACATAATATGATTAATATGATTTCTGTGACAACGGCAACAACACCAAACTTAAGGTGCACGGAAGAAAGGCCCAGCAATCTACTTCTGTATCTTGCCATGAAAACCCAATGGATAATTACAACAAAACAAATTGTGCTATAGTGCTGGAAGATGAGACCCCAGGTCGAAAGACACTCAACTAGCTACTGGGGAAGAGCTGAAGACTTTTCAGAGTAAAGCCAGCATTTATGATGTGGTTGGATTAAAGCCCTCGGGACGTCGCCATGAGTCAACTCCGACTTGACGGCACTTAACAACAACAACATGATTAAAATATTTAAAAGAGAAACACTTTATTTAAATTCAAAAATACTAAAATCAAGTATAACTGTGAAGAAAGAGAAAACCTTTTAGCTTCTTCCTGAAATCTAAAAAATTCAAAGTAATCACAAATTAACAGATAAAGATGCCACAATACTGGTTTTGACAGAGAAAAAAATGTAACCAACTTCACTACATGTATGGATATCAAGAGGCAAGAAAAATTGTACTTATATTTTTTGCAATACTGGAAATTTAGGGGGATGTTTACTAAAGTGCGGTAATCGTGAATAACGCACGTAAAGTATGTTTAACGATCGTTCGCACGTCCGAACGATCGTTAAACGTACTTTACGCGCGTTAACCGCAGTTAACGATCGTAAACCTCCGCGGCACGTTAAAACAGCGCAGAAGGTGGAGAGTGGCGGAGAGTAGGGGTCAATGGGCGGAGAGTGGGCGGGGAGAGGCTCCCCTCATACTACCGCGCTGAAATCCTGAGCTCAATTCCAACGCGAATGAAAACCTGTCGTTAAAGGCATTTAAAGGGAAGAGAAACCATTTCCGTCAGCAATGTACAGAAAAACCGGGGAAACCTACAAAACGTGAGCAGTGTGATACATGTGCACAGTACAAATCTCACAGAAAACGTTACAAATGACCACAAGAAACATTTTAAAAAGCATAAGTCAGCTGGACAATAGTGATAGCAATGGTCAACAAGGAACAACACTCCCTGGAAAGCACCAAAATAAAAAGAAATGATGTGTGGAAGGGTCTATGCTCCGCAGACCATTTCAAAGAGCATTACATTGTAATGGAGCTGTCCTGGGCATGTGGTGTAATGTATCCCAATGATATCATTGTTGCTCAGCTTGGTTATGGGTGTGTGCCCCTTTTCTGAGGTCCTTTCTGAGGTTTATGTGCACCTTTGTCTGCATACAAGGTAAATGATGCCACAGTAAACCTGTTGCAGAGCAGGGTTTCTGACTTGTCAGGCCGGTTTAACTAACTCCAGGGACTGCATTGTCTCTGTGGCCACAGTGTGGTACAACAGACACAGCCAGTGCCTGTAAGACCAGAGGGTCACAAGTTCAAATCCCAGCTTGGGCTCCTGCCAACCCAGTCCCCATAGTTTTACCCACCACTGAACAGTGATAGTAAAGACACCCCTTTATTGCAGAGAACATACGCATGGCCTATATTTTACCACACCAAACACAGACACCAGAAACAGGCACATTACCTAAAGCAGAGTCCCGCAAATGCAGTCCTGGAGGGCCCCACACCATTCCAGTTTCATGCTGCCTCTAATAAAGATGCCTGTGCTGCATAGCTATGCACCACCCCCATGGTATGCAGATGTAGCTCATGCATATTTATGAGGGACTGCATGAAGACCCGAACAGTGTTGGGAACACCAGGACCGGAGTTGGGGAATACTGCCGTAAAGCAGCAGCCAACAGGGCCACACACCCACCCACAGGCCCCATTGGCCAATGCCACCTGGAGAGGCAGGACATTGGGCTCTGCCTGTATCTCCCAATACTAGCAGTTGCATACCTTAGCAATGCCACCCTACACCTGGGTATATGGTACACAGCTATCAAACGTTTCCTATGATAACTGGCAGATATCAATTCCTATGTTAAGCACATTTTGCTCAGTGAGCCCCACCATAACAATCATTCTGATGTCTGCGGTGTGTGCTGCAGGTCTGGTCCCTGAAAGTGTTCACCACCCTGGGGAGTGACCCCCCAACAGTCTTGTGTACCATATCCATGCCTGTACTATGCCCAGGACTGGTGTGGTGGGTATGGCTGCTGACCAACTATATAGTAGCACAATGCTGGCATAGGTGTGGGGGTGGCTGTCTGTCTATCCAGTGTGTGGTGGCTGCAAACACCTTCCACAGCCCACACTGCCAGCACCGTTGCCAGTATTGCCCTGCCAATGTGCATAATGAGCAGCAAGGTACCATGGGTTTAGGCTGGACAGGGTGGCCTGGCCAGGGTGCATCTGCACAGGGCATAGGGCAGTGACAGGCACATTGTAGTGCCCGGCCACCACCTACACAGACATGGTGACCTCAGTATATCCTGCTGAGGGATCACTCTCACCCTGACTGTGCAGTGACCACAGCATGGCTAGGCACTCCCATAGTGCTCTCTAGTATTTCTCTCATGTGATAAATATGGGTTTCATTTTGGGGCCTAGTCACTGATGTCTCTGCTTGCTGTGTATGCTAGCATCCCAGTTCTGGGTGCAGGCATCTCCACTGGGCACTAGCAGACTGTTTGCAGCTGGTAGGTGTTGTGCTGGAGTGGCTTGCAGGGTGCAGTGGCTGATGGCTTGCACCAGGGGAACATCAGATAGTGGTGGGGTGCAGCATACCATATCCAGGCCTAATGTCTGTCTGCTATTGTGTTATGGTTGTGTACAGAGCTGCATTGACTGTCCTGTGGGGTGTCTGTTCCTCAGCAGGGCTGCCACCTTTGCAGGGAGGTGGACTGTGGATCTTTTGATGGGAGACCCTGTTTGCTGCCCTGGGGGAGGGGGAGGGGGAGGGGGGGGTGGTGCATGGGGGCTACACCTGACTGACACAGACAGAGATATCCAGGGTGTTCCTGCAGTAACCACCTATCTCACACAGTAACACTGCTTTGGGCCTGCGCCATGGCCTCTTTCAGCCATGGATGGTGCTGTGGACCTAGTGCTGGGTGCCTCAGGGTGGGCACAGTACCCGCACAATGTGACGGTGTGTAGCTACTCTGTGCCAGTACAACACACGGTCGGCAACCCCTATGGGGCCGAGGTGCTGTGGGGGTGCACATGGTCAGTTCCCCCTACCGGGCCGAGGTGCTGTGGGGGTGCATTCCCCATGTTGTGTATCTGTGGACAGCTGATTTGCATGTGCAGTGCATCATGGGTGTGACTGGCACAATCCAACCCTGTGAGACGCCAGCATCTGCTCACAGGCTCTGATACACCCTAGGCCATCACACGTACATCTGTTAGCATAATGCATAGGTGCAGGACACCCTACAGAGTCTGTAATATAAGATGCCCACACTGGTAAAAACACACGTACCCACGCACGTAGACAAACACGTACCCACGCACGTAACTCCACGCGTAGCTACGCATGTACCAATGCAAGCAACCTCGCACGCACCAACGTACGTGGCTGGGCACACTCCGAGGGTGTTTTTCTGACACCAATACTCAGCGTAACGAAAAACATGCTTCCCCTTTCCCTCTGTAATGTACAGGGTGCTGCCTGGGACAGCCTTCTGCATTGGGCACACTGGGGACTCGAACCCATGCTGTCTGCAACAGCGGTGCGTACACTAGCCATTGTGCTACAGCTCTGTTTCAGTGATTTGTGTCTGTATGCCTTCATATGATTAACGCGCAGTAACGCACCACGGTGCCCTGTACTGCTCGTTAGTTTTTGGAATGCGCGTTAGTCGTTACGATGTCCCGCCCATGTCCTTTTTTGACTTTTCTTTCACTAACGCGGCTCCTAACGCAAACTGCACTAACGCGGTTTAGTAAACATCCCCCTTAGTGTATGAGAGGTTTTATAAAAGAATGAAACATGAATTAAAATAAGAAGTCCAACAATCAAAACAATACTACTTAGAAATCCATTTCAATCTGCTCACCAAAAATAAACAGCCTTTTATATCTTTTTTTGTGAGGAGATTGAAATGGGTTTCTAAGGTGTAATGTTTTGATTGTTGGATGAGTTTAGCCCTTAGAGAAGTGGATTTGGGGTTTAAAATAAAAAGTACCATATTGGGATTGGCTGAATTAGAGTGAGATTGCTTCATGATGGGGTCCGACAAAAAAAATTCTTGCCTCTGGATAGTTATCATACATTTAGGGGCATGTTTACTAAACATTCCTAATGTGCGGGGCCGCGCTAGTGTGCCTGTGCCATATAAGGAGTGGGCGGTTCAGGCAGAAAATAGAAAAAAAACGGTAGTAAGCAACCGGACGTGTGCGCGTCGCTCTAATGTGCGGGGGTCGACATTAGCGCGTGGAAAGGCAAAGTGGTGCGCTGCTGAGTATACAAAACAACAGAACCGTGGTACAATGGTGAAGACACTGACCAATGGTGCAGGGGCCATGGGTTCAATCCCCCAGTGTGCACAATGACAAAGGTCAGCTGAGGCAGTAACTGTAATGATTTAAATTGTTTTAGGAGGCAAATTAATTTGGAACGGCATAAGGCGGCGCACAGTTATTTTTGGGTGGCATAAGGCGGCGCACAGTTATTTTTGGGCAGCAGAAGGCGGCGCACTGGTCCCCTTGGGCGGCAGAAGGCGGCGCGCTGATAGGCACAAGGTGGCGCGCTGATGCACAAGCACAGGAACAGAGCCACAGCACAATGGTTAAAACACTGACCAATGGTGCAGGAATCAGGGGTTCAACTTCTCACAATGCCCAGTGAAAAATGCCTGCTGAGGTAGTATGTATTATGTTGTGGAGTGCTGTAGGAGGCTGTATAATTTTATTTTGTTATCACTACTAGCAAACGCACTCTCCCAGCATGTTAACATACGGCGGCCCATAAGGCACATGTTACAGTGCACTGTTCGCCAAGGCACCCTTGAATGTCCCCTATAGGGCAGCATGTATGTTGCGACACAGGATAATGTATAGTGCACCCTATAGGGATGGCAACCATAAGGTGGCCTACAGGGCGCCCTATGAAGCACCCTCAGAGGCACCTAATGGGTATAGTAAGCTGAGGGTGGTCTTGCCGGCATAGAAATATGTACAGTAAATAAAGATAAAGCTGTGGACAGCCCTACCAAAGGGCCCCACTGTGGGTTTGAACCCATGACCTCTGGCTGCACAGGCAGTGATGTAACCATTGCGCTACAGCTCCATAGCTGTAAGCAGGCCCCTGGCTGGCTGCAGATAGCCTACACGTCACCTCACAGACAGTCTGCTGGTGTCAACAGGATAGGGTTAGGCCACCCGTACCCATGATGCACTGCACATGCAAATTAGCTGTCCGCAGATGGACACAAGATGGGGAATGCACCCCCACAGCACCTCGGCCCTGTTGGGGGAAGTGACCGGGTGCACCCACACAGCACCTTGGCCTAGTAGGGGGCACTGACCGGGTGTTTTACTGGCACAGAGTAGCCACACACCGTTACATCGTGCGGGTACTGTGCTCACCCTGAGTGTGCAATGAGGTGGCCAGGACCAGGTCAACAACACTTGCCATGGCTGATGGAGGCCAAGCGGGCATTCCAAAGCAGTGTTAATGTGTAAGATAGCTAGTTTGTGCACAAACACCATGGATATCCCTGTCTGCCGCCATCAGGCACCTCTCTTCTCCCTCCCCCCCACAGTGGCAAACATGGTCCCCAGCAAGGGATCCACACTCTACCTCCCTGCAAAGGTGGCAGTAGAGGGCAACATCAACCCCAGTCCTGCTGAGGAACACCGCCCCCCCCCCAGCAGGCAGCTCCATACACAGCCATAACACAATAGCAGACAGACATAAGCCCAGGGTATGCTAAGCTGCACTCCACCACCAGATATTCCCCTGCAGCAAGCCAACAGCCACTGCACCCTGCAAGCCATTATAGCAAGACATTTACCAGCTACAAACAGTCTGCTGGTTAGTCCATAGTGCATGTTCCCAATGGAGACACATGCACCCAGAACTGGTCTGCCAGCATACACAGCAAGCAGATAAATCAGTGACTGGGCCCCACAGAGAAACCCATATCTATCACATGAGAGATCTACTGTACAGCACTATGGGGGGGCCTAGCCCCGCTGTGGTCACTGCACCGTCAGGGTGAGCGTGATCCCCCAGAAGGACATGCTTTGGCCACCCTGTCTGTGTAGGTGGTGGCCGGACACTACAATATCCCAGCCAATGTCCCTGCCAGGGCCCTATGCCCAGTGCAGATGCATCCTGGCCACACCACCCTGCCCTGGCTATACCCATGGTACCTTGCACCTCATTATGCACATTGGCTGGCCAATACTGGCAACAGTGCTGGCAGTGTGGGCTGTTGAAGGGGCTTGCAGCCAACACCCACTGTATAGACAGACACACACTTCCACACCTCTGCCATCATGGTGCTACGATTGAGGGGGTAAGTAGCCTTGCCCACCAAACCGGTCCTGAGCACGGCAAGGCATGGATATGGTACGCATTACAGCTGGTGGTCACTCCCCAGGGTGGTAAGCACCATCAGAGGCCAGGCCTGGAGCATGCCCCGCAAACACCTAACAGATTGTTTGGATGGGGTCAACTAGCAGTATGTATGTAACGTATGGATATCTGCCTGCCTGTGCTCCTAGCAAACGTCTCAGAGCTGTGTACCGTATACCTCAGGTGTAGGGTGACATTGGTAAGTTATGCAAGTGCTCGTTTTGGGTGCTGCATGCACGGTCCAATGTTCTGCCTTTCCAGGAGACATTGTCCAATGGGGCCTGTGGGTGTGGGTGTGTCTGCCCTTGATGGCTGCTGCTTTACGGCACAGATTCCCAACTCCAGTCCAGGTTTGCATCACACTGTTCGGGTTTTCCTGCTATCCCTCATGAATATGCATGGACTACATCTACATGCCATGGGGGTGGTGCATAGATATACAGCACAGGCATTTGTATGAGTGTCAGCATGGAACCTGACTGGTGTGTGGCCCACCAGGACTGCATTTGGGTGATTCTGCTCTAGGTACTGCCCCTGTTCATGGTGTCTGTGCTCAGTGGGGTAAAAGATAGATGTCTTACCATTGCATATGTCCCCGCCATGAAAGGTGTGTCCTTACTATCACTGTTTAGTTGTGGGAAAAATATGTGGGCAGGATTGGCAGTAGCCCCAGCTGGGCTTTGAACCTGTGACCTTCGGTTCTTGCATGCACTGTCTGTGTGCACTGCACCACTCTGTTGCCACAGATTGGTTGGATTCCCTGGACTGTCCATGACTGTGGATCCGGCAGGGCCTGTCTGTTGCAGTGGACTGTGCCAGCCTGCACATGGCTAGGCCTCTGTCTTCTGTGGTTAGCAGCCACTGCCCCCTGCACCACATGTACTTGTCCGCCAACATGCTGGCATGAACTTCTCTCAGAAAAAGCAGTTGACCTGATTGCAATGTGGCAGTACGGGACTGCATTTGGGGGACTTGGCTGTAGGTAATGCCCATTGTTGTGGTGTGTGTGCGGTGTTGGGTAAAATATGGGTGTTTTCCCCATGCTTATGTTCCCTGCACTACAGGGGTGTCTGCGCTATCTTTATTTAGTGGTGGGTAAAATATAAGGACTGGGCTGGCAGGTGCCCCAGCTGGGTTTTGAACCTCTGCTCTCTGGTCCTAGAGGTAATGACTCTGTCCGCTGTACCACACTTTGGCCACAGAGACAGTGCAACCCCTGGAGGCAGTAAGCCTGGCAGGATGGAGTCACAAACCCTGCTCTACTCATTTTTACTGTGGGCATATGCACCCTGTCTGGTGACAAACGTGCACATAAACACCAGAAATGACCACGGGAAAATGGGGGAGAAAATATCACCACGCTGGGCGACAGTGGTATTAATGGGCAACCATAGCAAACACTCCGAGGAAAGCTCCAAAAACGGAAATGTTTTTCGGAAGAGTCTCCGCTCCGTAGACCCTTCCAATATTCATCTCTTTTTTCTGGAGCTTTGCTGGGTGTGTTTTGTATATTTGCCCATCACTTTAACTGTTCCCCAGCTGGATTACTATTTATAATAGTTTTGTTGTGGTCATTTTCAGGTTCTATTTGCAATTTTGTTCTGTGCACATATATCACACTGCTCACGTCTTTTAGGTTTCCCCGGTGTTCCTGTACATTGCTGACGGAAATGGTTTCTCTTCCCTTTAAATGCCCTCTACCGCGAGGGTTTCACTCGCGCTAATTTTTACATGGAAATTCGGGCCCGATACTGTGCGGGGAGCCTCTCCCCTCCCACTCTCCACCCATTGACCCCGTCCCTCCGCCCCTCCGGAGCCTTCCTCCGCCCTCTTTTAGCCGTTCCACGCCTCTATCGGACATTTGCAGGCCCGCACTTGTACGGGGCCCGTTAGTGTGCCGCATACCTGTGCGGCGGTGACACACACGTGTGCGGGGCGTTTAAATGCGTTTCTGCGCGTTTAAATGCTGCGTTGCCGTGCGCTATTTTGCGGCGCGCAGATTTGCGGACTTTAGTAAACATGCCCCTTAGATAAAAAAATGTATCAATAATGCTAACTCCCTGAAATCCTGAAGGTGCATGAATCAACAAAGAAGCCTTGTCCTGAGAACATAAATTGAGAGAGGAAGTGAAAAGGAATTGAAAAGTAAGCAGGTAAAAGATACCTAAACATAACACTTTAAAGGTTATCCTTTGTACCTTAAATTTTATTCACCAGTTCACAGTTAATCCATAAAGGGGAAGTAACACTGTAGTAATTTGTTGATGTGCAATAATAACCATTCTGTCAAAACCAAAAAGCAGCAAACTGTAGTAACCCATGAGGGTCAAAACCAAATGGCGCAATGCAGTCCTGAGATCTAAGGGATCCAAATATGACCTCAACTTCCTTAATAGTCAAAGCTTTAACATAGATCTCCTGGAAAATTTCTGAATAAATGGTCTGAATGTAAGGACTGTGTAAATCAGAACCCCCAGAAACTGAACATCTCACACAACAGGAGCAACACAATTATCTGTCACCGTTTGAGAAAGAAATTAAACAGAAGGTCTGAAGATAAGATCATAAAAACGGTTTCCTTGATATTAAGTTCTAAATCAAGAGTACCCAATCACTGCTTAACATCTATCACTTTAGTTATATATTTAATACTGAAGGAAACATCCCAGAAAGAGAACAAATAGCATTGCAAGTTCTTTATTTTACCAATTTTCACTTTCCCGGGGTTCTGTCACAAAAATGAAGTCAAAATTTTAATTTCCAATATTGAGCTCTTGTACTTATTCGTGTGACCAGTTCATTAATATGTCTGCTTGCTTTAGTTGAAAAATAGCATACAACATAGAAACTGGTAGTACCTTCTTTGTTTCTCTTTTGTATTTATCACAGATCAGTTACGGAGCAATGGATCAGCTCTTCAATGACAGAGTTGAATTCCCATTCTTTTATCGCACAGTCCCAAATGACCAATCTCAGTTCCAGAGTCTGATTCAGCTCCTGAACCTCTTTGGATGGAACTGGGTGGGGATTCTCACCTCTGATGATGAGAGCGATCAGAGGGGCAGTGAGGAACTGAAGAGTTTGATTATCAGGAGTGGCGCCTGTGTAGAATTTGTGGAAGTGATACCTTTAGACTTCTTCCAAAGAACTACAAATTTTGGAAGGATTCTATTTCTTACCAGCAGAATTAAGCAATCATTAGCTAATGTGATTATTATCTACAGTACTTCCACATACTTGGGACCACAATTCTGCAACAACGGAATGTGGCAAAAGGTTATTAATAAAGTTTGGGTCGTCTCTGCTGCCACCTCTTCCTTTGCAAATTTAAATGGCAAAAATGATGCTTCAGCTTGTGCCATATTCAATGGTTCTCTAGCATTTACCATTGCGAAAGGAGAGATTCCAGGATTCAAGGATTTCCTTCACAGCATCCACCCATCCACATTCCCAGAGACCTCCCTCCTGCAGACTCTCTGGAAGGTGGCATTCAACTGTGATCTCCTGAACAATGTATCTAAATGCACAGGGCAGGAGACTCTGTCTCATCTTACACGGGTGCAGTTTGATGTGGATAACTTACGGTTTACTTATAATCTCTACACCTCAGTCTATACTATAGCTCATGCTTTGCATAACATGTACACAGCCAAGTCTCAGCTTGGGAGAGATCCAAATCTGGGATTCCAGGCATGGCAGGTAAACACTCATGATTGACTTTTTGATGGTTTTTTTCTTTTCTTTCAATTTTTGTAATAACTTAGCTTAAAAAATGCATTTGCCTAATGACAGAGGGATAGAGGAATTTACAGGGTCCCTGTCTGTCTTCCTAGTAGGATAAACTGTTACATTTTTAGACCAAGGAGGTCATTTTAGAAGCCCTATTCATGCTTTGGGCATCTGAAAACGGATACAGAGACATCCAAATCAGCGAGACATTCTGAAGCCATTTTTAAAAACAGTACAGAGATGTCTCGGGCATGGGGACATTATCTAGTATGTATGAAAGGCAGGAGTGTGTTCATGGGGTCCGAGGGACCTTATACATGCCTATCTGATTTCAGAAACATCCGGCACTCTTCTACCCCATCTTAGTCTATACTTGCTCCAAGGACCGAATAATTACACAGGTACACTAAAAAAATTTTTTTTTAAACTGCCTCTAATGTTTCGATTGATTTTTACGTTTTTTGGTGCGCTGAATCCAAATCTGGTAACCAATTTGCTCCATCACGTACAGATTTTTTGCTACATTGGGTTAGCAGTTTGAGGTGAACGTTTCAGATTGAGTGCGATCGAGATAAAAGTTTCTTGGATGAATTCTTTATACTAATTGTTTAGTAGTTATTCAAATAAGAATAAAGAAAATTGTAACAAGGAAGCACATAAGAATAGAGTAATGTCAACAAAACACACTGTGATGGTAGCAAAATTGTCTGCACTTAAAACAGCCACATACATGTGCACAAACATTGAGCATATAAGAGCGAGGTTAGACACAAAGCAAAGCAAAGAAATGTGCAAAAAATGTTGTACAGGTATGTATGTAAGAATAGAAAACGCAAACCGCACCATTGCAATACATGAAGACAAACACCCGATGGTGTGAAAATAAAATTCTAATAAATGAGATCCGACACTGTGGTAATAACTAGCAAATTTTTATTTCAAAGTTTAGTAAAAACACGATATTTGTCAACACAGTTTAGATTTTAAAGTCATTCTTGGGTCAATCAATCTCCTGGTGGGCCCGTTTCTTCTTCCCCCGAATGCTTCTCTTGGTGCGCTGCTTGGCGTATTTTTCATCTGGGGTTTCCAGCAGCAGCAACCAGCAGAAATCAGCCATCATAGTGGTGTTCCATCTTCCTTGGTACCTTCTCTCTGCGTCCTTGATGTCCTGGTGAAACCTTTCACCTTGTTCTTCACTGTACGCCCCCAAGTTTTCGGGAAAGTAGTTCACATGGGAGTGCAAGAAATGGACTTTCAGGCTCATGTTACAGCCTTGTTCTTTGAAGGCATTGAGCATCCTGGCAACAATATCCTTATAGTTCTCATCCCGCCTGTTCCCCAAGAATTTGAGAACAACATCCTTGAAGGAATCCCAGGCTTCTTTTTCCTTCTCAGACATCGTTTCAGCGAATGCTCCATCTGAAATGAGTTTCCTTATATCAGGGCCAACAAACACTCCTTCCTTTAGCTTTGCTTCAGAAAGTCGGGGGAACTTTGAGCAAAGGTACCGAAAGCACTCACCATCTTTTGGAAGGGACTTGATGAATTGCTTAATGAGACCCAACTTAATGTGGAGAGGTGGTAATAGAATTTTATCACGAGGTACCAAGCTCTCATGAAGAACATTTTTCTCACCGGGTCTCAAATACTCCCGAATTGGCCAGTCTTTTTTCCCCCAGTGTAGGTCGCGGGCCCGGCTATCCCACAAGCAAAGGAAGCAGGGATATTTGGTGAAACCAGATTGCTGCCCTAATAGCATGGATAGAATTTTAAAGTCTCCACAAATCATCCACTTATGCTCATCATAACGAATCTTCTGAAGAATCAGGGCCAAATTCTCGTATTTTTCTTGGAGAATAACAGAGTGAGCAATAGGAACTGAAGCAAATGTGTTGCCATTATGAAGAAGAACACCTTTTATGCTGTCTTTTGACGAATCAATGAACAGCCGCCATTCAGCAGGATCATACTTGAGTTTAAACTTTTCCATCACTCCGTATATATCGTTGCAAAATACCAAATCTTCCTCTTTGCTGAAATACTTCAAAAATTGTGTCTCGCGGTTGCGGTACCAATAAAAAGTTGTTCCTGGTGACAATAGATTTTTCTGTTTAAGCCGAGAACCTAGCAGTTGGGCAGCATCTTTTGGGAGTCCTAAATCCCGGACTAAATCATTCAATTCAGCTTGAGAGAAAAGTTCAGGTTTCGGATCTGGTTCAGTTTCAAACTCGGAAGTACTGGACTCATCGGGAAAAGCCATCTGATGAGTCTCATCATGATCAGAACCGTCCACACAAATATGATCCAAAGATTTTGGTGGTTCAGGCACAGGTACTTCGTTGCTATGAGGCATAGGCCTAATTGCTGAGGGAAGGTTGGGGTAACTTATTACGTTCTTATTTTTTAAGTTGTATCCCTTCACAATGCAAGAGCAAAAATAGCAGTCACTGCTGTGGTCTCTTTGTTCACGCCACATCATAGGTATTCCGAAATGAAATGCTTGTTTTTTACCTTTCATCCATAAGCGTAGATCTTCCTCACATGTCTTGCACACTTTGTGAGGAGCCCACGGTTTGTCTTGATCGCCTAACTTCAAACCGAAATAGGTGAAATATACTTTTTAAATAAATGCAGAAATGTTCCTCTGCCGCTTTTTCACGGTATATTCCCCACAAATAAAACAAAAACTGTCCGGAGAGTTGACGCAACCTCTGGCTCTGTGAGCCATCACAAATACACAGCACTGCAAACTACAACTGTAGTGAAACACTTCGGAATAAAGCTGGATTACGACTGAGCAAACAAAAGGTAATAATGAACTTGCAAGAAACTGAAATTTGACAGGAACGTTCATGTCACAACCACCGTGTTTGAGCGAGCGAACGAGGCGAGGCGAACAGGAAAGAACATGCGCCAGCGCGAGTACTGGATTTAGCCCCCCGCCTCCCAATTGTCCTGTTAATGTATAAAATGAATACAAAACACTCTAAAATATCACGAGGGAGTGTTTCTAGTTAGTTAACCATTACAACCTCTATTTTGGGCCAAGAAAATAAACTGCAGTCGGCTAAAAAGAAATTATGTGAACATTCCTTATATGGGTAAGAAATCTAATTTTGGCTATTTTGGCTATGTGATGGAACATTTTGGCTATTTTTCCTGGATTCAGCACCCCAAAATCTATAGGAATCAGTTGCAAAACTGGAGGCAGTTTTTTGGTAGTGTACCTGTGTTATCTAAAGAAAGTTCATTTTGCCAGTAAAATATTCGGAGGGCATTTACATGATGGCACTCTTATATTCCCAGTACTGTCCACAATGGTAAAGACAATTGGTAGGAAATGGGGATACCTGTTTTGTGGTTGCTGTGCCAAAACTCACCTCCGCTTGCAGAATGGTAGGCTGACAACATCCCTTGTATAAACTACCATTGTGGGGACATCCATATATTTATTCCCAGTAATGTCCGTATCTGGTACATACACGTATAGTTGCAGAGATTGTTATGTTTCCATTCATGATAACATCCATATTGGATATGTACACATTTCTGACAGGGATATGCATTCATTTGAAACAAAATGGGAAATATCAATGAAATTAAATGAAATGGGAAATACCAGTGAAATGGTCTATTTTGTTTCATATCATTTTAATCTGAAATATGACATTAAAAAATCACTATTGTTCTAATCTGAAACATGTTGTTTTAATCTGAAAAATCCAAAATTCATTTTCCTCCCCAGTGTTGCCATAGACTACATTGGTCTTAAATCAGTGACTTAGATTGGAAGGAAAACATCTTACAGATGAGCTAACAGGTCTCCATAGGGACTCGGTTCTAACTAAACTGCTCTTAACTCTGAAAAACTGTGTGCAGAGCACCACCAACCTGAATTTGTCATATTCCAACAGATACACCTCCAGTGCTTCAAAACTGCTTCATACCTACCATATGTAAAAATAAACCACACCAGGCATTGTTTTTTATGATGGCTTGTTAACTTTTGTGTTTTAGATTTTTATATCCTTTTTACGTCATTTGATTGGTTTTGTATCTACACCTGTGACAGGACCTAAAGTTGGAAAATATCACATGTTGCTCCCTATTCCATCTTCCTCATTAGAGTGAGCTCCATTTACCTGTACCCTTTGTCGCGTCCCACTCAACCAATTTCTAGCTCAGTCAGTCACTATAGAGTCCAACCCTAGGGTGCTCAATTTGTAATAATTCACTTGTGTGGAACAGTGTCAGAGACTTTACTGAAATCTAAGTTCACCACATCTAGGGCTCTACCTCAGTCCGACTCTCTAGTCGCCCAAAGATATCAATCAGATTTGTCTGATAATACTTCTCTCGGGTAACTTCATGCTGCCTTGGATCCTACAATCCATTGGACTCCAGAAACCTCACTATCCTCTGTTTTAGAAGCTTTTTCAATAATTTATCCACCACAAAAGTTAGACTAACCAGCCTGTAGTTCTGAATCACATCTTTACGTCCACTTTTGTGTGAAAGGATCGCATATGTCTTTCCCTAGTCCTCTGGGACCACTCCCAACTCTAAAGAAGCATTGAAAAGATCAGACAGTAGAGCCACTAGAATGTCCTTATGTTCCTTCAATATTATTGGATGTATCGCATCCAATCTCATCACTTTATCTACTTTTAGTTTAACTAGCTCCTCATGACCAGTTTTCTGAAAGTCGTTCTTGATTCCCTTCACTTCTGTTCCTATCTGTGGGGTTTTTTGTTTGTTTTTTTGTGAAATCCTGCTCCTGGCTTTCATCTGTGAATACAGAATAAAAATATTGTTCCCCTTCAGCCTTAAGTCCGACAATACCACTTTTGCACTTCCTTCTCTCACTAATATAACCACCTGGGTTACTCATGGAATATTAGAATTATCAGTTTTTCCTTATTGCAAATATCACAGGTGTACCAAAGGATAAATAAAAGCAACCATTAACTCTCCTAGAGCCCAGGTATTGAAGTAACATAAAAACATGTTGACAGAAAAAAGACCAAATGGCCTATCTAGTCTGTCCTTCCTTAGCAACCACTACAAAATTGGCCTTTTTTTCCTTTAGAGATCCTCTTTGCTTGTTCCATGCTTCTTTGAATTCAGATACTGTCCTCATCTCTACCACCTCCACTGAGAGACTATTCCACGGATCTACCACTCTTTCCATAAAGAAATATTTCCACATATCACTCCTGAATCTATCCCCTTTCACCCTCATCCCACGTCCCTTCATAGCAGAGCTTGCTTTCAATCAAAAGAGGCTCTCCTCTTGTGCATTTATTCACGGAGGTATTTAAATGTCTTATTCATATCACCTCTATCCCGCCTTTCCTCTAAGGTGTACATATTAAGATCCTTAAGTCTGTCCTCATATGCTTTATAATGAAGACCACTAACTATTTTAGTAGTCACCCTCTGTACGGAATCCAGCCTGTTTATATCCTTTTGAAGGTGTGGTCTCCAGAATTGCACACAATACTCCAAATGAGGTTGCACCAAAAACTTATACAGAGGCGCTATCACCTCCTTTCTTCTGCTGGCCATTCCTCTCCATATGCACCCAAGCATCCTTCTAGCTTTTGCCATCACCTTTTCTACCTGTTTAGCTACTTTAAAATCATCAAACACAACCAAGCTTAGGTCCCGCTCTTATTTAGTAGATAAAAGTACTTCATCCCCTATACTATATTGCTCCCTTGGATTGCTGCAGCCCAAATGCAGGACCTTGCATTTTTTTTTTTATTGAAAGGCAGCAAATTGAAACAAAGCACACAAAAGTCTCATACAGTACATGCAAAATACAATAGCGGGAGATAACAATGCGTAAAGTGCAAACATCAAATAATAATCCAACAAAGCGTCCCCTCTTTTTTTTTTTTTGTTTATGTTTTATGTGTCTTTGTGTCCTTCCCCCCGACACACACTCTTCCCCCTCCCTTGCCTACGCACCAAATAACAGCAAGGAGGACCTCCAAAACATTCTGCCTACTTACCCACTCTCCAATCCCCCCTCCCCCCAATCCCACCCTATTATCCCCCCTACCCCCCCCCCCTAAACCTCCATGCCAGCTAGTAGCAAAGGGAGTGGATCAGTCAATCAGAGCGTGTGGGGCATAAGAGAAAAAGAAAAAAACCCTCTAAGACGCCATCCCACAGGAGAGCGTGGAGCCAAGCCCCCCCCCCCCACTGGGTACACTGGACCTCAGGTCCTCAGGAACCATAGCGTAGGATAAAGGCTTCCCAAACCTGTTCAAAGCAGGGCAATCGCAACGTACTGGTTGTAACCCCACGTTCCATTGTATACGTATCCCACATCCGTGCCAACCAGGCAGAAAAAGGGGGCGGCAGATCCTGCTTCCACGCAGTAGCTACCGATAGCCGTGCCGCATTCAGACCATGCCGAATTAAGGCCAGCTGAGGACTGCATGCCCTATGCACCTTAACACCAAAAAGAAAAATGCCTGGATCCCAGGGAATGGCCAACCCAACTAGTTGTTTTAAACGATATTGAATCCCCCTCCAAAAGATTCGGACCAGGGGACAGGACCACCAGACATGCGCCAAAGTGCCCCTCTGTCCACATCTCCGCCAGCACAGATCCGAACTCCCCAGATACACTGGAGCAATCCACTCAGGCGTCATATACCATCTATATGGTAGCTTATAGTTAGTTTCACGGACATTGCTCGCCACCGAGCTTTTCCACAGTCTGCCCTCAACTTGTTCCCATTGCTGCTCAGAGAAATGGAGACCCAAATCAGAACTCCATTGCTCTCTATACTTGCCCAGCCTCGGCTGCTGTGCCTGCAAATGTGCGTATAAAGTGGCAATAAGGCCTTTCGTGGTTGTACACTCCACACAGTAACGCTCCACATCCGACAGATCGCGGGCCACTTGAGACCGCACACTATGAGCCTGAACCCAGTGGGCCGCTTGCATATATTGAAAAACATGACAATCGGGAAGGTCAAATTCCTCCTGGAGAGCGCCAAAAGACCGCAACCTACCATCATCGAACAATTGACCAGCACGACTAAGGCCCTTATGCCCCCACAGCCGAAAAACAGGGTCAGTCATCCCAGGGGGAAACAGAACATTATCCACAATAGGCGCCAGAGGGGTCAGCTCCGCCCCCCGAGGCCGGTAAGATTGGTCCCAGCAGCGAAGGGTATGCAAAATGTACGGATTGCTTAAACGTAAGCCACCACGCGACTTGGGACCAAGCCAGAGCCGGTCTCCCAGTCCCGCTCCCCCCGCAATATACATTTCCAATTGTATCCAAAGTTTGGGGCTAGCCGCGTTCATCCATTCCACCCCATTGCGACACTGTGCCGCTGCATAGTACCAAGAAAGATTAGGCACCCCCATACCCCCAGAGCGCATGCGCATGTAAAGGATTCGACGCGCTATGCGTGGCCGGCAGAAGTGCCAGATAAACTTCATAAGCAAGGTTTGCCAGCTAGCCAATGTTCCCCGAGACAGCGGTATAGGAAGTACTTGAAAGAGGTACAAAAACCTCAGAACAACCACCATCTTAACCACCGCTATTCGTCCAAACCAGGATAGCCTCAGGCCAGCCCAGGACTCCAAATCACGCCGCACCTGCTGGAGTAGCGGATCATAATTAGCCTTAAAAAGCGCCGTCCGCTCCACTGTCAGTTTCACCCCTAAATAGCGAAGAGCACCTGTCACCCATCGAAAGGGGTAGTTAGCCCTCAATTCCTCACAAAGTGCCTCCGGGACCACAACATTGAGAATCTCAGATTTAGTGTAGTTGATTTTGAATCCAGAAACCTGGGAGAAGGCCTCAAAGAGCTGCATAGTAGCCGCGAGGGACACAACTGGGTTAACCAGCGATAATATGATATCATCTGCAAAGAGTGCAATTCTGTAATCAGTAGGGCACACGCATACGCCCTCAATGTCTGGGTGCTCGTGAAAGCATTGCGCTAAAGGCTCCATCACCAGCGCGAACAGCAACGGCGACAGAGGACATCCCTGGCAGGTACCCCTCTCCAGCTGAAAACTCCGCGATTGACCCCCATTAACCCGGACACAAGCCGTAGGATTCTGATATAAACTATGGACCCAACGGGTAAAGTTAGGACCAAACCCCATCGCATCTAACACGCACCATAGATAGTCCCAGCTAACCCGGTCAAAGGCCTTCTCGGCATCAACTCCCACCAAGAGCGTCGGCTGAGAATCCTGTCGAGCAATATGAATAACCTGCAGCATTCGCCGGATATTGTCCGCCACCTGACGTCCCGGTACAAACCCGACCTGATCTGGATGTACCAAAACTGGGAGAACCCGGTTTAATCGTGCAGCCAGTACTGATGCCAATATTTTAACATCCGTGTTTAGTAGGGAGATGGGGCGGTACGAGGCGGCATCATGCAAGGGCTTACCCGGTTTGGGGATCATCGCTGTAAGAGCCTCGTGTTGAGAAGGGGTTAGCGGCACCCCTCGCAGAACCTCATTAAAGAGTATTACCAGAGTTGGAGCTAATTGAATACAGAATTTTTTATAGTACTCCGCAGGAAAGCCATCGCTACTCGGGGCGCCCCCGGTTTTTAACCGGCGGATTGCAAATTCCACCTCTATTAGATCTCTATCCGAGTCCGTCAACTGCAGCAAAGTTACAGTACGCAGGAAGCCCTGCACACGGGACAAATCAAAGGGCTCAGCCTTATACAACCGTTCCAGAATTGTAGCAAAGACATCACGTATCTCCCGGGAGATCACCCTCCTCTGCCCCCCGGAGTCTCGAATTTCACGAACCACCCTCTGGGTTTGCTGCCACCGAAGTCGCAAAGCAAGAAAGCGACCTGGCTTGTTCCCCCACTCATAAATAGTTTGTCATAATTTCCAACGTTTATTATCCAATTCCCTCTGTAAACACACGTCTAAGTTGGCGCAGGCCGCCCGCCATTGGCGCAGGGCCTGCTTAGAGCCGGTCCGATCATGTTCCATCTGGAGATGGGAAGTTTCCCCCAACAGTTGGCTATGTTCTCGTTTCCAAGCCCTCTGAGTACGGGCCACCTCCACTATTAGATGGCCCCGAGCTGTGGCCTTGAAGGCGTCCCAAACCATGGGAAGCGAGACCTCCCCAGAATCATTTAACTCAAAAAAATCTGTTATAAAGCAGCCGTGCTCCTGGACAGTGCACTGTAGCCGTAAAAATCGTGCGTCCAATTGCCAAAGCCAGTGCCGCTCACTGGAGAAGTCCGTCGGAAGAGTAATCCAACACGGGGCATGATCCGACCAGGTCAGCGCCCCATGCCCAGCCTCCACTCTCTCATCCATCAGGCGCTGATCCAACAGAAAATAGTCGATGCGGGTATGCACTTGGTGAACAGGAGAGTAGAATGTATAACTTTTCTCCCCTTCATGTGTATCTCTCCAAACATCACGCAAGCCTGAGTCCCGCATAAGGTTCCGCAATGCTTTGCTTGGCCCACCTGCCATCCTCCCAGCGCTACCCGTCGAATCCAGATGCGGTACCATGTGGGCATTGCAGTCCCCGCCCAATATAATAGGACCTTTCGCAAAATCAGCCAATACGGTTTTCAGCCTCGCAAAAAAGGCTGCTTGGCTGTCGTTGGGGGCGTAAATATTAGCTAGCATTAATAAATGGCCCTCCAGTCGCACATTCATAAAGAACCACCTTCTCAAGGTGTCTTTTTGAACCTCCTCCACCCTGAGGGATAAGCATTGATGAAATAGTAGGGCCACACCACATTTCTTCCGGCCCTTCAAGTCGGAGGCTACCCATACCTCAGTGTAAGGATTACGCTTTAACCACCCCTGAGTGCTACTATGGAGAAGCGTCTCCTGTAAAAAAACAATATCTCCTTTCAAGGATCTCAATTCCGAAAACAACAAGGAACGCTTTCTAGGAGAATTGAGACCCTTCACATTCAAAGAGATCACTTTCAACATAGGTAGTCAATCACCTTACCCCCACCGCCCATCTTCCCCCCAGCCCATAGGATCCAGCCCCCCCTATCGCTTATAGAGCCCCAAACTTGCTGCAGTAAAAGCGACCCCATTGCCCTCACCCACCGAACTATCTGTGGAGGTTCCCCCCAGATCCCCCAATGCCCCCCAACTCATAAGAGTACCCAGAAACCACTATTCCCCCTATCCTGCCCCCTACCCTCCCCCAGCAGTACACACCCCCCATCAACTCCCACCCCCCTCCCCATCAGTACCTGCCTGTCAGGAAAAAAACAGGACACGGTTAGACTGACCCCAAGCCCAGCTCTTTCCGGACCCCCCATACAGAAAAACCACGATAAAGTAACACAAAATCCTTTCCCGTTTTTACCATGAGTCAGTAGGGAATCGTTCCTACCATGTCCCACATCATAGCAGAGCTACTATCCCCCCCCCCAGCCCTTTATAGTAATAAGCAAGTATCAAAACCCCATGCAGCCAGCAACATTTAGCATAACCATAACAAGAGTGAGAGAATGAAACTGAACAGAACTGCTCAAACACAGGCAGTCTCAGAACTAAAGGACCCCTGAGAACAGTCCCCAGAGCAGGAAATCAGAGACGCAGGAGCCAAGAAGTTTCAGGCGGGTCGTCCGACCAGAGTCCATTTCGAGTGCTGAGGCTTAGAGGCCGGAGGTGTGGGCAACGCATGATCCTCCACCAGACCTGCCTAGCGGAGTGCTCTCCAAGCCTCGGTGTGGTCCTTCACTGAGATCTTTTTGTTTCCCAAGAGGAAATTCATCCGGAACGGAAAAGACCAAGAGTAGTGAATCCCTTTATTGTTCAGCACCGCTGTGATTGGCTTCATCTCCCTCCGGCGGGCCAGCATAAAAGCCGAGAGATCCTGATGCACAGTTACTGCTGCCTCTTGGTACTGGATTGTTTTTTTCTCCCGACCCCGTCGAAGAAGAAGGGCCACATCAGTATAGCGCAGGAATCTCGCAATAACATCCCGCGGTTGATTGTTAGGAGGCTTTCCCAGGGCGCGATGTACTCGCTCGATTTCCATTCCAGGACCATGGGATGCAAGTTCCTCTGCTGTGAGTAATGCGCCCATCAAAGTTTTTAGCACCCCTGGCAGGTCTTCAGCACCCCCCACAGCCTCCGGGATTCCCCGAAAGCGCACATTGTTGTGACGGGATCGGTTTTCAATGTCATCAATTTTGTAAGTCAGTTCCATTGCTTGCAAGCGATGCCTATCTGTGGCACATTGTAAGTCCACCAGAGCACCATCGTGATCTTCAACTTTTGTCTCGACCTCCTCCACTCGGGTGCCCAGGTCTTTTATGTCACCCCTAAGATCCGCAATAGTGCTCATCACCTCCTCACGCATGGAGCGGAATTCGCTAGCCAAATCCTCAAAGCCCCTCTTAAGCTCGCTCTGAAGGAGTGCGTGTGAAGATAGCGCCGCGGGGTCCAGATCATTTTCACTCACTGTCTCATCACCTGAGCCCTCCGAAGGGTGTTTGCTGGTTGGGCTGGGCTGGGAGCCACTCTAACCCAGAAGACGCTGGGAGGTCCTCATTCCCTCCCGGACCTCAAGGCCCTTGGATTTAGCAGCCATAGGTAGATTCAATAACCCCCTAAGCCTAAGACAGGCAGGGATCAGTTGCAAAGCGAAGAGTGGCAGGTATCAGCAGAAAGAGCAAAAACAGAAGAGAAAAAAATGAAGTTGCAGCAGAGTCCCACTCTTGAGCAGTAGGTGGCGCCCCAGGATCACTGAGGCCAGCAGGGCCTAACCAGCAGGGAGAGGGGGTGACTCAGAAGCAATCACCACAGGCCCAGTCAGTTCAGCAGACACAAGGGGAAACTGTGCCCACTGCAATTAGCAGAAGAGGAGAAGAGCAGCTGTATAGCGCAGAAGACTCACCAGACCAGGCTCAGAGTCTAGATAGAAAAGGAGAGGAAACCTCCACCAGAGCATTCAAACACGGAAGCACTGAGCCACTCAGAGTCAGATACAGGCCTATTGATTGCAGTTCACGTGACTTTTTCCCGCCGAAGGAGACTGGAACGCAGACAGGGCTGTGCGTTCCAGGAGCACGTGGGAATGGCCGCCGAGACAGTCCCGCGTGGATCTGATCCTCCCTCCGCCCGAGCACACTGGGTATCGCAGCACGCTCACCTCCGCAAAAAGTGTTTGCTACCAGGAGAGCCTGATGATGAGGGGCTGCAGAACGCTGGATCCACCGGGCAGCCGAAGTCACTCGGTATTCCGGATCCTTGCAGCAGATCAATCAGCCTCGCGGCCACGCTCAGGCTTCGCAGTTTTCCAATCAGCGGGCCTCAGTGCAGCAGCGCCAGGAGACCTCGGCACATGGAGTGGTGAAACGAGATCCCCGCTCTGAGCTGCGTCGGGAGCCGGCAGTGGGACAGCGGCTCCAGTTGCGGGGTGTGATGCCGCCAGGCTCCGAGCACCTTCAGAGACCTCCGATCGTCCCTCCAGGGCCCAGGGCCGATCGGCAGAGAATCAGCAGTCAGATCGGGGTAAGCATAGGGAATTATGCAGCAATTATGCGTGTGATAGCTTATTTAAGGGGAGCATCCGGGCAGAGCTGGTCTAAAGTGCGGCCATTTCTTCACGGGCTCGCTAGCGCCCCCCCCCCAACCTTGCATTTTGTAACAGTAAATCTCAGCTACCAATTCTAGACTATTCTTCAAGCTTAACTAGATCCCTCCTCATGATATCTACACCTTTCTGGGTGTCTACTCTATTGCAGATTTTGACATCATCCACAAAGAGTCAAACCTTATCTGTCAGCCCTTCTGTAATATCACTAACAACGATGATAAAAAGAATCGGACCAAGAACAGATCCCTGGGGAACACCACTGGTAACTTCCTTCTCACCACAGTGACAAAGGCTTTACTGAAATCTAAATACACCACATCTAGGGCTCTCCCTCGGTCCCACTCCCTGGTCACCCAATCAAAGAAATCCATCAGTTTTGTCTGACAAGACCTGCCTCTGGTGAATCCATGCTGCCTCTGATCCTATAATCTGCTGGACTCCAGAAACCTCACTATTTTCTCTTTCAGCAGCACTTCCAATAATTTACTCACCACCAAAGTTAAACTAACTGGCCTGTCGTTTTCAAACACATCCTTACTTCCGCTTTTGTGTAAAGGCACCACATGAGCCTCTCTCCAGTCCTTTGGCACCACTCCCGACTCCAATGAGGCATTGAAAGGGTCAGTCAGTGGAGCTGCTAGAAGGTCCCCAAGTTCCCTCAGTATTCTAGGGGGTATCCCATCCAGTCGCATCACTTTGTCTACTTTAAGTTTAGCTAGTTTCTTATGAACATAGTCTTCTGAAAAATTTTCAAGATGTCTCTCACTTCTGTTCCTGTTTGTGGGTGTTTTCTGAGGTCCTACATAACATAGTCTTCTGAAAACTTTTCAAGATGTCTCTCACTTCTGTTCCTGTTTGTGGGTGTTTTCTGAGGTCCTACTCCTGGTTCTTCATCTGTGAACACAGAATATGCAAAATGCTGTTCCGTATTTCTTGATATACTTTCAGATATTAGACAGAAATGCTTACTTTCTTAAGAGGTACATTTTTTAAATCATTCTGCATGTATCTGTCCACATACACATATAACAAGTGGCATAATGGTACCGCTTTGGCATCAAGGTACATACTTTCCTGGTAGGCATATAGTAGATGTGGTCTGGGGATGGTCTGGGTAGAGAGCAGGTGGAGTTTGGGATATGGGATAGTAGATATGGTCTGGGTAGAGAGCAGGTGGAGTTTGCACATATGCATATACAAATGATAAAATACTTTAATGTGAGTATGTACTGTATATAAATCATGCATGATCATTATCATCTGCTCACAAGCGGGTATAAGTAATAATGCCTACACTCAAGGTGCATTCTTTGCCACATATTTTAATATGTAATAAAGACAAGTAGGCACTTCCTTGTCTTTGTAAAATAGAATCTATATAGTCACCCCCCCCCCCCCATGCGCCCTGTCATGCATTAGTATCCACAAGATTACTGTATGAATTTATTTATGAGCATTTTGGGAATGCATTTTCTTTCATAGGAGCATTTCATTGCAGAGATGGTTTCTATTGGTATGGGGGGAAGTCTGTCCCTCTGCCTGTCTGTCCAGCCATATGCATGTCTGTTTCTGTATGCGCTCAGAGCACCACACAGTGGAACAATTGCATTATTGCATGACTCAGATATGAAACTTCTTACCATCCCCTCTAGATACATCCCATGTCTACAGCAACTGTGTTGTCTGTCTTGACTAGTGTGTAATCATTAATGAGCAGGGTCCATCTCTTACATGTGTCTGTGCAGCACTGCATACGTTTTGTAGCGCTACAGAAATGCTCAATAGTATTAGTAGTAGAAGAACCAAGTCTCTGAAGCAGCTTTAAGCACTGATATGATGATTCCAAACTCAAATATTGAGGCATACATTTCTAAAAGTGGGTGCAGGAAGGAAAAGGACATCTAATCCTGGAGGAGGTGGCACAACTAGAAGGGTTTACTGTGAGGATCTTAGTGTGCAGGTAGGAGTTCAATTCCCTGTAGCATAAAGATCTCCAACCCAGCTCTCTCTAACCTCAAGAACCTCTCCCCAGATGGCTTGCCCAGAATGCTCCCCCAGTTTCAATATTCCCTGATCCTGTCTTTGACTATTAGAGGGGTTACTCGTGTCTAACAGAGGCAGGAGTGATCCCCTGTCACTCCTGCTCAACTGGTCTGGGTTCCAAAATGGCACCCATGACCCCTAGCAGGATTATTAGGGGCGAGGCTGCCAAATAAGGATATTACAGATTATATAACATTATGTACTTAGAATAATCAACATTCTGAAAAACATCCACCTGATTTCAAAGATGTATAACTTCCTTCCATTTCTTAAAGAGCAGTTGTATTGCTGAATGATTTAGCTTCTTAAAGAGAAATCAAAAGCAAAATTAGGAGTCTAATTCCTTATGCCAGATGGTTTGGGAGATGAAATATCAAGGGAAGTTATAATCAGGTACATTAGGTATTTGCCTGAATTTTCCAAAGATTGAATCTATCAATTAAAATTGCTAGTCATCAACACTTCAGTCCTACTTTCTGATGGAATTGCCTAACCATTTGCTTCCATTTTCAGCTTGCCCGATATATTAAGGAAGTTCGCTTCAAAACACCTAGTGGACATGAGATCTTCTTCGATGACAAAGGGAATGTTCCAGCTCTCTATGACCTCGTAAACTGGGTCTTGCTCCCTGATGGCTCCTTAGACAACATCAGAGTTGGAAGTTTCAATCAATCAGCTCCATTGGGCCAACAGCTCATTGTGAACCAAAGTGCCATCTTGTGGAATCCACATTTTAACCAGGCTTGTTATTATATTCTTCTTAAATAACTGTACTGCACCTATACAAACATCCAGGAAGTGGAGGAGAATGGGAAACAAGGGGAAAAGCAGGACTTTGTAGAAAAGGTGACAATATAATTATTTAAATTCCCATAGGACAGACAATAAAATTCCAGATTTGTAAGCCTCAATGGTAGAACAAAACCTAGACATTGTTGCTATCACAGAGCTATAGTTGACAAAAGCCCATGAAATATGCATTACTATACCAGACTAGAATCTGTTTATTAGGGGCAGGAATGGCAGAAAAGGAAAATAATTAACTCTTTTTGTAAAACAAACTATACAACTGAAATGTAGGTGACATGGGGAAAGGATGGGACATTGTGATTATTTTGGAAAGGGGATGTGGTACTTTCATCTATACAGTTCTAAAATAGACAGGAAAAGTTCTGGTTAAGATACTGAAAAAATGGAGAATGGAGAATGAAGAAGCGGGGGCTATCTCTGTATTTTTTTTATCCTGCCAGATCTTGATTTGAATATTCAATCTGCTTAAATATTTAGAGTTATAAATATCCTCCATTAAGGGGTATGTTTACTAAACGGCGCACGCTAATGATGCGTTTTTGTGCCTCGCACACATGTGCGCAGCACTAACGGGCCCGCTCAGGTGCGTGGCGCGCAACTGTGCGAGAGAGGCGTGGAAAGGCTCCGGGAGGGCAGAGGAAGGCTCTCCAGGGGTGGAGAGACGGGGTCAATGGGTGGAGAGTGGGAGGGGAGAGGCTCCCCGCACAGGAGCGGGGCTGAAATTCAACTTAAAAAAATACCGCGAGTGAAAACCTCGCGTTAGAGCCAATTTAAAGGGAAGAGAAACCATTTCTGTCAGCAATGTACAGCAAAACCAGGGAAACCTACAAAAAGTGAGCAGTGTGATACATGTTCACGGAACAAAAGGGCAAATAAACATTAAAAATGACCCTAACAAAATATAAAAAAATTAAAATTAAGCTGGGCAATAGTGATAGTAATGGGGAGCATCAATAAACACTCCCAAAAAAGCCCCAAAAAATAAATATGAATATTAGAAGGGTCTACGCTTCTTCCTCATACAAGGTGAATGATCCCACAGTGAAATAGCACTGATCAGGGTTTCCCTCTCCATTGGACAGGTTTCCTATGGCATGCACATTTCCACAACAGCAGGGCGGTCAGGTCGGAATGGGCAATCGGACAGATGCTGGGAAAGGGGATACAGAGGGCTGCAGGCGGCACATGCTGTGGTGCAGCTGGGGCACAGTGCGGACTAGGCAGATGCCTAGGTGGCACCTAGGAATGCTGAAACTGAACAGCAGCCAGTCAGCAACTGATGAGTGCCCAACATGGGCATAAGAGTGTGTAGCAAAGTGTCACAGGGGATAGTACCCAGCAGGTACCCCCAAGGGCACGGAACATTGGCAGGCGGTGATTGGGGGACGTGCGGACAGATATGCAGGCACCCCTACCACAGAACCTGCACCATAGGCAGCCGCCTACCCGCACACAGGATGGCCTGAGGCTGCATACCACCAGCACCACCAGCAGAAGGGCATGTCAGCATGGTGGCACAGGGGTACTGGAGGTGGAGGGGGGCAGTGGCAGCTGCCCAGAGCAGGCCATGGCCTAGCCCTGTGTAGGTGGGTGCAATGCACTGCAACAGACAGGCCCTGCCGGACAAGCAGACATGGTATCATCAGGGAATGCACTGTCTCTGTGGCAACACGGTGGTGCAGTGCACACAACCAGCGTGTTTGGAGACAGAAGGTCACAGGTGCAAGCCCCAGCTGGTGCTCCTGCCAATCTAGTCCCCATATTTTACCCACAACTATATCGTGATAGTAAAGACGAACCTTTATTGCAGAGAACATAAGCATGGCTCAAACACCTCTATTTTACCCTACAGAGCACAGACACCGGAAACATGCACATTACCTAGAACAGATTACCCCAAATGCAGTCCTGGAGGGCCACAAATCCTTCAGGGTTTATGCTGTCTCCAATCTAAGGATGGAGCGGTACTGGTGGTGGAGGTGGCAGCAGCTGGTGGCCACAGCAGACCATGGCCTAGCCCTGTCCAGGTGGGTGCAGTGCACTGCAACAAACAGGCCCTGTCGGATGTACAGTCATGGACTCCCCAGGGAATGCAGCATACCTGTGGCAACATGGTGGTGCAGTGCACACAGACAGTGTGTGCAAGAACAGAAGGTCACAGGTTCAAAGCCCAACTGGGGCTACTGCCAATCCAGTCCACATATTTTTCCCACTACTAAACCGTGATAGTAAGGACAAACCTTTATTGCTTGAGAACAGACGCATGGTTAATACACCTATATTTTACCCCACCGAGCACATACACCATAAACAGGCACATTACCTAGAGCAGAGTCTTCCAAATGCAGTCCTGATGGGCCCCACACCAGTCAGGTTCCATGCTGCCTCTAATAAAGATGCCTGTGCTGCATATCTATGCACCACCCCCATGGTATGCAGATGTAGCTCATGCATATTCATGAGGGACAGCATGAAAACCTGAACAGTGTTTGGCACACCAGGACTGGAGTTGGGAACCTCTGCTGTAAAGCAGCAGCCAACAGGGGCAGACACACCCACACCCACACCCACAGGCCCCATTGGCCAATGCCTCCTGGAGAGTCAGGACATTGGGCCCTGCATGCATCTCCCAATACTAGCACTTGCATACCTTAGCAATGCCACCCTACACCTGGTTATACGGTACACAGCTCTCAAACGTTTGCTATGAGTACTGGCAGATAGAAATTCCTATGTCAAGCACAGTTTGCTGATTGAGCTCCATCATAACAATCTTTCTGATGTCTGCGGTGTGTGCTTCAGGTCTGGTCTCTGACAGTGTTTACCACCCTGGGGAGTGACCCCCAACAGTATTTGCATACCATATCCATGCCTGTACTGTGCCCAGGACTGGTGTGGTGGGCAGGGCTGCTAAACTCCTCTATAGTAGCACAATGCTGGCATAGGTGTGAGAGTGTGTGTCTGTCTATACCAGTGGTGGGCAAACCTGGTCCTGGAGGGCCGCAGACCAGTCAGGTTTTCGGGATATCTCTAATGAATATGCATGAGATATATATGCATTAGAGATATCCTGCCAACCTGACTGGTTTGTGGCCCTCCAGGGCTGGATCTGGATACCCCTGCCTTACACCTCTGTCATTTAAGATTGTGAGTGGACAAGGTGCAGATGTCCAAGACATCAAAAAGGTTAGATAGAATTTGTCACAGTCCTCCTTACTTCTTACCACCACCAAAAAATTTCTATTAGACAACTTTTTGGTGGTGGTGAGAATCGAGGAGGAATGTGACACATTCTATATACCCTTTCAATGTCTAGGACATCTGTACCTTGTTCACCCACAATCTTAAATGACAGAGGTGTAAGGCAGGGGTCTCCAAATCCAGCCCTGGAGGGCCACAAACCAGTCAGGTTGGCAGGATATCTCAAATGCATATATATCTCATGCATGTTCATTAGGGATATCCCGAAAACCTGACTGGTCTGCAGCCCTCCAGGACCGGAGGTGCCCACCCCTGGTCTATACAGTGTGTGGTGGCTGCAAACACCTTCCACAGCCCATACTGCCAGCACTGTTGCCAGTATTGGCCTGCCAATGTGCATAATGAGGAGCAAGGTACCATGGGTATAGGCCAGACAGGGTGGCCTGGCCAGGGTGCATCTGCACATGGCATAGGGCACTGGCTGGGACATTTTAGTGCTCGGCCACCACCTACACAGAAAGGGTGACCACAGTATGTCCTGCTGGGAGATCACTCTCACCCTGACTGTGCAGTGACGACAGCATGGCTAGGCACCCCCATAGTACTATATAGTGTTTCTGTCATGTAATATATATGGGTTTCCTTTTGGAGCCCAGTCACTCACTTATCTGCTTGTTGTGTATGCTGACATTCCAGTTCTGGGTGCATGCATTTCCACCAGGAACATGCACTGTGGACTAGCTAGCAGACTATTTGCAGCTGGTATGTGTCTCTATGGAGCGCCTTGCAGGGTGCAGCGGCTGAAGGCTTGCTGCAGGAGAATATCAGATAGTGGTGGGGTGCAGCTTAGCATATCCGGGCCTAATGTCTGTCTGATATTGTGTTAAGGATATGTACAGAGATACATTGACTGCCCTGAAGGGTGTCTTTTCCCCAGTAGGACTGCGGTTTATGGTCCACTCTACTGCCACCATTGCAGTGAGGTAGAATGTGGATCTGTTGATGGGAGACCCTGTTTACCACCCTCAGCCCTGGAGGAGGAGGGTGGTGGTACATAATCCTCCTAGGGGTCCATAGGGGCTACACCTGACTGAGACAGACAGATATATTCAAGGTGTTTTTGCAGAAACTACCTATCTCACACATTAACACTGCTTTGGACCTGCATCATGGCCTATTTCTGCCATGGAAGGTGCTGTGGACCTGGTGCTGGGCGCCTCAGGGTGAGCACAGTACCCGCACAATGTGACGGTGTGTAGCTACTCTGTGCCAGTAAAACACACGGTCAGTACCCCCTACCAGGCCGAGGTGCTGTGGGGGTGCACATGGTCAGTTCCCCATACCAGGCCGAGGTGTTGTGGGGGTGCATACCCCATCTTGTGTTCATCTGTGGACAGCTGATTTGTATGTGCAGTGCATCATGGGTACGGGTGTGCTAACCCTATCCTGGTAAAATCACTGTGTGGTCACTTCTTTGAGCCTATATAGCTATATAACAAAACATCAATTATCAGCTCAATTATTCACCATGAGTTCTATATGCTAGTAATGCAACAATGTCTCTGAATTGTAATGAGGCATTCAATCAGCCAGACTTGCTGGAATGAACATGCCTTTCTCCACATCAACGACCTTTTGTAAGTTGCATTAGAATGACTTTTTTTACAATTTTTTAACCATTATTTATATCTTATTTCTTAATCCTTAAAGCTCATGTATTTATAAATTTCTAAAGGAATCCTTGAAATTATTTTCACAGTCCATGAAAAGCACCATTAACTCTTAATGTCTCTCTGTCTTGAAAGACCTTATGGTTTTCAACTTATAACAAACAACTGTGCTTATCTGTTGTTGCTTTGAGAAGAAGCTCCCATTCAGAAAACCAATCTTGATGTTCCCGAAAGAACTGTTCAAATTGAGTATCTTCAGAGGGTTTTCAATTTCAATCTCCGTCCGTCATTCTTGCACGGACTGCAAACAAAGTTCACAAAAACATGCTAACACTTCTGCATTGAACTCGTAAAAGTACTCTATCAAACTATCAGAAACTATAGCGTAACCAAAGTTACCTCTTATCATTATATGTATTTTTAAAGTTTTCAATCGACGCTCAGACCTTCCTTGTGATGTCGTATAGATGCCGCGCATGCGGACCATACTCTTGTTTGAATTAAATATCCCAGCCCCATGGGAGGAGCTATTTTCACATGTTCGCATACCCAAGTCAGCTACACAAGTGCCAATCAACCTGTGCATTTAACCCTTTAGGTGACACAGGTGCACTGCCAACGACGAGAGGCGCCTATGATTGACCATTGCCTTCAGTATCAACATACTTTTAATGAACTCAGATGTTTCTGCATAGAACAGGTTACCCGAGGAGTGAAGGGTCGGACGAGAGATCAACAACTTGTATATCGAGAGCAACGCTGGATATTTTCCCTTTCCACTGTGTCACCTAAAGGGTTAAATGCCTGAGGTCATGGGTTCAAGCCCACAGTGGGATTATTTGATAGGGCTGTTCAAAGCATTATCTCTTTTTAATGTACATTATTGCTGCCAACAAAAACACCCTCAGCGTACTGTACCCATAAGGTGCCTCTGATGGCGCTTTATAGGGCGCCCTATAGGGCACCTTATGGTTACCGTCCATATAAGGTGCACTATACATTATCCTGTGACGCAACTTATAGGGTGCCTTATAGGGGACATTTTAGGGTGCCGTGGCGGACAGTGCACTTTATAATGTGCCCTATGGAGTGCCTTATAGGGTACCTTATGCGGCACCTTCAATTACGGCACGTGAGGGCGTGTTTGCTGGCAGCAATTAATAAAATAAAAATAAAGTGCTGCAGGAAACAAAACACACATTGCAAAGCTGATTCCTCAGTCAGCCTTATGTATTAGGCACACTGGGGAGCAAACTCATGACCCCTATAACAGCAGTCAGGGCCTTAACCATTGTGCTAGACTGCTGTTTCTTCTTGCATGTCAGCGCACCTACTTATGCTTTTCATTCCTTAAACTGCACAGTGCTGCCATCAAAAACAGTACTCTGACCTTGCGGTACCTCATATGGCACCCTATAAAGCACCCTATAAGCAACATTCTAGGGTGCCTTGGCGGACAGTGCACTTTAAAATCTGCCTTATGGGGCGCCTTATGTTACCACGCTTTGAGAGTGCGTTTGCTAGTACAGATAATTAAAATAAAACTAAAATGCCTCCTAAAGCAATCTTCCCCATAATAAGTACTGCCTAGGCCAGCATTGTTCATTGGGCACTGTGGGTGATTGAACCCCTGATTGCTGTACCATTGGTCAGTGTCTTAACCATTGTGCTGTGGTTCTGCTCCTGTGCTTGCATATCAGCGCGCCGCCTTATGCCACCCAATATTAAAATGCCTCCTAAAACAATCTTTCCCATAACAGGTAATGCCTCAGTCAGCCTTCTTCATTGGGCACAGTGGGGGATTGAACCCATGATTCCTGCACCATTGGTCACTGTCTTAACCATTGTACTGTGGCTCTGTTCCAGTGCTTGTGCATCAGCGCGCCACTTATGCTTCCCGCGCAGCTTTCTCATGCGCTAATGTGCAGGGCGCACTTGAGCGCCGCGCACATTAGCGCATGTTTAATCCCGGTTTTGCTTTTTTCAGCCAGAAACGCCCACTCCTTATATGGTATCCGCACACTAGCGAGGCCCGCACATTACCGGGGTTTTAGTAAACATACCCCTAAGTGTTCATGGGTGAAAATGTGCAAGATTAAAGTGGAATTTTTGAAAGGATATCTAAGTGCAATCTGGGATGTCCAAACCAAAACATCCCCAACATAAGAATATTTTAGAAACGTGCATGTGTCTGACATGAACATCCTCGGGGATAGTTACATACTGTAGATGTTCTTCAGTGGTATTTTAGGAATCTTTCAGCCTGCCATTCTGCAAGTGGAGATGGTCAGCATCATGACCTTTCCTTATCAATAATCTTTTCAAATGCGGAAAGTATTGGAGATATTAGATCATCATCTTTTCTACACCCTCTGGATACATATTTATGTCTTGGAGCAGTTATAAACTTTAACGAGGGTAGAGACATGCTTCTGAAATTGGGTATGCATGTCTACAGAATTCCTCCACCATGCCTCTGGCCTACATGAATGTGCTTGCACCGGGGACATTTCTATACCCAGCTCTTTCTAAAATGGGACCTCTCTGTGATTTGAACATCTGAATGCCCATTTTCAGACATCCAAGTCGTAAATAGGACTTGTGAAATAACCACTTTAGTGAATAACGCCAACTAAAAAATGGGACCAGTAGTAAATAATGCGTGTTTTCACGTTAACACTTAAGATGGCATGGTGAAGTGGATGAACCACTGACTAACTCCAAAAGAGCAAGTAATCTTTCTTTTTTTTAAGAAAGCAAATAAAAGCAAGTGGAAAAAGGACTGTTCCTTTAAAAAAAAAAGAAAGATTATTGAAAATGTAAGGCTAAAGATGTCAGCATGTTAAACATAAAAGGGTTCTCAAAAACTGGAGTACAAAGAAGAACTTAAGGTTCAAGAAAGGGAAAGTAGATAAGAAAGCAAAAAGCATATGAAGTAAATTAGCTGAGGATGTAATGAACACTAGAGGACAGCAACCCTGGGCCGGAAGGACTGGGGTTTCTAGTCCCACAGGTGCTCCTTGTGGTCTTGGACAAGCCACTTAACCCTCCATTGCCCATGTTCCCCGTAAATAGTCATCTCCAAGTTATAATGCCCTGTTCAATGCAATTTCAGTTTGTTCAGTGTAAACCGCCTTGATATCATGAAAGGCGGTATATAAGAAATGTTAAATAAATAAATGAACAGAGCTGGCTCATTACCCAGTTTCAGAAGGAAGATACTTTGGCCAATCCTGGTTTTGAATTCAAATCCCAAAGCAGTATGGTATATGTAGTCCCCGATTCTAACCTTTAAAATCAGTGCTGTACGTCCCATGATGCACTGGGATAGGGTGGTCATTAATCCAGGAGTGACCTGAAATCTCCCTCCTGGAATTGGATGACTGGGCAGCATTGAGTTAGGTAATGAGACATTTCAGGTATGTTAGTGAAAAAAGGGATGATGGTAATAGGATTCTCAGAATAGGAGATGGCACAAATAAATGTGTTGCGGGTGACAAAGAAAAAATCAGATATGGCAAACACTGTTCCCTCTAAGCTGTGCGCGTGTGCGCGCGCACACACCTCGCCGAGCGAGCGCACATACTTTACAACAGAGCGCACAAAAATTACGACTCTGATTCTGATAGAAAACAACACAGATGTCTTAAAATTTAAAAGTTATGATTGTAATTACTAGAAATTTCCCGCTTTATTTAGTAATCGTCTATTTTCATTTAATTTGATTAAAATCAATGTGGTGTACATACTGTATTCTGACGTGTCGTCAAATTTTAAAGTATATAACTCCGAGTGTCATATGTGGCGCACAAAAATTTAACCTTCCTTCAAAAGCTGCACACAGCTGATATCTTATGCGCACATAGCCTACAGAAAATTAGAGGGAACATTGATGGCAAAGGAATAACTCTTTTCAGTATTAATTGAAAAAGGGATTGGAGCAGGGCTGCCAATAATTGGAAAGGGTACTTTTGTCAGAGGCAGACTTTCAGAATACAGAGTCTCATTTGCATTAATGACTAGGGACCGAAAAGCGGGACCATATGCAAAAAACAATGTTGCTCATTGTTGAGGTCCATCCTGACTTTGGTGAATTTGTGGCAACCCCTGAAACCAGATAAGTGCCATTGAAAGGGCTAATCAGAATGGATGACAGGAGATCCAAATGGTACATTTAGGGGCTTGTTTACAAAGCCGCAGCTCCGATAATGATCAGAAATCACTACTGCGGCTTTGTAAACAAGCCCCTTAATTTAATGTGGACCAGAGCAAAGGGAAGCACGTAGGGAAGAATAAACCAAATTATAGCTACACCTAGGTTCCACACTAGAAATCACCACCCAGGAAAATGATCTAGCTGTCTTCTTGAAGAACATGTTGAAATCTTCAGGACAGTGTTCAGCAGTTGTCATAAAACAAACAGAATGTAAGGAAATTAGGAAAGGAATAGAAAATAAAACAAAGGATATCATAAAGCATATTGATCCATGGTGTGACTCCACCTTGAGAATTCTGTGCAATTCTGGTCATCACATCTCAAATAAGAGATAGCAGAATTAGAAAAGGTACAGAGAAGGGTGACCAAAATAATAATGGGATAAATCATCTCTGCTATGAGGAAAGACTAAAGAGGTTATGGTTTGGAGAAAAGACATCCGAGGGCAGATATGATAGAGATCCATAAAACCATGATTGGAGTAGAATGGATAAATGAAAATTAATTGTTTAATCTTTCAAAAATTACAAAAACTAGGGAAACATCATGTAATTACAAAGTAGAACATTTAAAGCAAATAGGAAAACATATTTTTCATCAAGGCATAGTTAAGCTCTGGAACTTGTTGCTGGAGGATGTGGTAAAAGCTTTTAGTGTAACTGGGTTTAAAAGGTTTTTGGCCAAGACTGTTATTAAGATAGACTTGGGAAAACTATGCTTTTCCCTGGGATAAGCTGCATGGAATCTATTTATTTTTTTGGGATCCTGCCTGCCAGGTCTGGCGCAAGGAGATTAAGCACCCTAGGTAAGCCTTATCCCTCCCCCTCTCCCCCAGCTGCTACTGCCCCTCGCTGGGACATACAGTGTTGGCAATGGCCTGAAACAGCCATGCGGTGCTTATTTTAAAATTTCAGTGCAGTGGGAATGCCTGCTTCTTCCCCCACTGATGCCAGCTTCCTTTTGTATGGGGCAGAAGCTGCTTCTGCACCCATGCAAACAGGAAGTTGGCATTGGGCAAGGTGGGGGGTGAAAGCCTCATGGCGCTGAAGTTTAAGGTAAGCGCTACTGGCTGCTTCAGGCCATTGCTGTCATTGAAGGTCCCAGTAGTAGGTTGATGGAGCGGCAATGGGTGCTCCAGAGGACTGGCACTCTAGGCGACTGCCTAGTTTGACTAATGGTAGTGCTGCCCTAATGCCAGGTACTTATGATTTGGATTGGCCACTAGGGGGGGGGGCATTTTGTCTTACAAATAATGGGGATGGATGTCCTGTTGGGACGTCCATCTTTGCTATTCACCCCCTGTAGGCCCTGGCAAAAGCCTCCTTGTATGAACAACGTGTTTGTATGGGGAGGCTTGGAAGGGGGTGGGAGGAGGCATTCTGGAAGTGGAGGAAGGGCAGTCTGTGACCCCAGATATACAGGGTTGATTCTGAGGTCAACCTTGCATGTCCGGGGCTGTAAACTTAGATGGGTACTTATTCCACTGCAGAGGCAGAATAAGCCCCTCTAGATGTCAGGATCAAGCTGCCAGGCTGAGAACAGAAGATAGGGGGTGCAGTAAGTTCTTTGCATCCAGAACCTGGCCATGGGAGGCCAGTTCAAGGGTTCGGCTGTGGGGAAAGAAGTGAATTGGTGGTGGCCTGCATTGATGGCTCCATTAAGGAGCCGTTGTACCATGGTAATGAGACTCTATGGCACTTTGGCCCCATTTAGGAGCCAAACTGAGGTAGCCAGGCAAGAGGCCATCCATTCAAACTGATCAGAATCAGGGCCCGGGTATGCATGTTCAGGCCATAGACCCGATTTTGACCCTGCAAGTGTGTCTAGCTCCTGTGGGGTCAGAATTGGGTCTACCTCTGGGCGTCCTAATTCCGATTGGACTCGAGGGCCTGGACGGACATATTGGAAAATGCCTCCATGTATCTGCATTTTGGGCTCATTTGTCTAAATTTTAAGCATGAGCACAAATTGCTTCTGCACTTGTATATCAATGGTGTGTATGCAAATTCAGAGCTATATGTGAGGACAAGCAATTTGTGCTTGCAGTAAGTATGCAATCCCGACAGATTGGGGCCGTATGTGACCAATGTGAAGAAAATGGTGGTCGTACACTTTCCTTTCAGTCACTGTTGTAACAGGATACTGGGCCTGATAGGCCTTTGCTCTGCCTCAGTAGATAACATAGGACAGAACAAATATGTTCTATTAACCATCAGGGGGCTATATGGATACTGACACTGGAGATCCAGATTTATTTAACCACAATGGCTGTCATGGCTAAATATTTACCCATAAAAGATTTTAACTAAAGAAACAAACAAATAAACATATAAGGCCATACAGGTAATGCTTCACTCTCAGTCACATTAACTTGATTAAATTAAACATTAAATTAAACATTAAATTGATTCTCATTCACTCAATCATGGCTTTGAGATATGTCACCGAATTAGCCATGGCCAGATAATGAAAACTACCAAGGGTACATGCAACCACAAGTCATCAGCATAGATAAAATAATGAACTGAAGCAGTGTAAAAATATGAGTGTACTCTACACATGTATTTGCATATTTCATAACATCATGGATACATTGCAACTCCACCTGTGCTCCTCCCAAACTACACTCCCAGGAAGGAGTACATGCGCTTTCCTTAATGTACTCGTCATCTTGTTTTACTTATTTGCACATAAACTGAAGCACAGATTTATAAAAGGACTTTCAGAGGCCTATTTCATTCAGGCCATCCAGCATCAGTTCTTCCGAGAGGAATCGGGCTGTGCAAAGTTAGATCCAATTCTGATTCCCCGGGATCAGAATTGGATCTAGCAACTGAACGTGCTGACCAGGATCCGATTCTGACCGGCCACATGCCCAGCCACAACCTGACTAGCTCAGACAGGCTCCTGAATTTAGCCTCTAGAAAATGACGCCCCACATGTCCAAGATATAAACCTGGAAAGCTTTAAGTGTCAAAAGACTTCACAAATGGAACAAGCAACAGAAAAAGAGAATTACATTTGTTTGCTAATTAACTGGAGACTTCCCTCCATGACACTGTCCCCACCAGAAAAAAGAAGCAGATGCACACATACACTCCCATGCTAACTGCCTAGCACACTTTAGTACAAGGCCCCCAAAGTGATTGCAATAAACAAATTGGTGAATGGAGAATAGGTACATTGGGAAGTGCCTTAAACAAGAGAAGTACAATCCTAAACCTGATTCTCTGCAATATCGGTGACCCCTTGCGTTCATAGAAGAGAAGTACAATCCTAAACCTGATTCTCTGCGATATCGGTGACCCCTTGCGTTCATAGAAGAGAAGTACAATCCTAAACCTGATTCTCTGCGATATCGGTGACCCCTTGCGTTCATAGAAGAGAAGTACAATCCTAAACCTGATTCTCTGCGATATCGGTGACCCCTTGCGTTCATAGAAGAGAAGTACAATCCTAAACCTGATTCTCTGCGATATCGGTGACCCCTTGCGTTCATAGAAGAGAAGTACAATCCTAAACCTGATTCTCTGCGATATCGGTGACCCCTTGCGTTCATAGAAGAGAAGTACAATCCTAAACCTGATTCTCTGCGATATCGGTGACCCCTTGCGTTCATAGAAGAGAAGTACAATCCTAAACCTGATTCTCTGTGATATCGGTGACCCCTTGCGTTCATAGAAGAATAGAGTATCACAATCAGACCGTTTTGCTTGTCGTATACAGGACTGCCATGTTCAGTATACATTTAAGTCTTCATTATAAAAGCCATTGCAATAGTCTACATGAGAAATAATTTACACATGCATTAGACCAAGTTCACTAGGGCTTGTGAACGTTTTGGTAACAAGTGGCACATGTTAGTGAATCAGTCTGACAGTCTATAATATGCCTTTTGCAAAGCGACTGTATGGCAGTTTTTTGGTAGTTCAGGTATATTTGTTTCAAACGAGAGGCTTTTAGGATTAAGGGTCTGGATGGAGAAAGAACAGACAGAGTGCTTGATTAACTAAGCTATTCACCCATTGACACAGCAAGGGGAAAACACCTTAGTAAGTCCAGTGCAGAATTTCTTATACAGAGAGAGGCACATTCCAAAGTGGGAGTCCAGGCACCTGTGCGGCCAGTCGGAATCAGGACACCCAGAGATAGACCCGATTCTGATCCCACGGGGGCTAGAAATGCCCACGGGATCAGAATCCAGTCTAGAGCCCAAACGTGCAGGCTGGGACCCAATTCTGATCAGCCTGCATGCACAACCACTTTCCCGGCTTCCTCAGTCAGGCTCCTGAATGGAGGTGTAGTGCCATGGTGCCCTGTCACCATGGCGCTGTGGCTCCATTCAGGAGCCATGAATGCCGTCTGCCACTGATTTCTTTCATTCCCCGCAGCCAGACCATTGATCCAGCCTCCCTTATCCAGGGTCCGGCTGTGGAGAACTTCCTGCACCCCCTACCTTTTGTTCTCAGCCTGTAACAAGATCCCCCGATGTCTGAGGTGGAATAAGTCCCCCGTCTTTCACGGCCCCAAACATTCAGGGCCAACCTCAGAATCGGTCTTTACCTGCGGGGTCATGGAGTGTCCATGTCCTGACCTCGATCTGCTTCTGGAATGCCCCCTTACGAACCCATCTAAGCCTCCCCATACAAACGTGGGACAGAATGACCCCCAGAGTCAATTGTTGACTAGGGAATATGAGTATATTTCTCTTTTCTCCTCTTCTCAGACTCCCCGCTCTGTGTGCTCTGAGAGCTGTGTGCCTGGATTCAGGAAAGTTCTTCAGAGAGAGAAGCCGGTCTGCTGCTATGACTGTGTCCCTTGCGCTGATGGAGAATACTCCAACATAACAGGTAGACAAAAGATGCCATTTCATTTTATAAATAGTGTTTACCTACTGTATGTGCAAGTCAGAAGTCTCTGTTTTATTTAGTTTTTCATGTTGTATGCAGGATGACAAAGAGTGCTATTAAATGGAAATCACTCAGAAGAAAGGAAGGTTAGTAGTGGAATGCCTCAGGGATTGGTCCTGGGACTAGTACTGTTCAATGTCTTTGTGAGTATTATTACTGAAAGACTGAAGGGCAAGAGAAAGAAACAGTGGAATCCTTGGAAGGAGTGGACAGGGCGGCACTACTATTAGGCAAGCTAAGGGTCATTTACAGCAGCACCATTCGCCACCGCTGTCACCCCTCAATAGGCACAAACAGTCCCATGGTGCTTACCTTTAAACACTGCTACTGGGGAGCTGTTTGCTTCCACCCCATTCTCAACACTCAATGCCAGTTTCTTGTTTGCAGCAGGAGGTCAGCATTGAGCTTCAGAGGGGTGGCAGCAAACATCCGCTTGATGCTGAAGGTTAAAGTAAGAACCTTGGGGCTGTGTGTGACCATTGCCACTGCTGCACATCTCAGAGAGGGTACCAGAGGGGGCAATGGGCATGGAAAGGGGGAGAGAGGCACAAGGGATGAGGTTCCTCTAGGGCACACATCATCTCCTTGTCCTGGCCCTGGGAGTGGTCAATATGAGGAAAGATCTACAAAAACTAGAAGAATGGTCTAATTCTTGGATGTTAAGAATGAATGTGAAGAACCAGAGTCATTACTTGGGATGCAGAACTCCAAAGGCGTTGTATACGATAGGGGGTGAGAGGTTGGTGTGCAGGGACCAGGATAGGGACCTCAAAGTTACAGTGTCTGAGGATGTTGAGGTAATGAAACAATGAGACAAGGTGGCAGCCAAAGTCAGGAGGATGCTCGGTTGCACACAGAGAGGAATGAGCAGCCGAAATAACAAGGTACTAATGCTCCTGTTCAAGTCTTTGGTGAAGCCTCACTTGGAATATTGTGCTCTGTTTTGGGGACTGTATCTCATAAAGGATATTAAAAAACGAAACCATTCAGAAGAAGACAATCAAAATAACTTGGAGCCTGAGTAAGAAGACATGTTAAAGGCTCACCTTTTAATGCTGCCTTTGGATCCTAATCCTTCATCTTTGGGTTTCCTTTCACTTCCTTTTTACCTCTTGTCCTCTTTGTCTTATTTAGATTGTGAGCTCTTACGAAGAAGGTTTTTCTTTATCCATGTTTGTACAGCACTGCACATGCCTGGTAGCAGTTAAAAATATTGAATAATAATAATAATAATAATTATAACAACAACAAAGACATTTGAAGACCTAAATATGTATGCTCGAGAGGAGAGGAGGGACAGGGGAGATGTGATACAGATATTTAAGTTCTTAAAGAGTACTAATAATTTCTTTTTAAATTGTATTTATTTATTTACAATGCCTTGTTATACAATTATTCAACAATTAATATTGTCAGCATTGCAGGTATAGGCCAGAAAAGACAAAAACGGAGACAAGACAAAATGCCCTCAAGAGGGAAGGAAAAAGCATAGTTACTCACCTGTAACAGGTGATCTCCGGGAACAGCAGGAATTTAGTCTTCACATATGGGTATCATCGGTACCGACGGAGCCTGCGTGGGAACGCTCCCCAGCGTCCAATTAGAAAACTTTTGGGAGCATCCCACAGCACCTGCGTGCTGCCTTCCCGCCTTTCCCAACTGCCTCTCTCCAGTTGAGTTTAAAGCTGAGACAAAGAGAGAGAGGGGGGAAGAGAAAGAGATAGAGAGATACAACTCCTACGGGAGGTGGGTGGGTTGTGAAGACTAAATTCCTGCTGTTCCCGGAGATCACCTGTTACAGGTGAGTAACTATGTTATCTCCAGGAACAAGCAGGAATGTAGTCTTCACATATGGGGACTCCCCAGCTTTAGATGCCAGGGAGAGACCTGAGAAGTTGTGTGTCCCTGTGAAAGGGCTCAGAGTCCTTGTCCAAGCAGTAATGGGCTGTGAAGGTATGAACCGTGGCCCAAGTGGCTGCTCGACAGATGTCATTGATATACACAGAGTGCAGATGAGCCATTGAAGCTGCCATGGCTCTCACATTGTAAGCTGTGACATGGCCCTCCAGAGGAAGGATCTTACTCTGATAGGCAAAGGAAATACACTGAGCAATCCAGCTGGACAGTATTCTCTTGGAGACTGGAAGTCCAAAATGAGAAGGATCAAAAGCAACAAAGAGTTGAGAGGACTTTCTATGTTGCTGTGTTCTTTGCAAGTAAAAAGCTAAAGCTCTTTTACAGTCCAAAGTATGAAGATTCCTTTCTGCATTAGATGCATGAGTCCTTGGAAAAAACACAGGCAGGTAGACCACTTGGTTTAGATGAAAAGGTGAGACCACCTTTGGCATAAAGTGTGGATGAGTACTAAGGACTACCTTGTCATGGTGGAACCTTGTATAAGGTGGATCCTGCAACTCACTGATGCAGCATGCTGATGTGATTGCAATGAGAAAGATAACCTTCCAAGAAAGGAATTTCAAAGAGGTAGTATCTAAGGGTTCGAAAGGTGGCTTCATGAGCTGACCAATAATCAGGTTTAAGTCCCATGCCACCGGTGGTGGCCTAATGGGAGGCTTAGTAAGAAGAAGGCCTCTCATAAATCTTGCTATAAGAGGATGGGAGGAAATAGGTTGTCCATTTAGAGGCTTGAAAGAAGCTGCAATAACACTCAAATGGACTCTTACTGTGTTAGTTTTAAGTCCTACATTGGATAAATGAAGGAGATACTCCAGTAATGATTCCAGAGGTATCACAAGAGGGTTAAGCCCCTTCTGCAAATCATATGGTAAACCATATGGTAAACCTTTTCCACTTGAAAGCATAAGAGCGTCTTGTGGAAGGCTTCCTAGAAGCATAAAGGATATCCTTTACTTGCTGAGGGAGGTTAAGATCATGGAGATCTAGGCCTTCAGCAACCATGCCCTGAGATGCAGAGACTGGGGATTGGGATGCCATGACATTCCATCCTCCTGGGACAGGAGATCTGGAGCAGATCCTAACTCCAGAGAGGTAGCTTGAGAGAGATGTAGAAGCAGAGAGTATCACACTTACAGTGGCCAATGTGGAGCTATGCAAATCATACGGCCTCTGTCTCTCCGAAGCTTGAATAGGGTTTGGGGAATTAAGGGAATGGGTGGAAAGGCATAAAGGGAGTCTTGACCCCAGTGAAGGAGGAAAGCATCCTTGGACTGAGAGCCCTGAGCCGGAATTCTGGAACAGAACCGGGGAAGTTTGGCATTCAACGGACTTGCAAAGAGGTCTATGTCCAAGGTTCCCCAAATTTGAAAAATCTTGGCCACCTGGTCTGCATGCAGAGACCATTTGTGTGGAAGCAGAACTCGACTGAGTCTGTCTGCCCAAGAGTTTTGTATGCCTGGAAGATACACTGCCAGGAGATGAATCTGATGCTCTCTGGTGAGGGCCCATAGTCGCAAAGCTTCATTGCAAAGCAACAGAGAGCCTGTTCCCCCCTGCTTGTTCATGTAGAACATGGCTACTTTATTGTCCGTATGAATGAGGACTGTCTTGCAGCTGAGCAGGGTGTGGAACACTCGAAGAGCAAGGAAGATTGCTCTGAGCTCCAAGAGGTTGATATGTAGATGAGTCTCCTGTGGAGTCCAAGTGCCTTGGGTGGAGAGGTCTTGTAGATGAGCTCCCCAACCCATTGGAGAAGCATCTGTTGTGAGAGTTGCCTGGGGTAAAGGTTGTTGAAAAGGGGACCCCAGCAACAGGCTTTGAGTGGACTGCAACCAATGGAGGGACAAGATAAGGCGATTTGTGTTTGCTCTTTTGTCTGACAGGCACCATGATTCCTGGGTCCATTGAGTGGATAAAGTCCACTGGGCTGCTCTCATATGGAAGCGAGCATAAGGAACCACATGCACGTAGATGCCATGTGGCCTAATAGTTGTAACACCTCTCGAGCAGTGAGATGAGTCTTTAGCACTGCTTGAGAAGCTAACTTCACCATGCGAAGGCAACGGGTCTGAGGAAGATAGGCCCTTGCTTTTCTGGTATCCAGGAAAGCTCCTATGAACTCTAAAGGGTGAGTGGGAGTTAGACTGTATTTTGGGATGTTTATGACCAGACCCAAATACTAAAGGATACGTATTGTGCGAGATAGAGAAATCCTGGTCTCTGATTCTGATGGGGCTCGAATGAGCCAGTTGTCTAAGTAAAGGAAGACGAATATTCCTAGAGTGTGAAGAAATGCTGCTACCACAGCCATGCATTTCGTAAACACCCTTGGTGCAGAGGCCAGGTCAAAAGGAAGCACCCTGTACTGGTAGTGCTTTCCTTGAAAAAGGAACCAAAGGGGGGGCGGAGCCTGATGTCCAGCGGGTAGGACGCTTTGCGTTGAAGCTCCCGAGAGGCCTACTCAGAATCCTGACTTAATACCTATATAAATTTACTATTTTGCTCCGAGCTGACCGGGGCACCTCGGGGGGGATGGCGGCCCACAAACCAGCGCGCTTGGACTTCGGGTCTCCTTCTTCTTCTTCTCACGGAAAACGCTCCAAAACGGAGGTATCCTCCCCGCAGAAGATGGTTCCATTTCGTGAAAACCCCGCAATGCACCTGGAGATTTTGGAGGAAATACGCGGCGTGAAGGAATTGGTGCAGTCTAATGGAGAAGCGCTTCGAGCCATGCGAGAAGACTTTGGAGTGCTCCAAGACCGACTTGAAGGTCTATCATTACGGCAGGACAATATGGCGGGGGTCCTCGACTCGCACGAGGTGCGCTTGGGCAAACTGGACGAGGCTGAGCGCCAGATACAGAATCTTCAAAAGGAGTTGGAAGATAGCAATAATCGCGCCCGTCGCAACAATGTGAGGCTCCTTGGAATGCCGGAGGGAGTGGAAGCAGGAGATATAAGAGAATTCTTGCTCAAAACTCTTCCCTCCTTGCTGAAGATTACTTTTCACAGAGAACTGGAAATCGATCGAGCACACCGTGTTCCTGCCCGCATGGCGCTCAACCGCACGACCCCCCGGCCTATTATCTTTAGCTTGCTACGATATCAACAAGTGGAACAAATTTTACATGCTGCCCGAGCGAATCATCATTTGGAATATGAAGGTCGTAAGGTCTCCTTCTTTCCTGATTTGGCAAAGCCTACCGTTGACCGTCGGAAGAAACTCCTTGCTCTTCGCCCTCGACTTCAACAGCTACAGGCTCGCTTTGGCCTGTTGTATCCAGCGAAGCTCCGAGTGACTCTCCATAACCAGACCAGGACGTTCGAGGATCCTGATCTATTATCAACATTTTTGGACTCCAAAGAAGCAGAACAGATGCGCTAATCCCAAATTTTGGACTCTTATCTGCCGGCTCTGTCCGCCATTTTGAAGGGCCCGATGCGGCGGTCATAGCCCAGCACAGAAATAGCCTGGACTTTCTTTCTTTCTCTGTATGACTTTTGTCTTTGGTCTCCTATCCCTTCATGATGTGTGCCTCGGTCGGATTCGGAGCACGCACAGTCCTACTGGTTATATGTTTTTTCAATTTCGGCCTTCTCTGGGGTTTCTCCCCGCAGACACATGGTCGCCAGTAATTTTGGGGTTTTGCTTCTCCTCTACCGTACTGCGGTTATTTTTGTTAATGTGGGGCGCTTCATTGTATTATATTAGCTTATTTTCCTATGTCATGTGTACAGCCAGATACAGTCAGTTTGAGGGACACAGTGACATTATGTGTGCTATCATGCTCAGAATTTTAACTTTTCTGAATGGCCTCATGTAAAATCTTATTATTCATCGTACAAGGCATTGCTGGTCCACTCAGCAGAAAGAAAATCCTTAGCTATCTTAGCCACGAGCACGTTGATTAGGTGTTTCTTCAGGAAACGCATTACACTCTGCTGAAACACTGAAACTCAATGCTAGGCCTCACATGGTAGCTGCCTACTCTCCCACCGTTTCCAAATGGTACGGGATAGTCATTCTGGTCAAGAAGTTTTTGCACGCTACTGTACCTGATATTAGCGCTGACATGGAGGGTAGATGGGCCCGTGTACACCTTGAGGTTGGAGATAGTGAATTCACGTGTATTTGCACTATGTCCCGAATGTGGACAACCCTGCTCACTATGCAAGTTTTGCGCAGTTGGCCTCGGCCTCCGCTAATGCTCCATTAATACTTGGTGGCGATTTTATTCAAGTGCTCCCTCAATCTTTTCTTCTAAAACAAGGTGCTTGTTGGTTGGAAGCTCCAGTACCGAGCAGACCTGTGTGGCTAGATATAGTAGCGGGCCTTTGCTCACCGATTCCTCTTACCTTACTCCCTGGTATGACTCTCCCATTAGACTCCCACTATCCACCAATGTTTTTCGACACTTTAGGTGCCTTTAATATTCCTATGCAACCTTTCGACTCCCGACTCTGGTCAGTGTAACTTCAGCATTGCATTCGGAGCACTAGAGTACTCCCGCCATCGGCACTCTCTGCATAAGGTTGATTGGAAACTTCCGATCTCTCGGTAGTTTACCGGGTGTAGCATCCAATTTTACTAAACCTTATGTAATGCTATCACTAGAGATACCTCTATAGCGCAGAAAGTATGGGAGAGAGAAGTGCATGTGACTTTAACCTCGGAGCAATGGAGCCTTATCTGGAGCAGAGGGACACGGGTTTCCGACCCGCCTCACTCACTCAGACCCTCTTCTTTCTAGCCCACCGGTGTTTTTACATTCCTCACAGTTTAGACATATGGAACACTACTCAGGGTAATGGTTGCTGGACACGTCCTGTGTCCATTGGTTTATTACTTCATTTCATGTTATGCATGAATATCCCGCACTACAGTATAACTGGCGTCGGGTCTGGGGTCGTATTTAGTCTATATTGCACTCTCAGGAGTCCCTTTCTCGGAGGATAGTGGGACTTCGCCCAGTTGCGGGGATCCCCTCTCTCCCAAGAAATGGCTTATCTCCTTTTGAACTTTATGCTTGGCATTGCTGTTTCCCTCATTGAGTAATACTGGGAAATTAGTTCCCATCTGAGCCTCAATGAATGGTGGAATCATGCCTGTCTCTACAGTAAATATGAACAAATACCTCGTCTGTGTGCTTCCTCCGTTCAGATTCCTTCTTATTGGTCTTAATGGAAGATGTTCAATGAATATGTACATTTTGCTAAATGCTCTCATCTGACTGTCTAACTTTGTATATATCTCTGTCTCATGATCATGCTGTATTGTGGATATTTTTTGATTGTTTGATGTATAATCACTGTTAACTGGAAGCGCTCACATGCTGATACAAACGGGTAGAGAAGAAGCACCGGGGTGGGGGGTAATGGGTTTACTTTTCCTTATTGTATACTTGTTTTGTCTCTTTTGGTGTGTTGTTTCTTTGTTTGTTGCAAAATGAAAATAAAAGTTTCAAAAAAAAAAGAAAAAGGAACCAAAGGAACTTTCTGTGAGTAGGATGGATGAGAACATGAGTGTATGCATCCTTGAGGTCTAGAGAATAAAGCCAATCCTGACTCTGAAGGTATGGCAGCAGAGTTCCTAGAGAAACCATTTTGAATTTCTCTTTAAACAGGAATTTGTTCAACTCTCTGAGGTCTAAAATAGGTCTGTGTCCCCCTGTTTTCTTTGGGATAAGGAAATAGGGGGAGTAAAACACTGTACCCTGTCGAAGAATGGGAACTTCTTCTATTGCCACTTGGGCAAGAAGCATAGTGATGTCTTGGTCTAACAGGTTGATGAGAGAGGTCTGAGAATCGAGCTGTCTTACCATCATGGGAGGGGGCATGGGAGCAAAGTGACACAACCTTCCTGGGATGGAGGAAGGTTCTGGAGCACTGAGAGCCAGGAAGGCTAAGTTCTCTAGATGAAAGTCAAAGGCCTTGTGGAGACTGAGATGGTTGAGGCTTAGCAGTCTTTGCTTTCCTTTGTTTAGGTGGTTGCTGACTCTTACGGGCAGATTGACCTGCAGAACATCCCTGCTGGGAATAAGAGGGATAAAACCTCTTCTTCTTGGAGAAGAAGGGTTTTGTGAAAGATTTTTTTCTAGCAGGATCAGCTGTGGCTTTGGATAATCTATCCAAAGTGGAGTTGTCAACATCTAATTCATTGGCTTTCTCTTGCCATTTCTTTCCAAATAGATTCACACCTGTACAAGGGATATTGCCCAGTTTGTCCTGCACCCAGAGCTCCAAATCGGATGCCTGGAGCCAAGCAATTCTACGTGCACCTATGTCAATGGCAGAGGTTCTGCTTATGCACTCAAAACAGTCAAAAGCTGCACGGTTGACAAACTTAGAAACATCCTGGGCATGTTTAACCAGTGTGAGAAAATCCTGCCTGTTATCTTCAGGAAGAAGAGGACTCAAAACCTCTAAATCTCCTGTGACTTCCTTAAGGAACATTCCCATATATAAAATATAGGAACTGATCCTGGCAGAAAGCATGGAAGCCTGGAAAGTACGACGTCCAAAGGCATCCAATGTTCTACACTCACATCCTGGAGGATTAGAGGCATGCCTCTTTGCACTCCTGATCCTTCTCATAGCTAATTCCACTACAATAGAGTGGTGAGGAAGCTGAGTTTTCTGGAAGCCAGGACAAGGAGGGACTCAATACATGGTATCCAGTCTACAAGAGTGAGGAGAGGTGGTAAGAGGTGTTTCCCACATCCTCAACATGAGATCATGTAAGATCTCATGGATAGGCAAGGTAGCTGCCTCCTTAGAAGCTTTGGGATATTGTAGAATCTCCAACTCCTTTGCCCTGGGCTCTGTTTCAGAAGCCACAGTAATGGACAGACCTCGAGCCACCTCACTGATAAAATCCTGAAAGTAGATATCTTCTGGAGGAGACATCCTGTGTTTAGGAGAGGAAGGCTCCTCTGGGAGGAGTACTCCGGTACCGACAGAGCTGCCAGAATCCTCTGATTCCTCCGAGGATTCAAAGTACCTCCTGTCTGGATGCTCTTGTAGAGCTCAATACCTGCACCGACCGAAGTCGGTGCCGGGGGGAATTGGTACCGGGAGGCATAGCATGACTGGGTACCAGCAAAGCGGATACCAATGTCAATGCCAATGCTGTCAGTACTGGTACTGACACCGGCACCGGAGTCGGTGCCGGTACCGGTTGAACTGTCTGATGCGGTTCCGAGGGCATCGATGCCGCAAGGAGAGCCACCAGACTGTGTTCAATAGCCAGGAACCTCTGGTCTATTGACACCGCTGATGCCTGGGTGTCGGTACTGGAGAAAGCAGCCGGTACCCCAGAGCATGGCACCAGTAGTTCTGCCGAGGTCGAGGCCTCGAGAACATGCTGGAGCCACGATAATGCTTTGGAAGCCGAAGCTTCCCGCCGGGGCAATTTCGCTGGTACAGAACCATCAAGGGCAACGCCAGAGGCATCTCGATGCTTGGAAGGAGATCTACCCTTTGAGGACCGGCGAAAGTTATGTTTAGTTACCTGAGATCCATGGGAGGAAGACAAAGCCCTGGATGATGTCGATGCCACAGAGGTTGCATCGGAGGGAAAAAGGTTACTGAGCTTAGCAGCTCAGTTTTGCCGACCCCTCCTGGACATCATGGCACAGGCCATACACTCCGAGATGGAGTGGTCAGGACCTAAACATTTGAGACACCACTCATGGGTGTCGGTGACAGAGATGGTTGATATAGTGTATCTGGACTTTCAGAAAGCTTTTGATAAGGTCCCTCATCAGAGACTTTTTTTTTAATTGCATATATTTAACTTTTATACAACCGAAAAACACCAAAACGTTCATTATTACAATGGCAGACTGACAGTAAAAACATGACCATCCCACCCCCCCTCATGAAATGAAGCAATTTAAATAAATGGAGAAACAAAATAGAAAAATATTAATAATAATAATAAGAAATTAGTGATAAGAAATAAAACAACCCGACCCCTACCCCCCCTAGCACCCAGCAAGCCTATCTGAAAATTCAAGACTACTTGCCAGTATCAATATAGAGTAATCTGACAATCAGAAAATGAAAAGGGAAGCAGAAAATTACAGGAAAAACCAATACAGTACTAGTATTTGCTATACCATACTCACATACCATCTCTCCCTCCTCAGAGCCTTCCCCTCAAGAGAAAGGAGTCTATCTTGAGCTTTCTCGTATTTGCTGTAAAGACAAACTTGGGACCACCAATTTACCCAGTTTAACTTTGTGTAATCTTTCCAGGTGGAGAGAATCAATTTTACGGCTATCATCAGCATGAACGTTAAAAAAAGACATGCCTTTTGTCCAACGAAGGGATCTCTGCTAACGATCTCAGGGTGATTATATTCCAGGTGAGAGGACCGGAAAAAAGAAGAATCTGCTGAATTCTAGACCAAACTGGCTCCCAAAAAAGCCGAAGGGCAGGGCATTCCAGGAACATATGCCGCATAGTCCCAACTGACTCTTTGCAGGTCCAACAGGAGGGAGAACCCCCCTTGAGCCATTTGGCTGCTTTCACTGGGGTAATATACGCTCTATGTGCGAAGAAAAACATCGATTGAGTGAGAGATGCAGACCTCGAGCTACGAATTGAGAATCCCCAGAGGCGACTCCACGTTTGAGGTAGTATAGGAGACCCTAATTCTTCTTCCCAGATTTTCCTTAGGCCCAATAGTGGCTTGGAGTAATGGGTACGGATTAATGCATATAAACTTGACATTTCATTCCTTCTACCAGCAACTTCTTCCATAACATTTTTCAACTCCCACTGTTGGTCTAATTCTCGAGAGCTCCGCTTTACCCCAGCAATACAGTGGGTAAGTTGCAACCATTGGAAGTAACCAGAAGACAGTAATCCAAATTCCCTTCGCAGATCGATGAAAGGCTTCCATGTTCCTCCTGTTACCAACTGCCCAACTGTCCAGATTCCACACCTCTGCCAGCTCTGCCAGGCAATTGTTTTCTTGTTAATTTTAAACAGGGGGTTACACCATATCGGCATGAGAAGTGAAGGCGGATTCCTTCGCTCCATGGTAAAACCAAACCACTGAAATGCCTCTTGAGTGGCAAGAATAACTTGACCTCCCCTGAGGGACCCCGGTCCCTTCATCCCCATGAGCAGCGGCATTGGATAGGGTCTGGCCGTGCGTTCCTCAATCTCCAGCCATCTGGCCTTATTTTCAGATGACTCCGCCGTGGACCAGGCACTGCCTTGTTTCAGTATGCTAGCCATATGATACCAGAAGAAGTCAGGGAGATGTACTCCCCCATCTGTCTTGTTCGCCTTGAGCTTCTGGAGAGCTATCCGGGGAGTTTTCCCTTCCCATAGAAAATGACTAATGATCCGATCTAGAGCTTTATAAAAGCTACCAGGAAACAAGATAGGCACCATGGCCAGCTTGTAATTAATCCGTGGCATCAATACCATCTTAATGGATTCAAGTCGCCCCCACCAGGAGAGATGCAGGGGAGACCATTTTAAAGCAAAGGATCTTGCATCCATCAAAACTTGCTCTTTATTGACCTGGATCGTTTTCTCTAAAGGAGCACAGTAATGTACCCCCAAGTACTTTACGGTAGAAGCTTCCCATTGAAACAAAAAATCAGCCAGCAAACTCTTATGTGCAAGGTGATTGAGCAGGAAGGCAACAGATTTCGTGCGATTAACTGTATACCCCGAGATCCGGGAGTAGTTGTCAATTACCTCCATCAGAGGTACGAGTGATTCAGGGGATAAGAAAAGTAATAAATCATCTGCATACGCCGACAATTTGACTTGCAGATCCTTCACTGCTATGCCCTTGACCCCTTCATGCTGTCGGAGGGCCAGCAACAATGGTTCCAACACAATATTAAACAGAAGGGGCGACATCGGGCAGCCCTGCCGCGTTCCTCTTCGCAACTCAAAGGACGGGGAAAGATCACCATTAACCATCACTCGTGCTGTAGGTTTGACATAGAGAACACTTATCATTTCGATGAAATGTAAAGGGCATCCAAACCACTTCAGAGCTTGAAACAAGAAAGGCCACTCCACCTTGTCAAAGGCTTTTTCCGCGTTGACTGATAAACCAATATAAGGCACATCAGCGTCACCAGCTACATCCAACAAATTACAGAGTACCCGGGCATTATCCGCTGTAGATCTTCCTGAGATAAAGCCACATTGGTCTGGATGTATTAAATGCTGCAGCACTTTATTTAAGCGGTTAGCCAAGACCGTGGAGTATAACTTGTAATCTGCATTGAGAAGCGAAATTGGTCTATAATTGCCCATCTCCATCGGGTCTCTGCCTGGTTTAGCTAACACAATGATTGTTGCGCCAGCGAAGGCTCCAGTGTTATTTGCCTGCAGTCGCAGTCTCCTGTAATATTCCAGCATATGAGACATGAGATCTTTGGCGAAAACGTGGTAAAATTCTATTGGGAGCCCGTCCGGGCCAGCCGCCTTACCGCTTTTCATTCCCGAGAGGGCGATCATCAGCTCATCCAACTCGATTTCCTTGTCCAGATGGGAGCATTGCTCCTCATTCAGTCGAGGGTGATCAATTTGCTCCAGGAACTGCAGGATCTCCGACTCTGCGCAATCCATTTCCGAGTGATATAGCTGTTCATAAAATTTGCGAAACGCAGCCAGAATATTCGCATTTGCAGACAATGCCCTGCCATTTTCCTCCTTTAAAGTTGCTATGTGAGATTTCTCTTGCTGTTCCTTCCCGCGGGCCGCTAGAAGTTTCCCAGCTCTGTTACTCTCGACATAGTAGCGGGCTCTTTGCTGAAATATGTTCTGCTCCACTTCCTTATTCAATATCATATTGTATTGGAATCGTAGCTTTTGTAGTTGCGTCAACACTGTGAGATTAAATTTTTTCTGAAGGAGTCTCTCTCCAGCTCTTATTTTTTGTTCTAAATTATGCATTTCCTCTTTCGCTTGTTTGTTAGCAGCAATAGAGAAGCTAGTAATTTTTGCTCTGATCGAAGCTTTAAAGGCCTCCCACCAAGCCCACAGGGAAGTATCCTCAATTAGATTAGTGGCAAAGAACTCTTTGATGGCCTGTTGCATACTCTGCTTAAACGCTTCGTTCGCTAGCAGCGCACGAGAGAAGGACCAAACCCGATTACTGGGGTTCCCTGCTGACAAATCCATCTCTAGGGTTATCGCCGCATGATCCGATATATGTGAGCTTAGTATCTCTGCCCTCTGGACTCCATGCAGCAAAGATTTAGACAGCAGAAAAAAATCAATGCGTGAGAATGAGCCATTTGGCTGAGAGAAAAATGTGAAATCTTTTTCTGTAGGGTGGAAAGCCCTCCACGCGTCAATAAGCCCCAGATCTTCCATCACATTTTCTAGGACCATCCGGGCTCTACATTTCCTATCCACTCTTCCAGGTTTACAATCCAGAAGGGGGTCGAGCACCAAGTTGAAGTCGCCCCCTACTATAATTGGAAAATCTGCATTTTCATGTAGGGCCAAGGCTAGATCATGAAAAAACTGTGGGCTATTGGAATTTGGGGCGTATAAATTAAACAGGGCGAATTGCAAGCCGCCCACCTTCAGCTTAGCAGTGGCCCAGCAGCCTTCATGATCTGCCTTGGACGAAATCACTTGAAAATTCAGTGCTTTGTACACCATCGAGATTACCCCGCCTTTTTTTCCGTGGGCGGGATAATGCGTGACTAGTTGGTATTTCCCAGTAGCTACCTTCAACACCTCTTGAGTTGACAGATGCGTCTCTTGCAGCAACACTATGTCCATCTTCAATTTCTGGCAGTAGGTTAGAATCTTTTTCCGCTTAGCCGGATGACTGATGCCCTTTACATTTAAAGAGATTATTTTAAGAGCACACATGAGGAGAGCCCAATTGAGATCCTGTAAAGAGAATGATGAGTCTGCTCTGGATATTTCTAGACTGGAGATGCTGTAACAAACATCGAACACTATTAGTCTTGCAAGGCACCATTAAACCTCCGCTGTAGGGGATTAAAAAAAAAGGGTGAGACAGTACGAAAAACATGATTACCACAACCCAACCCCTATAACCTACAGACCTCCCATCAAGCCCCTTTCAACTACACATACTAGTAGAGTTAAATCTTCATATACCACACATGCCATGCAAATTACCTACTATACATCAAATACACTATGCATGTACACTATGTGCAGCCTAGCTTCCCCACCCCCTGACCGCCTTGATTCCATTACAGAGTCCATCTTAGCCTTCCCCGCTCCCAGGAGCAGCATGACACAAGCACAGAAGGTAAAATAGAGAGAAAAAAAAAGGAAGCAGGGCGATAGTAACTCAACAGTCACACAGATCTCTACGCTGAGAGCGTCTCAGTCCAGTTCTGGGTCATATCCTTCTCCCAGGGCTCCATCCAACCTTTGTGGATGATTCCACCTCAAGCTACATGGGCACACTTGCCCACATGAGCAGAAAAAAACCCCACAACTTTAGGCCGCACTGCCAGTCATTGCATCTTCAATGCTTCGTGATCTTCAATAAATTGGGCTGCCGCTGCTGGATCGTCAAATGCCTTCGTTTGGTTGTCTACGGTGATCTTGAATCGCACAGGGTAGAAGAGGCCAAACCTCACCTGAAGCTTTTGGAGGCGTGGATGGAGCTCCAAGAACTGTTTCCTCTTGAACACAGTCGCCTTACAGAAGTCAGGATAAAACACTATATTATGTCCTTCAAATTTCAATGGCGACTGTGCCCTAGCCGCTGCCAGAATTTGGACCACTTGCTGATGTTTTAAAAGGCAGAAAATAATCGTCCGGGACTTGCGAGTGTGTAGCCCCACTTGAGAAGGCACCCGATGGGCTCTCTCAATCTCCATCGGAGAGGAGAACTTCAGACGCAAGACTTCAGGAAGAAGATTCATTAAAAATCTGAACATGTCGGTGCCCTCTGCACCCTCAGGAATGCCAACCAGCCTGATATTGTTGCGCCGCGACCTGTTGCTCAGATCTTCCAAATTGGCCTCTAGCTGCTCTATTTTCCGAAAAGCCTTGTTGAGTTTACCAATTTGCTCCTCGTGCGTGGATAGGGCCATATCCACCTTGTTCATCCTGCCCGTTAGCCTCTCCATCTGCCCCTTCAGATCCTGTATCTCCAACTGCACCTGGGCCAACTTCTCACCATTAGCAGTCACTAGCGCTCGGACTGCTCTAATTTCTCCTAAGATTTCTCTTGTTACCTCCTCGGAGTCTTTTGCGGCGGCCATCTTAAGTGGAGAGGGGGGATCGGCTTTAAGTCTCTTGGAGCCTGCATTCCCGCCAGCCGCGAAGTCTAATTTTGTAGGTTTTCCACTCGTCATGACTTCCACTACCAAGTACCTCGTTGCAAATATCGGGAGGCAAATTTTTTATGCGAAAATTCGCTGGATTCTTGCAGGGATTGAGAGGAGCAACTCTCCTACGTGGCCATCATGCACTCCTGCTGGCTCCGCCCCCCCTCATCAGAGACTTTTGGCAAAACTAAAAAGTCATGGGATAGGAGGCAGTATACTATTGTGGATCGGGAACTGGTTAAAAGATAGAAAGCAGAGGGTAGGGCTAAATGGCCAATATTCCCAATGGAAAAAGGTGAATAGTGGAGTACCCCAGGGATCTGTACTGGGTCCGCTACTTTTTGACATATTCATAAATGACCTGGAAAAGGGAATAACGAGTGAGGTTATCAAATTTGCAGATGATACAAAACTGTTTAAAGTTGTTAATACCCAAGAGGATTGTGGAAAACTGCAGGAGGATCTGGATAAATTGAAAGACTGGGCATCCAAATGGCAGATGAAATTTAATGTGGACAAGTGCAAAGTTATGCACCTAGGAAAGAACAACCCACACTATAGTTACACAATGCAAGGTTCCACATTAGGAACCACCACCCAGGAAAATGTTTTAGGAGTCATCGTGGCAGGGGCGGCCCAAGGGGGGTGCGGGGCCATGTGCGGAGACTCGGTGCGGGGCCTCATTTGCATAAGTGGCCTTATTTGCATAAATATTTGCATAATGTTACCATACACTAACTTTTAGTAAACATGTCTCTTAATGAGTGTATGGATAAAGAAAGACTAAAAGATTTCTATATTACTATAATCCAGTGCCAACCGCCAGGCACATTAGGAACTACTACAAACGCTGCCCATTTAGAACCCATAGCAAACCCGCCGTTTCCTGACAGCATTACCAGGACTCACAAAGTACCATACTCTACCTATCAAAAGGCAACACTGCAAATATTAAACCAGTACATTTCAGAGAATACTGGGGAAAGAGAACAAGTGGCAATGTCAAATAGGAATTACATAAATAGAATACCTCAGCTTAGTTACACATGCAGAACATAGACCATCACCAAACAAGGAATCACAATTTAGAAAGAGGAAGGCAAATTAAACTGGGAACCCCAAAAGCCAAACTTGGAATGTACAACAACACTGTAGAAATAAAACTATAAATTAATTTCCTCTTGTACCAAACAAAGCGCAGACGTTAATGATGCACATTTCCCAGAGCTTTCATATTCCAGTTAATAAATTCAAAATAAAGAGATATCTTTCTACCTTTTGTGCATTTTTTTCAGTTGCAATTGCTCCAGCCACTTTCTTCTGGTTTCTTCATGTTTTCTGCTAACTGTCCATCATCTGCTGTCCATTTGTTCTTTCTTCTCTCTTCTAGTTTTTTTTTCCATTCTCTCTCTCTACATCTGCTTTAACATACTAATCTTTCTCCTTTTGCTCTTTCCTCATTCCTATTTCATCCACACAAATTTTACCCCTCCATCCTCAATCCCCACTTACTCTCCCAATACCCGGCCAATTGTAGATTTTTCATCCCTCCCACACAAAATATTTTTCCCCTCTCCATTTTACTCTCCCAGCCCCATCCCATTCTAATCCTCCCCCAACATCAGCTCCCTTCTAGTTCCAGTCTCACCCAGCATCCATTCCCTTCTAGTCCCTGCATCAGCCCATTTCCAGTCCTAGCCCCCCATCAACCCATTTCCAGTCCTAGCTCCCCCATCCATTTTCAGTCTGAGTCCCTTCATCAGCTCATTTCCAATCCTAGCCCCCATCAGCCCATTTCTAGTCATTTCCTAGCCCCACCATCAGCCCATGTCAAATCCTAGCTCCCCTCCACTCAGCCCAATTCCAGTCCAAGCCCCCCATGAGCCTACTTCCAGTTCTAGCCCCTCCATGAGTCCATTTCAATTCAAGCCCCCACCACAGCCCATTTCCAATCTTAGCTCCCCCAACAGCCCATTTCCAGTCCTATCCTAGCTGCTCCATCAGCCCATTTTCAGTCCTAGCTCCCTTCCCTCACAGCCCATTTCCATTCCAAGCTCCCTCCCCATCAGCTATTTGCAGTTCAAGCCTCCCCTTCCACTCAGCCCATTTCCAGTCATAGCAACCCCCCAACCCATTACCAGTCCTAGCCCCCCATCAACCCACTTCCAGTCCTAACCCCCCATCACTCCATTTTCAGTTTAAGCCCCCCTATAACCCATTACCAGTCCTAACCCCCCATCAGCCCACTTCCCGTCTTAACCCCATCAGCCCATTTCCAGTCAGCCCCCCATAGCTCATTGCCAGTCCTAACCCCCCATCAGCCCACAGCCCATTACCAGTCCTAACCACATCAGTCCACCTCAAATCCTAACCCCTCCCCATCAGCCCATTTCCTGTCCTAGCCCCCCATAGCCCATTATCAGTCCTAACCCCCCCATAGCCCATTAGCAGTCCTAACCCCCCATCACCTCATTTCCAGACAGCCCCCATCAGCCCACAGCTCATTACCATCTTAACCCCCCCAGCAGCCCACAGCCCATTACTTCCTAACCCCTCCCCATCAGCCCATTTCCTGTCCTAGCCCCCCCCATAGCCCATTATCAGTCCTAACCCCCCATAGCCCCATTTCCAGACAGCCCCCGGCCCATTGCCAGTCTTAACCCCCCCAGCCCAGCCCAGCCCAGTGCCAGTCTTAACCCCCCCCAGCCCAGCCCAGCCCATTGCCAGTCTTAACCCCCCCAGCCCAGCCCAGCCCATTGCAGTCTTAACCCCCCCCGCCCAGCCCAGCCCATTGCCAGTCTTAACCCCCCCCAGCCCAGCCCAGCCCAGCCCAGCGCAGTCTTAAACCCCCCCCGCCCAGCCCAGCCCAGCCCATTGCCATTCTTAACCCCCCCCAGCCCAGCCCAGCCCATTGCCAGTCTTAACCCCCCCCCCAGCCCAGCCCAGCCCAGCCCAGCCCATTGCCAGTCTTAACCCCCCCCCCAGCCCAGCCCAGCCCATTGCCAGTCTTAACCCCCCCCAGCCCAGCCCATCCCATTGCCAGTCTTAACCCCCCCCCGCCCAGCCCAGCCCAGCCCAGCCCATTGCCAGTCTTAACCCCCCCCCCGCCCAGCCCAGCCCAGCCCAGCCCATTGCCAGTATTTACCCCCCCCCCCCAGCCCAGCCCAGCCCAGCCCATTGCCAGTCTTAACCCCCCCCCATTGCCAGTCTTAACCCCCCCAGCCCAGCCCAGCCCATTGCCAGTCTTAACCCCTGCCCATTGCCAGTCTTAGCCCCCCCCAGCCCAGCCCAGCCCATTGCCAGTCTTAACCCCCCCAGCCCAGCCCAGCCCAGCCCAGCCCATTGCCAGTCTTAACCCCCCCCCCAGCCCAGCCCAGCCCAGCCCAGACCAGCACCAGTCTTAACCCCCCCCAGCCCAGCCCAGCCCAGCCCAGCACCAGTCTTAACCCCCCCAGCCCAGCCCAGCCCATTGCCAGTCTTAACCCAGCCCAGCCCAGCCCAGCCCATTGCCAGTCTTAACCCCCCCCAGCCCAGCCCAGCCCAGCCCATTACCACTCTTAACCCCCCCCCAGCCCAGCCCAGCCCATTGCCAGTCTTAACCCCCCCCCTGCCCGCCCCGCCCAGCCCAGCGCCAGTCGTAACCCCCCTCCTTGCCAGTCGTAAACTCCCCCAGCCCCCCTGAGCCCATCAGCACTCCTAACCCCCCCCGCCCATCAGCACTCATAACCCCCCAGCCCCCCCATAGCCCATCAGCACTCCTAACCCCCCCAGCCCATCAGCATTCCTACCCCCTCAGCCCCCCCCATAGCCCATCAGCATTCCTAACCCCCCCAGCCCATCAGCATTCCTAACCCCCCCCAGCCCCCCGCCCATCAGCATTCCTAAGCCCCCAGCCCAGTCCAGCCGAGGGAATTTTTTTTCTTTTTAAAGCTGTCTTCTCCGCTGCCGGGGCCGCCGCGGCAGAATCGAGTGTGCCGCGGGGCCCCCCCTGCCCAGCACAGCCTGCCCTCCCCCTCTATCCGTTCTCTCGTTCAGCGCACAGTCACCCCGCGCCGGCTTTCAGAGCGCGAAGGGACTAGTTTCCCTTTCGCAGCTCTGTTTAAGCCCGCGGGGGCTGATGGGAACTTCCCATCAGCCCCCGCGGGCTCAACAGAGCAGCGAGGGAGAAACTCTTCCCTCGCGCTCTGAAAGCCGGCGCGGGGTGACTGTGAGCTGAACGAGAGAGAACGGATAGAGGGGGAGGGCAGGCTGTGCTGGGCAGGGGGGGCCCCGCGGCACACTCGATTCTGCCGCGGCGGCCCCGGCAGCGGAGAAGACAGTTTTGTTTTGTTTTTTAATTTTACTTTAGTAGGATCAGAATGTTTTTTGCGCGGGGCCCCCTGAAACGCGGGGCCCTGTGCAAAAAACATTCTCGCTCAATGGACGGGCCGGCCCTGCATCGTGGATAACATGTTAAACCCTCTGCCCAGTGTGTAGTGGCAGCCAAGAAAGCAAATAGAATGCTAGGTATTATAAAGAAAGGGATGGAAAATAAAACAAAGGATATTATAATGCCTCTGTATCATTCCATGGTATGACCGCACCTTGAATATTGTGTGCAGTTCTGGTCACCGTATCTTAAAAAGGACATAGCATTATTAGAAAAAGTACAGAGAAGAGCCACCAAAATGGTGAAGGGGATGGAAGGCTACTCCTATGAAGAGAGGCTACAAAGGTTGGGGCTCTTCAACCTGGAAAAGAGACGGCTGAGGGGAGATATGATAGAGGTCTATAAATTAATGAATGGAGTGGAGCAGGTAAACGTGGATCAACTGTTTACGCTATCAGAATATAGAAAGACCTGGGGACATGCAATGAAGCTACAGGGTAAACTATTTAAGACAAATAAGAGAAAATATTTTTTCACTCGACGTGTAATCAAACTCTGGAATTTGTTACCGGAGGATGTGGTAAGGGCTGTTAGTGTAGCTGGGTTTAAAAAAGGTTTGGACAAGTTCCTGGAGGAAAGGTCCATAAACCACTATTAAAAAGGGACCCAGGATAATCAGTGCTTGACCCAGTCCAAGCATTGTGGAACCTGTGTCTTTTGGGGATACTGCTAGGTACGTATGACCTAGATTGGCCACTGTTGGAAACAGGATACTGGGCTTGATGGACCTCGGTCTGACCCAGTATGGCATATCTTATGTTCTTATGTTCTTACCACACTTTGTACACTTTTTAAAACCCTTGGTGAGGAAAAATTTTGGGCCTAAGGCCCAAAATGGCGCGTGCACCTGAGGAGGAAAAGTATTGGAAAAAGAAGTTTTCTGGGGTTTTTTTCTTAATAAAGAAAGAAAAAGAAGAACCGGCGGTACCGGTATAGCGTCGAGGAAGGCAGACGCGACCACAAAAAAGAAGGAGAAGTGAAAAATTTTCTGTGGTGACTGGAATGACAACCTGCTGGCTCCACAGAAAACGAAGAACTGGAGAGAGGCAGTTGGGAAAGGCGAGAAAGCAGCACGCAGGCGCTGTGGGATTCTCCCAAAAGCTTTCTAATTGGACGCTGGGGAGTGTTCCCGTGCAGGCTCCGTCGGTACCGACGATACCCATATGTGAAGACTACATTCCTGCTTGTTCCTGGAGATATGAGTAAACTACAATTAGAGCAGGAGACCATCAGCCACTGAAAATGGAAGGAAATGACCCAAATCCACTAAACATCGAAAAGGGAGGGGGGGGAAGCAATTAGCCAGCTCTGGAATAGCTAGGTTTTTAAGTCAGACCTAACCTTCCAATAAGAGAATTCTAATTTAAGTTCCTGTGGAAGCAAATTCCAAAGGTGGGAGGGGGGGGGGCACATATTGAAAGGCTTATCTGTATTTGTGGGAGAGGAGGGACCACCATAAAATTAGTCTTAGAAGACCTCAAAAACACAGTCCAGACAATATGGCAGAGCAAGATCATGTAAATAAATAGGCACGCCAATATTAAAGGCCCAAAAAACAGAATAAAAATCATAAACCTGATATGGTACAAAATGCTCGGAGAACAAAAAAGTAGAAACTTCTTCTATGTTGTGTTCATGATATTCACAAACACACAGCCATATTCTGAAAAAGCCAAAGACACCACAAACCATATGAAGGGATCTCACCATAACAAACATTTTTCAAAGAAGGGGAAGCTGTCAAACTAGAGGACATAAAATGAAGCTGCAAGGAGTTAAACTTAAAAGCAATGTCAGGAAATACCTTTTCACTGAAAGGATGTTGTATGTCCTCCCAATGGAGGTGGTAGCCAAACAAAAACAGTGACAGAATTCAAAAAGGCATGGGACAGACACAGAAGATAACTGAAGAGCTTACTTGACTCTCCCCTCACCAGTAACCTCACTGGGCTCTTGAAGCTACAAAGAACCACACTCACAGACAATAGGAAGGTTATCAAATACACAATAAATACACACAGTTCTATAGAAAACACATTCACCAAAGCTTTGGGGAGAGGAAACTGAGAGAAGCACGTTCTCCCTGTTTACTCTAACGTACTAGCCATGGGTCACTTTATTTATAAGGCTTTTTTAGATGATACAGCATAATTTCACTTGATCATTATACGTCATGTATGTTTATCATATTGTAGGTCAACTTATTTGGTGTGGGTCAATGTGGAGCCATAAATGGGGTCCAAGACATAATTGTTTACTGTTACATGGCCATTATGAGGAGACATACAGGATTCCACAATATAGAATGACCTAATTGACATAATTGTTTACTACTGATAACTTGATATCTAATCTTGAATACTTCGCGATATCTACTAATTACTAACCCTGAATGTATTTTAGTTAATAACTCTGAGACAGAGAGGCTGGGGTACAACCTGCCCTTTTCTTTATTTATGTAAACCTTCACCTAGTAAGCTAATATATGAGGTTTTATTTCTAAGCATGGTTCTGAACAAAATTAACTCTTTCTCAGTTTTTAGTTATTCTAATAGTGTAGTGTATCCCATACTAATATACATGCTTTCAATACCTACATAGCAAGAGGAAGGAATTAAAGCAAACTTAAATCTATTTTATACTTCAACAAATAGAGGGGATGACCTACATGGAGCAGTGGGTACAACCACTCTGGCCACCTTACTGGGAAGATTAAATGGATCATACTGGTCTTTATCTGCCATCATATGCTATGTTACTCACTAGTATCATTCCTGCAACTTATAGCACACACTAGTAACATAGCATATGATGGCAGATAAAGACCAGTATGATCCATTTAATCTTCCCAGTAAGGTGGCCAGAGTGGTTGTACCCACTGCTCCATGTAGGTCATAGCCTCTATTTGTTGAAGTATAAAATAGATTTAAGTTTGCTTTAATTCCTTCCTCTTGCTATGTAGGTATCTTCTGTGTCTGTCCCATGCCTTTTTGAATTCTGTCACTGTTTTTGTTCGGCTACCACCTCCATCGGGAGGACATACAACATCCTTTCAGTGAAAAGATATTTCCTGACATTGCTTTTAAGTTTAACTCCTTGCAGCTTCATTTTATGTCCTCTAGTTTGACAGCTTCCCCTTCTTTGAAAAATGTTTGAAAAATGCCATCATATGCTATGTTACTAGTGAGTGCTATAAGTTGCAGGAATGATACCTGTGGAGCCCAATTCCAAAAGTGGCATACTTCTACTCCGGTCGCTATTTTATGCAATCTTTGACATATATGTGAGAACAACTTTTTAAATTATCCCCTCTGTGTTGTGGTTAAATGCCATTGAATCAGTGTTGTTTCATGGCAACCGTCTAGATACTTGTCCTAAACTATGTTCTGCCTTCAGTCAGATGGCTGATCGTTAAAAGAGTGGCACCCATAGTTTCTGTTACTGTATCGCCCAATCTCACTGCTGGCCTTCCTCGTTTGCACTGGCCTTCTACCTTGCCAAGCATAATGTCTTTCTCTAATAAACTCTCTCTTCTCATGATGTGTCCAAAGTATGAAAGTCAAAGTCTTGTCATCTGAGCTTCTAAGGAAAGCTTAGGTTTGATTTCCTATAGTACTGACTGGTTTGTTCTTCGGGCAGTCTATGGTATACACAGTATTCATCACCAACATCATAATTCGAAGGCATTGATTTTCATCCTGTCTATTTTTCTCACTGTCCAACTTTTGTATCCATATGACATTATTAAAAATACCATGACTTGAATGAGTCGAATCATTGTATGAAGAGAGACATCTCTGTTCCTGAGAATCTTGTCTAGGTCATTCATAGCCATTCTGCCAAGAGCAATGCATCATCTGATTTCTTGACTGCTTGTTTCTTTTTAAAGCTGTCCACTATTTTCATTTCTTCTCCATCAGCAATGAACTTATTGATTTTGCCATTTGTTAGGATTGTTGCCTTCTTTACATCAAGGTGCAGGCCCATTTTAAGACTATGTTCCTTGATCTTGAGAAGCAAAATGTTTCAGATCATCTTCAGTTTCAGCCTATAATGTGGTATCATCAGCATAGTGAAGGTTGTTGATGAGTCTTTCACCAGTCTTCATATTGTCGCTGTCTTCATACAGTCCTGCTTCTCTGATTTGTTCTGCATATAAATTAAATAGGTAGCGAGAAAGTATGCATCCTTGTTGTACACCTTTGCTGATTTTAAACCATTCTGTTTCTCCTTGTAGCATTTAAACTGTTGCTTCTTGATCAGTGTAAAGATTGTGCAAGAGAACTATCAGGTGTTCTGTTATACCCATGCTTCTTAATGTGGCCCAGAGTTTCTCTTGGTTTACACAGTCAAAAGCCTTGCTGTGGTCAATAAAACACATTAAGATATCCTTTTGGTATTCTTAAGTCCTTTCAAGAAGACATTCACATCCGTGATGATTTTTCTCGTTCCTTGCTCCTTCCTGAGCCCTGCTTGCATTTCAAACAGTTCTCATTCCAGGTATGGTTACAGCATCTGCTGAATAATCTTGAGTAGGATATTGCTGGTATGTGGAATCAAAGTGAGTGTGCGATAATTTCCTCAGTCAGTTGGATCAGCTTTCTTTGGTATCGGTATAAACACGGATCTTTTCCAGTCAGTTGGCCATGATGTTATTTTTCAAATTTCCTGGCAGAGACTTGTAAGTATGGTAACAGCTACGTCAGATTGCTGTAATACTTCAATTGGAATGCCATCAATGCCTGGTGCTTTGTTCTTTCATAAGGCTTTCAATGCTGCTTCAACTACTTTTTTCATCACTAATGGTTCCACATCATAAGGTCCACTTCATCTTTATTTATTTATTTATTTAAAAGGATTTATATACCGCTTTATCCTAGAATCAAAGGGAGGAGTGGTTCAGTGGTTGGGACAGGTTTATATACCGCTTTATCCTAGAATCAAAGGGAGGAGTGTCTGAGTGGTTGGGACAGGTTACCTCAGGCCAGGGGTTCAATTTCCACATGTGGACAAGCAACCTCAGGCCAGAGGGACTGGGGTCTCTAGTCCCATGGCCACTCCTTATGACCTTGGGCAAGCCACTTAACCCTCCATTGCCTCAGGTACACTTAGATTGTGAGCCCTTCAGGAACGTGACAATAAAAAGTACCTGTTAGTATACATGTATACCACACTGATTCTAAAGAGCATGGTATAATAAATAAAACAATAAAAAAAAGCAGATTACAAATCAAAGGTAGGGTGTGTGGGTGAGGGCATGCAGTGGTAATTATAGTGTGTGTGAGTGGCATGGATTTTGATTTCGTGGTAAGCTATATACAGTATGAGCTATGTATATTGACTATTTACACTTTTACATTTTGGTGGGTAGAGAGAGGGGTTGTTGGACAGTTCATGTAATGTCTTTGTAGTGTTCTGTGAAGAGCGTCATTTTGAGCATCTTCCAGAAGTCTTTGAGGTCTGTTGTTGATCTCAGGTTGTTGGGGAGTCAGTTCCAGAGCGGCTAGGGATAGTTCTCTTCTTGAAGTGTCTTGTTTTTGCAATGGCTTTGGGTATGTTGATGGTGTCTGCTGTGCCTTTCTTTCTGGGTCTGTTGCTTGGTTCGGGTCTGATGAGAGGTTTCAGGCTATCTGCTGATATGTTGTGTTTGATTTTGAATGTTTTTAGGAGTACTTTGTAGCAGATGCGGGAGCTCATTGGGAGCAACTGGAGTTGGTTGAGAATGGGGATGATGTGGTCGTGCTTTGTTGATCCGGTTATTATTCACGCGGCTGTGTTTGGGCCACCTGTAAAGGCCTGGTGGCTTGTTTTGAGAGTCTGAGGTAGATGGGGTTGCAGTAGTCTAGGATAGGAGTGATGACAGCTTGACAGACGGTGCGGAAGTGATCCTGTGAGAGGATTGGCTTGAGGCATCTTATGGTTCTCATTTTTAGGTATGCATTACTGGTGGTTTTGGTGATGTGAGATTGAAGGTTTAGATCTTTGTCAAGTGTCAAACCGAGATACTTTATTTCATGTTTTATTGCTATATTGGTGTTGTTCAGCTTGATGATAGGAGGAGGAGTGAAAGCAGAGTTTCTGGTGACTATTAGCACTTCTGTTTTGTTGTAGTTTATGGTTAAGTTGTTTTCCAGTAGCCAGCTAGTCATTTGTTGCAGGCAGTTGGCTATGCTGGAGTAGTCTGGGTTGTCAAGGTTGATGGGGGTGTATATCATGATGTCGTCTGTGTAGACAGTACGTATATTGTATTTTGTTTATCATATAATAACTCTGTATATTCTTTCCACATTTACTTGATCTTTTCAGCATCATTCAACATGAATCCTTGAGCATCTTGTCACATTCCAATTTGAGGCTGGAATTTTTTCTTTAACTCTCATAGCTTTAGGAAAGCCGATCTTTTTCTTCCTCTAATAGTTTCTGATTCTTTTCCTTGCATGCTTCATTGTAGTACTTCTCCTTGTCTTGTCTTGTACATTGGAAATCTCTGTTGAGTTATGCGATTGCCTCTCTTTCGCCTCTGGCTTTAGCTTCCCTGCTTTTCTGAGCAATTTTCAGAGTTTCTTCGGTCATCCATTTTGGCTGTTTTTGCTTTTTTACCTTTTATAGAGACTTCTCACTTTCTTCCAACACAACTCTTCTGGAGCTCTGTCATTTGTATCTAAAGCAGCAAATTAATTTTGCATGCAGTGTTTAAATTCTGGTGATATATTCTCAAAGTCATATTTTGCTACATTCATGAGTGGCTTACTTTTTTTCAACTTTAGTACTAGTAGTTTGTGTTCTGTACCACAGTCAGCTCCAGGTTTTGTCTTTTTTTATGTTATAGAGCTTTTCCATTATTGACTTCCACATTCTCCATGTGGTCAATTTGATTTTTATACAATCCATTGGGTGAAGTCCATGTGTACAGTTACTGCTTGTGTTGCTAGAAGAAGGTGTTTGAGATGACTAGATCATAGGTCTTGCAGAATTTGATAAGTCTTTCTCTAGCTTCATTTCTGTTGTCAAGTACATATTTTCCAACCACTTTTCTTTCTTCTTTGTTGCCAACTTTATTATTCCAGTCACCCATGACTATCAGGATATTCTGTTTGCATGTTCTGTCAATTTCAGCTTGCACTTGTTCGTAGAACTCATCAACTTCATCCTTCTTTACATCTGTTGCTGGGGCATATACTCAAATCACAGTTGTATTGATCGGCATTCCTCATAGATAAATAGAAATTAAGCGTTCACCGATTACATTGTATTTCATTACAGTTCTTGCAAGTTTCTTCTTAATTATAAATGAAACGCCATTTCTTTGTCTTACATTTCCAGCATAGTAGACCATGTGATCATCAGATGCAAAGTGCCCGATGCCAGTCCATTTCAGTTTGCTGACACTCAATAGATGGAGTTAACACACTCCATTTCATTTTTGACCATCTCCAACTTCCCTTGGGTTCATGCTTCATTCATTCCATGTCCCAATATGTAATATGTAAGATATCTTTGTAGCTTATGACTATACTTTCATGTGCAGCTACATCAACAGTCAGACATCCCAAGGGCTTTGATCCAACCACAAACATGCTGGCTTTACTCTGAAAACTCTTCAGATCTTTCCATTAGCCAGTTAAGTGCCTTCAGACCCGGGGTTCTCATTTCCCAACACTATAGTGCAATTTGTTTTGTTGTGACTATCCATTGGGTTTGCTTGGCAAGATACAGAAGTAGATTACCAGGCCTTTCTTCCATGCAGTTTAATTCTAGTATTGTTGTTGTCACAGAAACATGATCCCTCATTGCCAACACTGTCCCATTCTGCTGCTGCTGCCCGGATGGGCGGTTTGTCTTTCTCTGGCACCTCAGCTGAGATCTATCCATCTTGGGAGACCCTTGTCAATGGTTAAGCTACCGACCGCTTAGCCATCAGCATCACTGATGCACACAAGCCCTCACAGCATGAAAAGCTGAAAACCAAGTGAGGACCCCTCTGGGTTAGTACAGAGACATTTTTGAGCTGTACAGATCACATTCAAAGGAACAACAGGGTGGATGAACAGCTGTTTTGAGGCACAACATATTGCCATCAATGCTGAGATATGACTCTGTTTGAACTGATTCACAAATGTATGGCGACTCTGATGCCACTGTTTTCTCTCTTTTTCCCCTGTGCCATCACATTTATTTATGAAATATTTACAAACATTGTTCCCAAGAAAGGGGCCACCTCAACCACCGAACAACAAAATAATTAAAAATGCAAAATATAACGAGGATAATTTTATAACAGACTGTCTAACTTTGAAAATTCCTCAGTGGGAAGTAAACATATACATTTATACCTCCTATTTCATTTATTATTATGTTCAGAATCATAAGGAAAGGAAGGATATTACAATACCTCTGTATCATTCCATGGTGGAATTAGAAAAGGTACAGAGAAGAGGCACCAAAATGGTAAGAGGATGGAAAGATACCCCTACGAGGAAAGGCTCAAAAGGTTAGGGCTTTTCAACTTGGAAAAGAGACTGCTGAGGGGAGACATGACAGATGTTAATATATTAATGAATGGAGTAGAACGGGTAAACGTAGATTGGTTGTGTACGCCATCAAAAAGTAGAAAGACTAGGGAACACACAATGAAGCTAGAATGTAACCCATTTAAGACTAATAAGAAAAATATTTTTTTTTTCACTCAGTGTGTAATCAAACTATGGAATTCATTACTGGAGGATGTAGGGAAGGCTGTTAGTGTAGCTGGGTTTAAAAAAAAGTTTGGACAAGTTCCTGGAGGAAAGTTCCATAAAACAGTATTATAGAGGACCCTTTGCACCTTTTGAGAACCTGACAGATACTTATGACCTGGATTGGTCACTGCTGGAAACAGGATACTGTGCTTGATGGACCTTGGTTTGACATACAACTTTCCCCCTTCTTTCACATGAATACATGCAAATGTTATGTATCCCTGCCTCTGCTAATGTCAATAAATGTATATACATACAGGGGGTCATTCCAAGCCATGAATAGTGGGGATGGATGTCCATCTCTTCTATTCTTGCCCTTTCCTGGCCCCATCCTCCTTTCCCACACCTTGTACGGGGAAGTTAGATGGGGTGGGAAAGGGGAGGATCGGAGGCGGCATTAGGGTGGGCAGTGGGTGTTCGCCCGCCCCGGACGTACAGGGCCAATTCTAATGTCGGCCCTGTATGTCCAGGGCTGGCAACTTGAACGGGCAACTGATGTGGCGGGATTGGCAGGCCTGGGCATGGCAGAGGCGGTAGGGATGGAAAGCATGCCCTGCAGCTCGACTCTAGCCCTGGGAGGCCAGATCAGGCATCAGGCTGCGGGGGAAAGCAATTTGGAGGCCAACAGCCATGGATCATGGCTTTTAAATGGAGACATGGTGCCTTGGCAACCAGACACCATGGATCCATTTAAAAGTCCTGACTGAGTTAGTCGGGGAAGGTCTATACATGTATCTTGGGTCCGAGTCTGCACACAAAGGGCTATTCATGATTCTGATCCCATGGGGCTGGACGTGTCCCGTGGGATCAGACTCATGATAACCTGTGTATGTCTGGTTCTGGCTTCTACGTCCGCACTGTAATCGGGCCCACAGTGTATTTCATATTCTGCTAATTGTTAGGGATGTGCAGTCATTTGAAATGACATAAGAAATTTCAGCTCCATCTTGAACTCATTTTATTGCTGGTCACTGACTAATACTTCAGCTTATCCTCCATATATTAAACTACTTTGTTGATTCTCACTTGACTGTCACCCAACAAATTACTTTAGCAACTAAAGCCTATTTCTGCTTTCTACATCTAATTAGATCTATTACACTATTTCTGGATAGAAAGGCTTTGTTGATCTTATTACAGGTAGACTGGACTATTGCAATTCATTGTACATTATAATGGGCTCTCTCAACATAATCTGACACGTTTGCAATTTATTCAAAATACAGCAATAAAGCTCTTCTCCTATGGTACTACTTATAAACAAACACTGGTCATTTTTTGCCTATAGACTTAAATTTAAGATAGTATTGCCAACTTTTAAGAACCTTTGCTCTAGTCATTCTCATTACCTGTCCATTTAATGTACTTCTTCCTTATACTCCGTAGGTGTTCCAAGATCCCAGAACAAACATTCACTTATTCTTCTCAAGCCTAACCAAGCCAGACTTGAATCCACTAGTCACACTGCATTCTATTTCTTGGCCCCATATAATTGGAGTGGAGGAGTGGCCTAGTGGTTGGGGCAAGGTACTTCAGGTCAGAAGGTTGAGAGTTCAAATCCCACTAGAGGACAGCAAACCTTGGGCCAGAAGGACTGGGTTTCTAGTCCCACAGGTGCTCCTTGTGGTCTTGGGCAAAACACTTAACCCTCCATAGCCCATGCTCCCTGTAAAATAGTTATCTCCAAGTTATAATGCCCTGTTCAATATAAACTACACTGATGCAGAATAGCACAGTATATAAGAAAAAATAAATAAGTTAGAATTCTTTAATATAACACATCCATTTCAAGAGCTAAAACCACCCTTAAAACCTATTTCTCCATTGCCTTCCATTATACTTAGAAACATAGAAATATGATGACAGAAAAAGACCACATAGCCTATCTATTCTGTCCTTCCATATCAAAAACTACAACAGTCCCTTTTTTTTCCCTTTAGAGACCCTCTGTGTTTGTCCCATGCTTTTTTAAATTCAGATACTGTCCTCATCTCTACCACCTCCACTGGGAGACTACTCCACGGATCCACCACTCTTTCCATAAAGAAATATTTCCACATATCACTCCTGAATCTATCCCCCTTCACCCTCATCCCATGTCCCCTCGTAGCAGAACTTGCTTTCAATTGAAAGAGGCTCTCCCCCTGTACATTTATGCCACGGAGGTATTTGAACATCTCAGTCATATCACCTCTATCCCACCTTTCCTCTAAGGTGTACATATTAAGATCCTTAAGTCTGTCCTCATATGCTTTATAATGAAGGCCACTAACCATTTTAGTCGCCACCCTCTGTACTGACTCCATCCTGTTCACATCCTTTTGAAGGTGCGGTCTCCAGAATTGCATACTATACTCCAAAAGAGGTCGCACCAAAGACTTATACAGAGGCACCATCACCTCCCTTTTTCTGCTAACCATTCCTCTCCATATGCACCCAAGCATCCTTCTAGCTTTTGCTGTCAACTTTTCTACCTGTTTAGCTACTTTAATATCATCAGACACAACCACTCCTAGGTCCCGCTCTTCGTTGGTGGACAAAAGTACTTCACCCCCTATACTATATTTCTCCCTTGAATTGCTGCAGCCCAAATGCATGACCTTACATTTTTTAACATTAAATTCCAGCTGCCAAATTCTAGACCATTTTTCAAGCTTAGCTAGATCCCTCATCATGTTATCTACACCTTCCTGGGTGTCTACTCTATTGCAGAGTTTGGTATCATCCGCAAAGAGGCAAACCTTACCCGACAGCCCTTCCGTTATATCACTAACAAAGATGTTAAAAAGAATCGGACCAAGGACAGATCCCTGGGGCACACCACAGGTAACCTCCTTCTCCTCAGAGCGAGCTCCATTTACCTCTACCCTTTGTCGCCTCCCACACAACCAATTTCTAACACAAGCAGTAATTTTAGGGTCCATCCCTAGAGTGTTCAGTTTGTTTATAAGTTGCCTGTGAGGAACAGTATCAAAGGCTTTACTGAAATCTAAATACACCACATCTAGGGCTCTCCCTTGGTCCAACTCCCTGGTAACCCAGTTAAAGAAATCAATCAGATTTGTCTGACAGGACCTGCCTCTGGTGAATCCATGCTGCCTCGGATCCTGTAATCCGCTGGACTCCAGAAAACTCACTAATTTCTCTTTCAGCAGTGTTTCCAGTAATTTACTCACCACCGAAGTTAAACTAACCGGCCTGTAGTTTTCAACTACATCCTTACTTCCGCTTTTCTGTAAAGGCACCACATGATCCTCTCTCCAGTCCTTTGGCACCACTTCCGACTCCAACGAGGCATTGAAAAGGTCAGTCAGAGGAGCTGCTAGAACGTCCCCAAGTTCCCTCAGTATTCTAGGGTGTATACCATCCGGTCCCATCACTTTGTCTACTTTAAGTTGAGCTAGTTTCTCGTGAACACAGTCTTCTGAGAATTGTTCAAGATGTCCCTCACTTCTGTTTCTGTTTGAGGGTGTTTTCTGTGGTCCTCTTCCTGGTTCTTCATCTGTGAACACTGAACAGAAATATTTGTTAAGCAATTTAGCTTGATCCTCATCAGCTTCTACATATTCCTCCCCTTCACCCTCGAGTCTGACAATACCACTTTGCCCTTCCTCTTCTCACTAACATATCTGAAAAATGTCTTATCTCCCCATTTTATTGCATTAACTATTTACTCCTCTTTTTGAATCTTTGCTTTCCTGACTACTTTGCTAGCTTCTCTAAGTTTTTCCAAATATAGATGCCTGTCTTCCTCTCTCTGTGATCTCTTACATTTCATGAAGACCTCCCTTTTTTTCTTCACATTTTAAGCTACTTCTTTTGAAAGCCATAGCGGTCTCCTTTTCCTTTTACCTTTATTTACCATTTTAACAAAAAGGTTGGTTGCCCTTAAAATATCACCTTTCAGTTTTGCCCATTGTTTTTCTATATCCCCCAGCTGTTCCCATCCCCTAATGATTCCTGGAGTTATTGGCACATCTGGCAAAGTTAGTCTTCCTAAAGTCTAAGACCCTCACCTTTGAATGGATTCCATCAGTCTTAATACTGAACCACACCATCTCTTGATCACTGGATGCAAAATGATCTCCCGCTATAACATCAGAAACACTTTCACCATTGGTAACCACCAAGTACAGTATGGCTCCTTTCCATGTGGGGTCTGTTACCAGTTGCCTGTAGAGTTCTCCCTGTAGAGAATCCAGGATCTCTTTATTTTTAGATGATACTGCAGCAGGAATGTGCCAATCAACATCTGGCATATTGAAATCCCCTATCAGTACCACTTTTCCTTTCCTAGCAATGTTGCATATGTCTTCAATTAACTCTCCATCCACCTCTTCCTCTTGTGAGGGAGGTCTGTATATCATGCCAATGCAAATAGACTTCTCTTTCCCTTTTCTAGTTTAACCCACAATTCCTCCTCTATCCCTTTTAAGTTCTGTAATTCCAAAGCTTTAATAGTATTTTTATACATATAGTGCCACTCCTCCTTCCCTTCTTCCCACCCTGTCCTTTCTGAATACAGAATAGCCTGGTATAGTTACATCCCAGTCATGGTTTTCTGTGAACCATGTTTCTGTAACTGCCACTAAATCCAAGTCGGCCACTCCCATCAAAGCTTCAACATCAGAGATCTTATTTCCCATGCTACGGGCATTTATACACACTGCTTTCCATATGTTACCACTTTTACCCATTTCCATAAAGGTATTTAATGTATCACTTACCTGGGGGCTTTCTTCACCCATACCCAACGAATTTATTTTAAAGCCCTCTTCAGTAGATTAGCCAGTCTACTACTGAAGACGTGTCGACCTTTCTTGGACAGATGGACGCCATCTCTGCTCTGCAACCCTTGGATCAGCATCCCCTGGTCCAGGAAGCCAAAACGCTCTCGATGACACCATCCACGCCGCCATGCATTCATCTCCAGGGCCATCTCATTTATCAACTCATGGGGCCATGACATTGCACTAGCACATGGACTGTTATTTTTTTTAGCTATTTTTGTTTTATTCTATGTTTTTATATTGCTTCTTTTTTGTATTTTATTTTTTTCTCTTGTTTTTATCTGATTAGATTAATTATATTAGTATTAGTATTTATCATTTTTTATATCTTTGCAGTTTTATAAAAAAAAGTTGCAAACACCCCGATGCCTGCTGAAGGTGGTATAGAAAGTTTAAAATAAAACACAAACATATATTGATTCATGCCATTTTCAAATGAAAACAGAAGAAAAAAGCCTGGAAATTTCATCATTTCCTGTGTCTCTTGTTAATAGTATTGCACACTATCACTCAATAGTATGCACTATTAAGCAATATTGCTTTCTATTGGGTGATAGGGTGTGCTATTAATGCATTTACCCCAAAATGAAAGTTAAAAATATAAACAAAAAGCAAAGAAAAATCCTCTAAACATGGGAAACTTAACAAAATGAAAATCTTTGTCTGTACCTCACTACTAAATATTTATAGAAACACTTTTTACTTTAATTACATTCCATTATTTCTTTAGATATATGTGATTAATTTACTGTAATATTACTTTCTAATCATTTACTATTTCCTTAATTATTCACTTCAAAATACTGCAGAGGTCCACAATGCACCAAGTGGATGCATTGATGCTCTATACGTCAATAAAGTCCTTTATGGACTAACTCCCTTCTGATAATGATGCTGCAAAAGTTTTTAAAAACTGCACACAAGAGAAGATATATTTATTTAACCAGTTTTTATACTGCCTTATTCTTCAATCAAAGCAATTTTACATTATGTAATTACTACAAACAGGTACTGGATATATTCTCTTATCCCCAAAGGGCTCACAATCTATGTATGTGTACCTGAGGCAACAGAAGGTTAAGTGGGTTGCCCAAGACCACAGGAGGGCCTACAGGACTAGAAACACCAGTCCCTCTGGCTGGAGATTGCTGTCCCCAGGTGGGACTTGAACCCCTGGCCTGAAGTACCGTGTCCTAACCACTAGGCCACTCCTCCCTCCTTTAAGCAATAGAAGATGTAGAATAGAGTCTTTTGACTCAAAAATAAAAATAAAAATCCTGGGACTTTCGGTTAGCAATGATTAAAAACATATCAGTTAAAGGAGTTTGATCTATAATCACTGGTGATTTAATATCACTCTCATCAGTTTTTCTTCTTTTAAAATCTCTAAATTGTTTGTATGAACATGCCTACAAAAATAATCCTTGACATTACTTATTTTTCACAGATGCAGATAACTGCATGAAGTGTCCTGAAGATCAGTGGCCCAGTGAGAAGAAGGATACATGTCTCCCCAGAGTGACAGAATTCCTGTCCTATGACGATCCCTTGGGTGCAGCTTTGGCTTCCATTGCTATTCTCTTATCCATCACCACGGCTATAGTGCTGAGAATTTTTATTAAATACCAGGATACCCCTGTGGTGAAAGCCAATAACCGGGATCTCAGCTACATCCTCCTCATCTCCCTCATGCTGTCTTTCCTCTGCTCCTTGGTGTTCATTGGTCAAGCTGGAAGAGTGACCTGTTTACTACGACAAGTGTCCTTTGGAATTATTTTTACCATTGCTGTTTCTTCTGTACTGGCAAAAACCATCACAGTTCTCATCGCCTTCAGTGCTACCAAGCCTAGAAGCATATTGAGCAAGTGGGTTGGGACAAAAGTCTCAAGCTATCTAGTTCTTCTATGTTCCTCAGGAGAAGTTGTGATTTGCACTGTGTGGCTGCTCATCTCTCCTCCATTCCCTGAATATGACACACAGTCTAGAGTTGGGAAAATGATACTACAGTGTAATGAGGGGTCCACCATTGCATTTTATAGTGTGATTGGGTACATGGGCGTTTTGGCTCTTCTGAACTTCATTGTGGCTTTCCTAGTAAGAAAGCTGCCTGACAGTTTCAATGAGGCCCAGTATATCACTTTCAGCATGCTGGTGTTCTGCAGTGTTTGGGTGTCCTTCATCCCAGCGTACCTGAGCACCAAAGGCAAATACATGGTAGCTGTGGAGATATTTGCCATCCTGGCTTCCAGTGCTGGACTGCTGAGCTGTATATTCATTCCCAAGTGCTACATTATTTTGCTTAGGCCTAACCTGAACACCAGAGGACATTTAATTAGTAAACAAAATCCTAAAAAGATCAAAAGAGTAAGAACCTCTATCTGATTTTTCCAATCCTTAATGCACAAATCAGAATTGTTGAAAGCAATTGAATTTCACATTCTGCACATCTGTATGTTTTGCTGCATGGGCAATAGTCTTTTGGGTTGAGAGAAAGTGGAGAATTGAGTGAGAGTGTAGAATATTCAGCAAAGATGGTAACTTGAGTTAACAATCATTGTAGCCCCAGTAAAGCCAATCCAGATACATTGTTAGAAGAAAACTCCAGTTTCCTGTCCTTCGGTGACTAGTGGGGTTAAAGAGTCCAGGCAGATTGTTGACTAGAAGAGTGATCTGAAAATCTGGACTAATAGTTGACTATCTGAAAGTTAACTGTTTTAATTTAGATGTAAGCTTTTATTTAATTTTAAGTATTATGCATTTTTCTTTTGCCAATTTATGCATTGTCTCTATTCCCCTGCATTGACTTTGAATCCCTTCCATTAATCCTCTGTATCCTCATTTAAACCTAATAAAAAATAGAAAATACAAGAAAAATTACTATCAAGTGATCTATACTCATGTTTTATTTATTTATTTATATTCTCTTATATACCGCGCTATTCTGCATCAGTGTGGTTTACATTGAACAAACTGAAATTACATTGAACAGGGCATTATAACTTGGAGATAACTATTTTACAGGGAACATGGGCTATGGAGTGTTAAGTGGCTTGCCCAAGACCACAAGGAGCACTTGTGGGACTAGAATGGTAATCTGTTTTTACTCTTTTCAAACATATCAATGGAAACTTATGAAAGACAAAAAACTTTCAATAAAATAAATTTCTGAAAAAATATTAGTTCTGGATTTGAAATCATTACTAATTTATATGAAGTGGAATTTTAGAAAGAACATGGGCAGTTTCTCTAAATGGGCTAGTTTTGCGCATACCATGACACTAATGATCCTCACTTCTTAGCCAGGGTATGTGAAGTATGATCTCAATCTCTCAAATTTACTGCTAATGCTCAGCATAGTATTTGCATCGTGAAAAGAGAGCTTCCTTTGGGAGTTCTTAATATGTAACATGTATGGGTAGTTTGTCAAGAAGTGCTTAGAAATTCTTTTTTTATCAAGGCCAGTGGTTTTCAATAAAATGGGAAATATTTCTGTATCTTTCTGACACATTTTCTTGGTCTCTGATTACATTTCTTGGTGCTTCATTATCTTCTGCCTCTTCATATGATTCACAGATTAATCACTTGGAATCAACACCTCTATTATTAATGCCATTCTGATAGTTGTTTTCTCCTTCACCACAATATTTGGTTTCCTTGCATCCAGTCTCTTATAAATCAGAATGGAAATGTTCTCTGTAATTCTCTTAGGGTCATGATCCTACAGTGATGCTGTAGTGTTTACAGAGTTTCCAGTGAATAAGGCATGCTACTTTGTTGTGCCTTTCTGTATATGTGCAATCTGGGATGTCCAAGCTAAAATGTCCCCAACAAAAGGCCACACATGTAAGTTCAGACACAATTTTTGAAACATATGTGCTCACCATGGACATCCTTGGGGACTTCTAAACAAACATCCCTATAATGGTATTCTAGACCAAGGATGCACCCCACTGTCAGTTCCATGAGCAGAGATAGTCAGCATCACTATAACCAGAAAACATGCTTTCCCTTTTCCTATCAATTATCTTTATGAATGTGGAAGGTACTGGAGTTATTAGAGTGCCATCTTCTTTACTCCCTCCAGATGCTTCACTGGCAAAACAAATATTTGTCTGCTTCTATGCATTCCCTGCAACAGGTGTAGACTAGGATGAGGGTAGAGCCATGTGGGACAGTTCTGAAATAAGGTGCACACATCTAAAGTCTTTGGAATGCCCCAGACACGCCTCTGCCATTTCCCTATAAGGACATGCTCGTACTTGGGGTGTCATTCAATTCACAGAGATTTCCCTGAACCCAATGCAGATTTTCAGACATCCAAATCATAAATAAGGCTTTTCAAATGACCCCCAATGTTTTTAAGATACGTGGCATCACTGCTATCAGACTATGAATTTCTGTGTTCTGCTTACAGACAATGAAATATATACAAATCTGAGAATCTATGATCACTGCATGTTACTTATATTAACCAAACAAAAGGTTTCAGAATCTACAGATTACCCAAACTTTCTACAGTGTAAGATTTTGGTATTAGAAAATTAACATTTCCGCTGTATAGTTAAAACATGAAGGTCTGTTTCCATGATCCTCCTTGTCTTGAGAAACTGAAGCAGCACTGAGAAGGAGAGAGAGATGCAGAACTGGAAATGTCGCTGCTTTTAATGACAGCACGTAAGAGAAAGTGTTTAAGCTTGCTAGCTCAATCTGGTAATAGAATTAAATAATTCTATGCATTTTGGGATCATGTTTCTCAATATATGCATTTATTTATTTAACAGTTTTTATATATTGCTTTATCATTTCAATCAAAGTGGTTTACATTGTAATTTAAACTTGGTAATGTACACTGAACAGGGACATTGATAACTTGGATTTTCTTCTGAGCACAGAAGACTTAAGTGACTAGCCCAAGGCCACAAGGAGTGCTAGTGGGAATCAAACTCTAGTTTTGTGGTTCCCAAACCAGTGCTCTAACCACTAGGCTACACCTCTACCCTACTAAATTTGATGGCTGTCTAGCTACTTTTCTCCATAACAAAAAATAAAAGCAAGAGGCATGTTTACTAAAGCATGGTAGCTGGGAGCATGGGATTTATCATGGGGCTAGCACCAGTTTTGGTCCTGAGGTTGTCTGGAGTGCACTGACTGTAAATCCGCTATGCTACCTGAGCAGTGCATGGTTAGGTGGAGCTGGGGTGGAGTTTGGCATACAGTGGGCGGTAGCAGCCAATTGCTGCGTCTGTGCTAATGGTACAATTCAGGCACAAAGACACTACTAGCATTTATTTTATTATTATTTCTTTATTTATTACAATCTTTTATATACCGCGCTATTTGGTATCAGCGCGGTTCACATACAACAACATCAACAGAATAACAGGCTATTCCGTGTTTACAGCAAACAGGTATATAAACTTGGGTAACATAAGGTTAACTTATTACAAACATGATAAAAACCAGCACATAAACAGTTATCAACAAGTACCAATGGGATTTTATTGTAAGAAGACAAGAGACAGTGACAATTCAGTCTCAGTTTCTTAGTTAGGGACACAAACTGAATCTTGTGGTTTCAGTAGGAACAGAGATTTATTCCATACTTTTGGATATAATATTCTTTACTGGAACATCGTAAAAATGAATCATAGATACTCATGAGTCATCGAGACTGAAAAAGGAGAATTTGGTGTCTCTAAATTTCACTTTTGAAAAGTTTTTATATTGATCCATGAAAAGACATATGCACAACACATTTAGATTATTTTATGGTAGTCTACTAAAAGATCTCACAACTCCAGAGAGTTTACTTTATTTCATAGCTTGGATGGTAATGACATGCTGTGCCCAATATCCCTAAGTTCTATGATGATGCTTAGGAAAACCCCTAGCCCAATGTATTTGAGCTATATTCCAAAATAGCAGTCCAAACTGGCACCAGTTTCAGCACTCCGCTTGTTCCTATGCTCCCACTGTAGGTTGGGTTTAAAATCCCATCTCAGAACAGTTCATTATCAATCAAAAAATACAGAAGCCTTGTCCAAAAAGTAGTCTTTCTGGGCTTCAAAGCAGCCTTCTTGATTTAATTCTAATGAGTCACAATTCATATTCTTTGTACCTAGCTTCTGAACTGGGTCACTACCACTGAAGTTACTACAACACTTGGATCCAAAAATAAAAGAGTTCTCTTCAAACTTGGTTTAACCAACACCGCCCAGGTTAGTCAAAAGCCTCTTCAAGCATAAAAGCAAGGGTTAATCAAAGTAAAAAAAATATAAAGCAAGTTTTTACCTTTTCTTGGATAGGCAGGAAGCTCTTGTGTTGCTATTGTATCTGCTCCAGATGCCGTTTCCTTTCTTAGGCTGCTGCTTGTGCATATTTTATTATTTGGCTCCTCCATTGTTCTTTAGCAACTTTACCTTTGTGTTCTTTTCTTTCAGCACCTCCTTCTTTTGTATGTAATTGCTTTTGCATCTTATCTACATACCTTTTTTTCCTGTTCAGAGTTTTTTATTCTTTTCCAGCTCTCTGTTGTATTCAGCACTTCAGAATGATCATCGCTACACTTATCCAGATAGCAGGGATATTCAGCCACTATCCAGACTGGCCATTTGGATAAATTTAGCACAGGCTTTATGCTTCCCTGCATTTATCTGGACAACTTATCTTGGAGCAGATGAATATCACTGCCACCTCGGCCTACACTCTGACCCTATTCCTCCCCGGCACTATCCAGATAATACCAAGATGGTCTATAGGTATTCTCAGCAACACTATTCATATAGAGGCTGATTCCAATAGGTGCACACCTGGGCCGTGGGTATGGCTAAAACTTGGATCAGATTCCGCAACCATGTGATCTGTACAAACCTGTGATTGTGGAATTGAGCAGATAGACAGCCCAGAGTGCACCCAATTCCCTGGAGGGAGACGTCTCAGAGGCTGCTCATCCCTGATGCACAATGATCCGACTGGTGTGCCAGTGGTGTCCCATTGCATGGCACCAACATGCCCAGCCAGCAGCATGGAATTGCCTGTCCTACAGTGGCCCGCACACAATGCTATTGGGCTGTCAGTTGAGGCCCGCAAGGGCAGGCTATGCCAGTGGGCTCCATCCTTCACCACTGCCAGTGGGTGCGGGTGGCTGCAGCCCGCCAATGCTGATGTGGCCTACACCTATTCCACCCTCAAGGTGAAATTGGCTGCCCAGACATGTTGGTAGTGGGATATATACTGAGGCCCCTTCCCACCCTCATCCACCGCTCCCCATACAAACACTATGCAAGGGGGGGGGGGTGCTGGCAATGGAATAGGGCTGAGGTGCTGTTTGTGGATTGGAATGCCCCCCATAGTGTTCCTGAAAATACCCAGATACTGATGCCTAAGGCAAATATCTGGCTAACAGCTGGATATAGCCTTTGAATATTAGGCCCCTAGTCTTGTGTAAACACTTCTATAGGAATTATATGTGGAATTCTTTTAGAAGTGATAGACGGTGATTTAGTGTCTCTCTTCTGTGGCCACCTTCTATTTCTCCTTATCCTCTACTCCATATTCTTTCCTCCATCTCCAGGTCTCATATGTCCAGTTAGGCTAATCCTTCATAGACGTCTGGTATAAGAGGCGACGGGTGGATAATCTTCCCAGAACCCAGGCTGGCAGGGAGGAGCAGGAATGGGAGCCTGCAGCAAGGACACTTTAGGCTGAGAACAGGACAGGCACTCAACTGGTGACTGAGACAGGAGCTAAGATGAATTTTTAAGTTTGCTGCTCCTGCTAATTCCCCACCTCTGGCTTTAATGGTCCTGGACAACTGAATGAGTCCATCAGCAGCCAGAGTTGGGGGTAAGGGTATGTAGAGGAGGGGAGAGGCGGGGAGGGAGCACGAGAAATGTTTTGAAGAGCTGTGAAGCTTTGCTATCCATAAGAACATAAGAAATGCCATACTGGGTCAGACCAAGGTCCATCAAGCCCAGTATCCTGTTTCCAACAGTGGCCAATCTAGGTCATAAGTAACTCACAGTTTCCCAAAAAGATACAGGTTCCGTAATTTATTTATTTATTTATTTTATTTATTTAACATTTCTTCTATACCGCGCTATTACAATCAGTGCGGTGTACATTGAACAAGAAACATACCTGATTGTGAAAACATGGGTTTAAATGTACCCAAGTTTCTGGCATCAGGATCACAGACATAACCATCGAGGCACTTCCAACATCTTGTTCCACAGGCTTGTGCATGTATCCAGCTTGAGATGTGCGGACGGATACAGACACGGGCCACAGAGTAAAGCAGAGAAATACATCTCCGACAATAGTAAAACAATGATCAGATTTTGGACATGCCCATGCTCACGGTATTCTGCAAAGTTGCAAGTGTCCGATCATGCCCATCTGCAGGCCAGCCACGCCTCCGCTATTAAAACGTACGTCTCCTCTTCCCCACTGTTAAAACGTGCATCTTTTAAGCAGCTCTGCTCACTGACAGTAGGTTGTTGATGCCAACAAGACATAAATACTGATTATGAATGCACAGTGATGCAAACTAGACCATATTCTAGTCCCCTACATGGCCAGGGCAGTACTAGGTAATCCCAGTGCACTCCCAGATAGTGTAAGAGAATGTAAACTTGAATATTTATGACTGCACATACTCTATAGCAAATGGTACTTGGCATTATAAAAAGGATTCAGTGAGGACTGCATACCAAACACACATTTTCACTTGCTGTCACAAAAGACATATTTCTGTGAAACAGAAGCTCAGCACTTATAGATATATGTTGGTATACTATAAAAGCATGTGGTGCAAGACTACATAACTGATCCTTCATTCTCACTCAGACAAACCTTTGTTGCAGACCCACCCATGACTCTCTCAGTATCTGTGTGTAAAAGGTCACATCATGTTATGTTAGGCTGTTCCTATCCTCTCTATACTGTCCTATCTGCACTATGAAGTTTTTTTTTTTCTTCTTTTTTAATTACTGTACAGAGCATAGACTGCTATGCAATGTTGTGGTATAGCAAATAAGATATAACCAGAACCATGTTGAAGGAACTCTCCAATGGTCCTGCAAGTGGTTGAGCAGTCAGCTTCACAATGACACCATACACTCACAGCTTGACTAAAAAACCAAGAAATTCTTCCTGCTCCAGTATATCCACAAGTGAGGAGAGTACAGGGAATGGCAGTGATGAAACTGAGGAGCCAGTGGGTAGAAATAAGGTACCAAGTATGCTTGTCATGTTGGATAATATTCTACCGATGTTAGGCAGGGCTCAGAAGCTGCAAGCACAGAAAAGCCTCATCTTCACTTGCAGTGATCAACTCTTAAAGCCACCTCAGCAACTTGATCTAGGACATTTACAACAGAACGTTCTGCATAAACTCAAAGAAGGGAGAAGCTACAGATGTTAATGTATATCGATGCAATCTAGTGGCTCATTGTTACATCTCACTGTTTTCCTATTTCTTTGTTATTGTCACCTTTGATGATCTGATGTAATGCATCATGGTTCCAGTGCTTTAGCTGTGATCAGTTTGTCTTTACTTCTATCTCTGAAACAATAACTGTACCCACCATCCACTTATCTTTAAATGGTGACTAAGTAACTGGATTATGGCCCCATACTTTACAAGTATACCTTTAAAATGCTATACACCGGGGGTGCTTATAAACTCGAACCAGAATGGCTGCCTGACTCGGGAGCTCCCTTCTTGACCGGCCCTCTGATGGGGGAATGCTGTTTCTATTGATCATGGCAGCACTAAAAATATCAAAATGGTCTCCACAAAGTTCTAGCCTTACCAGCTCGCTCCTTTCATTCTGCTCCACATCCCCCTGGGTAGACTACTGCCAATTGGGAGGGCATCTGTGGCCTGCAGAAGGAAGGCACGCATGTTCTGCACTTCACTGGAGCCCCAGTCCAAATGCCACTGTAACTGTAGGCTGGAATAGAAAAGGACCCCTGTTATGTTTTTTTGAAGGAGTGAATAAACAGGTGGACAAAGGTGAGTCGGTTGATATTGTGTATCTGGACTTTCAGAAAGCCTTTGACAAGGTCCCTCATGAGAGACTTTTGGCAAAACTAAAGAGTCATGGGATAGGAGGCAGTGTACTACTGTGGATCAGGAACTGGTTAAAAGATAGAAAGCAGAGGGTAGGACTAAATGGCCAATTTTCCCAATGGAGAAAGGTGAATAGTGGTGTACCCCAGGGATCTGTGCTGGGTCCGCTGCTTTTTGACATATTCATAAATGACCTGGAAAGTGGAATAACGAGTGAGGTTATCAAATTTGCTGATGACACAAAACTATTTAAAGTTGTTAAAACCCAGGAGGATTGTGGAAAATTGCAAGAGGATCTTGATAAATTGGAAGACTGGGCATCAAAATGGCAGATGAAATTTAATGTGGAGAAGTGCAAGGTTATGCACCTAGGGAAGAACAACCCAAACTATGGTTACACGATGCAAGGTTCCACATTAGGAACCACCACCCAAGAAAAAGATTTAGGCGTCCTTGTGGATACCATGTTAAAACCCTCGGCCCAGTGTGCAGCGGCGGCCAAGAGAGCAAATAGAATGCTAGGTATGATAAGGAAAGGAATGGAAAATAAAACAAAAGATATTATAATGCCTCTATATCGTTCCATGGTGAGACCGCACCTTGAATATTGTGTGCAATTCTGGTCGCCATATCTTAAAAAGGATATAGCAATTTTAGAAAAGGTTCAGAGAAGAGCCACCAAAATGGTAAAGGGGATGGAAGGCTACTCCTATGAAGAAAGGCTAAAAAGGTTGGGGCTCTTTAACCTGGAAAAGAGACGGCTGAGGGGAGATATGATAGAAGTCTATAAATTAATGAACGGAGTGGAACGGGTAAACGTAGATCGATTGTTTACCTTATCAGAATATAGAAAGACTAGGGGACATGCAATGAAGCTACAGGGTAAACTATTTAAGACTAATAAAAGAAAATATTTTTTCACTCAACGTGTAATCAAACTCTGGAATTTGTTACCGGAGGATGTAGTAAAGGCTGTTAGTGTAGCTGGGTTTAAAAAAGGTTTGGACAAGTTCCTGGAGGAAAGGTCCATAAACCATTATTAAGAAGGGACCCAGGATATCAATGCTTGAACCAATACAAGCATTGTGGAACCTGTGTCCCTTGGGGAAACTGCTAGGTACGTATGACCTAGATTGGCCACTGTTGGAAACAGAATACTGGGCTTGATGGACCTTGGTCTGACCCAGTATGGCATATCTTATGTTCTTATGTTCTAAGCATCTCCTTACATTAAGTGGCTGTAATAGCGACTTGCCATGGTGATCACCATATGAAAGGGAAAGAAATCATAGTAGCTTGATCCCAAACATGTGCATTTATTTATTTGTATTAAGATCATGACTTTCCAATGGTAGGTCAAGGTGAGATACATTCAGGTACTGTTCATAAATATTTCCCTCACACAAGAGGGTTTACAAACTAAGTTTGTAACTGAAGCTGTGGAGGATGAGGTGACTTGCCCAAGGTCACAAGAAGCACCAGGGGGATTTGAACCCAGATCTCACAAGTACTAGGCTGCTGTTCTAACCACTAGGCTACTCCTCCACTCCATAAGCCCCCAGAGGAACAAGCTGGCAGAGAGACATACTATGTAAGTTTGAATAGTGTGCACCTTGCTGCTGTTTGTTTCAGGCAAGTTGCTCCTCCTTTGGCGGTAGTACTTTGGGGCATGTTTACTAAAAACCGCTAATTTGCGCGCCGCAAAATTGCGCACTAAAAGCGGTACTTAAGAGCGCTTAAATGCCCTGCAAACGTGCGATGAAGCCCCGCACACTTGCGCGGCACAGTAACGGGTGCCGCATAAGTACGGGCCCGCAAATGTCCGATAGAGGCGTGGAAAGGCTAACGGAGGGCGGAGGAAGGCCCCGGAGGGGCGGAGAGAAGGGGTTAATGGGCGGGGAAGGGGAGGGGAGAGGCACCCCGCACATTATCGGTGCTGAATTTCCAAAAAAAAATAGCGCGAGTGAATCACTCGCGGTAGAATGCATTTAAATTGAAGAGAAACCATTTCCGTCAGCAATGTACAGCAAAACCGGGGAACTTGAAAAACGTGAGCAGTGTGATACATGTGCACAGCCCAAAAGTGGAAATAAAAATAGAAAAGGACCACAACAAAAATTGTAAAAATAGTAATTCAGCTGGGGAACAGTTATAGTAATGGCAAAACCAACAAACACACCCAGGAAAGCTCCAGCAAAAAGAAATGTTTTTGGAAAGGTGTACGGAGCGGAGACTCTTCCAAAAACATTTCCTTTTTGTTGGAGCTTTCCTGGGAGTGTCTTCTATGGCTGCCCATTAATATCACTGTTGCCCAGCGTGGTGATATTGTGTCCCCATTTGCCGTGGTCATTTCAGGGGTTTATGTGCACGTTTGTCACCAGACAGGGTGCATGTGCCCACAGTAGAAATGCGTAGAGCAGGGTTTGTGACTCCACCCTGCCAGGTTTACTACCTCCAGGGGCTGCACTGTCTCTGTGGCCATAGTGTGGTGCAGCGGACAGAGCCATTACCTCTAGTACTAGAGGGCCAAGGTTCAAATCCCAGCTGGGGCACCTGCCAGCCCAGTCCCTACATTTTACCCACCACTAAACAAAGATAGCGCAGACACCCCTGTATTGCAGGGAACATAAGCATGGGGAAACACCCATATTTTACCCAACACCGCACACACACCACAACAATGGGCATTACCTACAGCCAAGTCCCCCAAATGCAGTCCCGTACTGCCACATTGCAATCAGGTCATCTGCTTTGTCTGAGAGACGCTCATGCCAGCATGTTGGCAGACGAGTACATGTGGTGCAGGGGGCAGTGGCTGCTAGCCACAGAAGACAGAGGCCTAGCCATGTGCAGGCTGGCACAGTCCACTGCAACAGACAGGCCCTGCCAGATCCACAGGCATGGATGTTCCAGGGAATCCAGCCAATCTGCAGCTACACAGTGGTGCAGTGCATACAGACAGTGCATGCAAGAATAGAAGGTCACAGGTTCAAAGCCCAGCTGGGGCTACCACCAATCCTGCCCACATATTTTTCCCACAACTACACAGTGATAGTAAGGACAAACCTTTCCTGGCGAGGACATATGCAATGGTACTACGTCTATCTTTTACCCCACTGAGCACAGACACCATGTACAGGGGCAGTACCTAGAGCAGAATCTCCCAAATGCAGTCCTGGTGGGCCACACACCAGTCAGGTTCCATGCTGCCACTCATACAAATGCCTGTGCTGTATAGATATGCACCACCCCCATGGCATGTAAATGTAGCTCATGCATATTCATGAGGAACAGCAGGAAAACCCGAACAGTGTGATGGAAACCTGGACTGGAGTTGGGAATCTCTGCCGTAAAGCAGCAGCCAACAGGGCCAGACACACCCACACACACATCCACAGGCCCCATTGGCCAATGTCTCCTGGAGAGGCAGAACATTAGACCCTGCGTGCATCTCCCAATACTAGCACCTGCATACCTTAGCAATGTCACCCTACACCTGATGTATACGGTACACAGCTCTGAGACGCTTGCTAGGAGTACTGGCAGATAGATATCCATACGTTACGCAAATACTGCTAGTTGACCCCATCCGAACAATATGTTCGGTGTTTGCGGTGCGTGCTCCAGCCCTTGCCTCTGACGGTGTTTACCACCCTGGGGAGTGACCCCCAGCAGTACTGCATAGCATATCCATGCCTTGCCGTGCCCAGCACCGGTTTGGTGGCCAAGGCTAATTACCTCCTCAATAGTAGCACCATGATGGCATAGGTGTGGAATTGTGTGTCTGTCTATACAGTGGGTGTTGACTGCAAGACCCTTCCACAGCCCACACTGCCAACACTGTTGCCAGTATTGGCCTGCCAATGTGCATAATGAGTAGAAAGGGACCATGGGTATATCTCAGACAGAGTGGACTGACCAGGATGCAGCTGCACAGGGCATAGGGCACTGGCAGGGGCATGGTAGTGCCCGGCCACCACCTACACAGACAGGGTGACCTCTGTATGTGCTGCTGGGGGATCACTCTCACCCTGAGTGTGCAGTGATGGCAGCATGGCTAGGCACCCCCATAGTGCTATATTGTGATTCTCCCATGTGATATGTATGGGTGTCCTGTGGGGGCCTCTTCATGGACTTATCTGCCTGTGTGTGCTGCCACCCCAGTTGTGGTTGCATGCATGTCCATCAGGACCAGCCAGTAGACTGTTCACAGCTGGTATGTGTTGTGATGGAGTGCCTTGCAGGGTGCAGGTGAATATCCAGGCCTAATATCTGTCTGATATTGTGTTATGGATGTGTGTGTGTGTGGAGCTGCTTGGACTGCCCTGTAGGGTGTCTGTTCCCTAGCAGGACTGGGGGTTGGTGGTCCACTCTACTGCCATCAGGGGTGGGGATCTAGTTGAGGGGAAGCCCTGTTTGATCCACCTGGGGGTCCCCACTAACTGAGCCAGACAGAGATCTCCAAGATGTTTATGCAGCACCTACCTATTCCACAGGTTATTGGAGCTCTGACATGGCCACATTTAGCCATGGCTGGTGTTGTGGACCTGGTCCTGGGCGCAACATCTCACACTCAGGGTGAGCACAGTAACCGCACAATGTGATGGTGTTTAGCTACTCTTTGCCGTTTGTCCACCCACTCAGGACACCCTACCAGGTCGAGGTGCTGTGTGGGTGCACACGGACACTTCCCCCTACCAGGCCAGGGAGCTTTAGGGGTGCATTTCCCATCCTGTGTTCAATCATGGACAGCTGATTTGCATGTGCAGTGCATCATGGGTACGGGTGGTTCACAACAGCAGACTGTCAGTGAGGTGACGTACAGGCTATCTGCAGCCAGCCAGGGGCTGCTTACAGCTGTAGCCCAATGGTTATGTCACTGCCTGTGCAGCCAGATGTCATGGGTTCAAACCCACAGTGGGGTTCTGTGATAGGGGTGTCCAAAGAGTTATTTTATTTACTGTACATATTTTGCTGCCAGCAATAACACCCTCAGCGTACTGTACCCATAAGGTGCCTCTGAGGGTGCTTTATGAGGCGCCCTATAGGGCACGTTACGGTTGCCAGCCATATAGGGTGCACTATACATTATCCTGTGTCGCAACATACATGCTGCCTATAGGGGACATTCTAGGGTGCCTTGGTGGACGGTGCACTGTAACATGTGCCTTATGGGCCGCCTTATATTAATATGCTGTGAGAGTGCGTTTGCTAGTAGTTATCACAAAATAACATTAAACAGTCTCCTACAGCACTCCACAACATATAACATGCTGCCTCAGCTAGCCTTTTTCACTGGCCATTGTGAGGGTGGTCAGTGTCTTAACCATTGTGCTATGGCTCCATTCCTGTTATTTGCACATCAGCGCGCCACTTATCCCACCCACTATTGGGCTGCCCCCTCACACATCAGCGCGCCGCCTTCTGCCCACCGGCTCGCCGCCTTCTGTTGCCCAATTTTATCAGCGCGCCGCCCTCTGCCGCCCAACCTTAACAGCGCGCCGCCATCTGCCGCCCACAATGAACAGTGCGCCGCCTCATGCCGTATAAAAAAAGAGTGCACTGCCTTCTGCCGCCCATAATCAATATGCCTCCTACACCACTTTTGTCCATAAAAGTTGATGCCTCAGCTGGTCTTTTTCGTTGAGCGCAATGGGGGTTTGAACCCATGGCCCCTGCACCATAGGTCAGTGTCTTCACAATTGTACTACGGCTCTGCTGTTTGGTTATGCAGCATCGCCCCACTTAGCCTTCCCACGCGCTAATGTGGGCCCCGCACATTAGCGCGACGCACACACGTACGGTCGGGTTTTTTCTTTTTTCTGCCTGAACCGCCCACTCCTTATATGGCACACGCACACTAACGGGGACCCGCACAGCAACGAAGTTTAGTAAACATACCCCTTTGTGATCCCTGATTGAAGAAGCTTCCCTCCTGGTACCTCAAAAGAGGATGAGTGAAATTCAAGCACTGATCGCCTGCATATAGTGAAGGTTCTACTGAACCAGCCATTTAAAATGGCTCTCTACCCCAAGAACTTGTTGCTTGTTTTAAGTCTTATTCTCCATTTAGAGTAAGTGAACCCACACTCTAACACTGGGATAACCTTAAGGTTGCCCTAGGGGCCCTCTTAGTACTACTACTACTACTACTATTCAGCATTTGTATAGCGCTGCCAGTTGTACGCAGCACTGTACAGCACAGACATATAAGAGACAATCCCTGCTCGTTAGAGCTTACAATCTAGTCAAGTCAAAAACAATAAAGTCAAGACAAAACACACAAAACATGGGATGTGTAGGTAGGGGTAGAGAAAAGGAGATCAGGTGAGTCAAGATCCAAAGGCAGCAGCAAAGAGGTGGGCTTTCAACCGGGACTTGAAGAGGGATAGAGAGGGTGTCTGGCATACGGACACAGGTAGTGTGTTCCAGGCGTAAGGTGCATAAAGGTGAAAGGAGTGAAGTCTGGAGTTAGCAGTAGGAGAGTGGGGTACAGATAGAAGTAGTTTGCCAGAGGAGCGGAGTTCTTGAGTGGGATTATAAGGGAAGAGGAGAGATGAAAGGTATTGAGGAGATGTGGAGTGAATGCATTTATTGGTCAGCAGGAGGAGTTTGAATTAGATGCGGAAGCGGATAGGGAGCCAATGGAGTGACTTGAGAAGAGGAGTAATATGGGCATGATGAGGTGGCGGAAGATTAGCCGTGCAGCAGAATGTTGAACAGATTGAAGAGGAGCGAGATGATTCAAAGGGAGACAAGCAAGGAGTAGTTTACAGTAGTCAAGACGGGAGGTGATTAGAGAGTAAGCGTTCTAGTAGTGTGTTCGGAAAGGAAGGGGCAAATTTTGCTAATGTTATAGAGAAAGAAATGGCAGGTCTTAATTACGAGGTGAATGTGTGTAGAGAAGGAGAGGGAGGAATCAAAGACAACCCCTAGATTGTGGGCAGAGGGAACAGGAAGGAGTACAGAGTTATCCACTGAGACTGAGAAAGGAGGAAGAGGAGAGGAGGTTTTAGGGGGAAAGATGAGACGTTCAGTCTTGGTCATATTCAATTTCAAGTGGTGGTGTGACATCTAGGCAGCGATGTCAGAGAGGCAGGCAGAGATCCGGGTATGGATTGCTGGGGAGAGTTTGGGTGTAGAGAGGTAGATCTGGGAGTCATCGGCATACAGATGGTACTGGAAGCCATGGGAAGAGATGAGCGCACCAAGAGACTGGGCATAGAGAGAGAAAAGGAGTGGACCCAAGACAGATCCTTGGGGTACACCAACTGGGAGCGGGGTAGGGGAGAAGGAGCAGCCACCGGAGCACACACTGAAGGAGCGGTGGAAGAGAAAGGAGGAGAACCAGGATGGTACGGAGCCCCTGAAGCCAAGTGAGGACAAGGTGTCGAGGAAAAGGTTATGGTCAACGGTGTCAAAAGCAGCAGAGAGGTCAAGAAGGATTAGGACAGAATACAGGCCTTTGGATTTAGCCAGGAACAAGTCACTGGAGACTTTGACGAGAGCCGTTTCATGTAGAGTGTAAAGGATGAAAGCCAGACTGGAGGAGATACAGGAGGGCATGAGAGGAGAGGAAGTTGAGGCAGCAGTGGTGAACTGCACGTTCAAGTAGTTTAGAAATGAAGGGAAAAAGAGAGAGATGGGTCAATAATTAGAAGGACAGGTGGGATCAAGAGAGGGTTTTTTGAGGAGAAGTGTGACCACAGCCTGTTTGAAGTCTGTGGGGACCGTTGCAGTGGGGAGTGGAAGTTTGAGAATATGAGAGATGGAAGGGACCACGGTGGAGGAGATGGGGCTTAGGAGATGGGTAGGGATAGGATCAGAGGAGCAAGTGATAAGTTTGGAGGAAGACAGAAGATGTGCAGTTTCCTCTTCAGTGATGACAGGAAAAGAAGTGAGGGTAGCAGTGGGGTGGAGGGAGAGTAGGGAGTGAAAAGGGGGAGGAGGGGAAGTAACTGAGTTTGTGGGGAATTGGAGGGTGATCTTGCGGATTTTGTCATGGAAGTAGTCAGCTAGGGTTTGGGCAGAAAGGGAGGGAGGGATCAGAGGCAGAGGCACTTTGAGGAGAGAGCTGAGAGTGGTAAAGAGCCGGCGAGGATCAGAAGCAAGAGAGTTAGTCAGATGGAGATAATAGTCTTGTTTGGCAAGAGTTATGGCCAACTGGAAAGAGCCAAGCATGAATTTGAAGTGAAGAACGTCTTCAGGGGAGCGGGATTTGAGCCAGGCACGCTCAGCAGCATGGGCACAGGAACGTAGGTAGCGAGTAGTGGAAGAAAGCCAGGGGTGGGGCGCAGAACATCTCACAGGACGTGGGGTAGGTGGAGCGAGAGCGTCCAGAGCCAAGGAAAGTGCAGCATTGTAGGAGGTTACTGCCTTGTCGACAGACTTGGAAAACAGAATGGATGAAAGAGACAGAGAAATGGTGGAAGAGAGAGTCAAGGGATCAATAGCATGAAGGTTTCTAAAGAGGTTGGAGGAGACAGGACGAGGTTGAGGCAGTGGGAGATGAAGATTAAAGCTTAGAAGGCTATGGTCAGATAAGGGAAGAAGAGAATTATGGAAGTTCTAGGGTGAGGAGTTAGAGAAAAATATCAGGTCCAGGCAGTGACCATGCTGGTGGGTGGGGGCAGTGGAACAAATTTGTAGGTCAAACGAGGAGGTAAGGGAGAGGAGCTTTAGAGCATGAGGATCAGAGGATTATTGACATGAATGTTAAAATCCCCAAGAATAAGAGTGGGGGAGGAGGGGTCTAGAAAGATGGATAGCCACAAGTTAAACTCAGTGAGAAAGGTAGAAACAGGCTTGTCCGGAGGACGATAAATAACAACTACCCGGAGAGGAAGTGGAGTGAAGAGGCGGATGGAGTGGACTTCAAAGAGTGAAAGGAGTGAGACTGCGGCAGGAGGAGGGGTTGGAATTGGCAAGAGGAAGAAAGTAGGAGCCCAACACCACCACCACGGCCAATGGGACGAGGCGTGTGGGAGAACTGGTAGCCCCCATGACAGAGAGCGGCAGTGGATGCAGTGTCATCAGGGAGAAGCCAGGTCTCAGTTAGAGCAAGGAGGTGTAGAGCATTAGAGATAAAAAGATCATGAGTAAAAGCCAGTTTATTAGATACAGCTTGTATGTTCCACAGGGCACATGAGAAAGGGAGAGCGGAAGGGGAAAGGAGAGGGATGTGGATAAGATTAGATATGTTGCATGAAGACCTCTTCTCAGAGTGAGAGAGAAATCTAGGGGGACCAGGATTGGGGTTGATATCACTGGATGAGAGGAGGAGAAGGAGTAACAGAGTATGGGGTAGAGAGGAGACAGTGTGGTGGAAACGGGGATGAGGTTGCCTTAGAGAGAGAGGAGATGGTTGGATGAGAGGGAGAGAGTGATGAAGCTCAAGAGCTGATGCTAGGGTAGAAGACAGAAAGGGGGGGAAGTGAGGGTGGTAAGAGAAGGATGAGGAGTGAAGGAGTGACGGTGTTGGTGGGAGGGGAAACTGTTGGGGAGTATGAGGAAAAGGAGGACAATGTGATGTGGAGCCATAGAGAGAACAGAGAGGGGCTATGCAGCAGATGCTATCACGCAAGTAGTTAGGTAGCAGTGTGGCATAAGTTGTTTTAACAAGCAGTTATGGAATCTACGGGTTATGCAGTATGTTATTTTATAGGCAGCAATGGAATCTACAGGCTATGCAGTAAGTTAATTGACAAGCAGCAATGGAGTCTACAAGCTATGCAGTAAGTTGATTGACAAGCAGGCAATGAGGTGGCAATGCAGCCTATGATAGTTTACAAGCAATGAGGTGGCAAAGCAGCGTGAGTTCTCATGCAAGCAATGAGGTGGTAATGGAATCAACAGGCCATGCAGCTTCCCACATTTTGCTCCTTGTTCCAATGCCAATCAGGGGTCTGATGGATGGCTGGAGCAGTTGTTAGACTGTGGTGAGCGTTGTTAGTTCTTTACTCTTTGACATCGATCAGCTTCTGGAGGTGTGCTACCAGCTTACCTTCAGTACCCCAACAATATTCCTATTGCAAAGCTTGAAGGAGTTAGCTGGAAAGAACTGGTAGTTTAGTCCGGTGGTGCAATCGTAGGAAGACCTAGATTGGGTTGGGACCGCAGAGCAGAGCAGAGGTAGTCCGACCGCGTGGTCTGCTGACTATCGAGTGGCTATGTAGGAGTCGGCTCCGGTCTTCTCGCTGCGATAACTGATGTAATTTTTTTAGCTTCAAAGAGATCTTGCCACGGTCTCCCGCCTAAGGGCCATGTCAAAGGGCCCTCTGGAGAGGCCCTCAGGTGCGGGCATGCCTGCAGCATGCAGCTGGCTTTAAAGTGTGCTCAGACCCCCTATTGGGTTAGAGGGAGCTGTGGGAGGGGCAAAGTGCTCTGACCTCTGTTCTTGTGCTGATCGGGTGCCTCCGATGGTGTCCGGTGGAGGAGAGGAACTTCTTGCAGCATGCAGCTGGCTTTAAAGTGTGCTCAGACCCCCAGTTGGGTTAGTTGCAGGAGGGGAAAAGTGTTCTGACCTCTGTTCTTGTGCTGATCGGGTGCCTCCAATGGTGTCCGGTGGAGGAGAGGAGCTCCCTGCAGCGTGCAGCTAGCTTTAAAGTGTGCTCAGACCCCGATACCTGAAATGTCCCATTTGCAGGAAGGGGCTACCACAGTAATTACATAGGACTACATTGGCTCAACTACCATTGCTGAGGATCTGAGATTGGGTCACCGTGCACAGCTCTACCGCTCTCCATAACAATTTCCCCTGTGTTTCTCTACTGTAAGAGATTGACTGACTGCACACATTAAAGTGTCTGAGCTACTCAGCTCCTGAGATAGTAGCTACCGGAGAGCAATAGCAATAAGAACCATTAGATCAAATATGGCAGGAGAGGGGGAGGAGGGCCCAAAACACTACTCCAGATTCTATATAAGTGACCTCGACCACATCATACTGAGGGTCTGTATCTGGTAAAGAACCTTCATGACTCACCAACATCCTTCTCTACATAAGGAATAAGGAATGAAGACTGCCCCCCTAAGCTGTCAGTGGCTGTGATCTGGACATGGTGACAAAGAATCCTATACAGCAGTCTTAGCTCATTTCTCTTGAACCTCTGATCCAGGGCCTACTACACCACCTTCTTTGGATCCACCTCTAACAGGCGCCCCTGACCCTGAGGCCTCATGTGCTTCAACTTTGCCTATTACTAAGGCAGACCTTATGGAGATCTTACAGAGACTGAACCTTTTCCAGCTGGATTTCTCTACAACTATCAGTGATATAAAAGCAAAAATAAACTCCCTGGATGACTGGGTTACCCAAAATGAAATTAGTATAGTGAAGTAGATAGATGCAACTGATCTCTTCCGATCTAAAATCCACAAACTGGAAATACTCTCCAAAATCATAAAAGAGAGACACGATCATCTTGAGAACCACCAGAGACACGATCATCTTGAGAACCACCAGAGACACAACAACATAAGAGTCTTGGGAAACCCAGTGACAGAAGGAGATAAAGAAAACATAGAAGAAATAATACAACACTTATACTCTTATTGTATCCCAGTGGCTGTGGGACCAGTCACGTTAGAGCGGGCCCATCTTGGTACTAGTCTTAAAGCAGGGTCTAGTCCTGACCCAGGTCCATAATAGACTGTTTCCACTACTTTGAAGACAAAATGTGACTATTATGAAGTCAGAGAGGAAAACGCTCCATTTCATTCCAGTGTAAGGAGGTGCAAGTCTTCCAGGATCTCTCTCAATTTACATTAGAACAGAGGAAAAGCTTTAAACCACTGACCCAGCTGCTTCAGGAAAAATCCATCAAATATCAGTGGAAGTTACCTTTGGCCTTGATCTTTGAATGGGACAACACCCAGCAAAAAATTGTAGAGCTGGATAACTGCCTAGATATGGTGGACTTCCTCCAAGATGGTGGATGACGCAGGCCAGCCCACTCTAAAGAGCTGTGAGAGTGGCAAGCCTCAACCCCAAAGATACAGAAGATCCTTGGGGCTTGTCAACAGCTGGATAATGCTAAGGACCCACACGAATAAGAAATGGACACTACTAAACCCCTTTGATTGAATAATAGCGTCATTGATTACTGACTTTTTTTTTCTCTTTGCGCTGCTTTCTACTCTCTTTCTTTCTCCAACAATTCATAGGGCTTTAATCCCTACCCCCAGGAAGAAGAGGTAACAGCAAATGTAAGCTATAACTGAGATGCTTATCAGTCAAGTTTTTTCTCAGGGATTTGGAAGGGAGTACAGTTTTATTTATTTATTTATTTATTTATTTATTTATTTATTGCTTTTATATACCGCGCTCTTTAAAATCAGTGCGGTTTACAGGTAACATTTATGCATCTGGGTATATCAGGTATGCATTTACAGAGAACAGGGGATACAACTTGGATTTCAACTGGGGAAATTATTTACAATGTGATACATGGGGGGAAGGGATCTTAAGGACTGGATAGATTGGCTGGAGTTGGGCAGTGTGGTTGATGCCTGGCAATATTTTTTATTACTCATTGGTAACTAAAATAAGGGGGGGGTGAAAGTACTGAGGGTACATGGGTTGCAATTGTGGGGCAACTTGGGGGGGGGAAGAGATGGACATGACTGGACCACTTTCACAGGTTAAGAAGAGTGAGCTGGAGTCTAGAGTATGTATCATTAAGATGAAGAGAGTAGGCTGGAGAGGAGTTGGCTCCAGGTATTGACACACCGGCACCCCTAAATATAGCACCTTTGGTGCTCAGATGGGTATTTTTTATTAATTCTCAGAAGTATCCATCCTCTCATAGGAGGACTGTAAGTGAGAGAAGATTGGGGAAGGGGGGTGCAGAGTGGAGGATTGGGGGGGGGGAGAACATATCATAGGGTGGCACAGGGCCAGGGGACTGTCATACCACCTATTGTTGCTCAGAGACGTGGTAGCACCAAAGTAATAGCTCCTAAGGGGACTTATGATTAAGCTAATTTCATAGAATGTGAGGGGACTTCATAGACCTATCAAGTGTAGACATGTTCTAAGAAAATTGAACAAGTAGAATGCTGATATTGTCTTCCTGCAAGAAAAATCTCTCTCTGGCAGGAGCGGCTCAAGGCAATCTGCTGCCTGAAGCGAGGGATGAGATGGTGCCCCCCCCCCCTGGAGTGGGAGGGGTGTATTTCTCACAACTCCAGTCAGGGACTGAACCAAACCAAAAAGCCGATTAGATAATGTGGAGGAAATGCAAGATGTTTGCACACCAAGGAACTGAAAGAAAGAGTGAGAACCGCAGCACTGTTTGCAACACCAAATAATAACTCATTTTTATTTTGTTGTTATAAACTGTGTTATGGTTCTTGCTCTTTTTCTTTTTGAACATATATTTTGCATCCACAGAACCCCCTCCTTCAACAATGGGCGCAGAGCAGAACTAGGACATTCACACAAAGAACTCAATATCTTAAAAATAAAAATCTGATTCAGACCATCTCACTAACAATTCAGATTACTAAAGTACAGATCCCTACATACAAACTCCATATTAATGGAACACCTGGCCTTGTCCACAAACTCAGAACACAGACCCTCAAAGTACAGAATAAGTGACAATAACGTAATAATAAATATATGTAGATAAAAATTAAACTGAAACCCCCTAGTGCCCCTCCCCTGTCTACTTCCTCCCAGGGGCAGCATGAGGGTGATGCAGAGTCATGTGTGGAGATTCATTGCAGCATTATTTGCATAAATTTAGTATATTCTATTTTAAAATATATATGCAACCAATCTAAAATCTTAGGTGGTTTCCAAACATCTACATGCAATTTAGTAAAATAGATGTTACAGTAAAACAAACATATACAAAACATAAAATGTGATTAGTGAAAAGCCACTTACGCAGCACCTCCTCCCCTCAATCAGACCATCACCAATCTGCACATTAGATTTATTTTGCTATGACCAGATTATTGATGAGGAGGAAAGAGATAAAATGAGAATTTAATCCTGGTAGCCATGAATTCAAACGCTGAACTGGATTGTGCTAGAGCTGGAAAAATCCAGAACTCAGCAGCGGTGAAGCTATCGGTTACTAAACAAAATTAAACTGAGACATTCCCTTAAAATTTGAAATTCCTTAAGTCTGATCTGACAAAATATTTTTAATTTCAGTCTGGCAGCATAAAGAACACAAAACTGCAAATCTCAAAGATAATGCATATTCCAGTACCCCGCCCCCTCCCAACCAACATCCTAAAGTTGACCTTACCAAGAACCCAGATCTACTATTCCATAACAGCACTAACTTCCAAAACTCACGCAACATGGAGCGTACCCAAAAAAGGCAGCCACACAAATATTGCCTTTGGAGGCAGGACGTAGCTGTAAGTGTTCATTTACAGAGGTGGGAAGGCTCTGCACTAGTTTGGCTTTTTATTTAAATGGAATGTCACAAGCACAGCCGTGGTTCTCTAAGAGACAGGAGCCAAGGCTGCCAGGGAAAGGAGAAGATGAGTCTGCCACTGCCGAGAAGCAGACTGTAACCGCAGCAATTTGTGCGCTTGTGCTTTTTTTTTTTTTTTTTTTACTTTTGAAGGCGGAGTGAGGTGGCTGTTTTGGGGCCATTTTTGCCGTCCTCAAAACTTACCGCCTGAGGCAACTGCCTCCCTCGCCTCATTATAGAGCCGCCCCTGCTCTTTGGACAGGATCACCTTCGACTCAGATCACATATGTTTCCACAGGTTTGTGCTTCCAATTACACCTCACAGTTCCCTGATTCAGAGGGTAGGTTGCTCATCTTGACTGAATCCCTAAATGGGATGTCACTTACTATAATAGATAACTTGCAGTGGGGAGAATTACCTCAGGAGATCAAAAAACTTGAAAATCAATACTGTAGGAGTGGAGGGACAAAGACATGGATACAACTGGTGCACTAAAGAAGTGAATTATCCACCCACAAAATGGAGTCATTTGCCTGAACTACACTCTGCACCTAGCATCATTTCTATGAGCATGGGAACAAGGTGGATTGACTGCTTTTCTGGCAGTTTAAGAGACAAAGGATGAGAAGGAAAACCCATGCCCTTAACTCGGAACAGGGTGGCATACTTTCCAAGTCCTCAGAGATTGCTGTGATATTCGCTAAGTTTTATGGTAAGCTATATGCCTAACAGTTGGTGGCCAGAGGCAAGAGATTAGGAGCTGATTAGTGACTGAAGATCTTCTGCATCTCTCCTCAGAGGTGTGGGGGGTACTAGAATAGCCCTTTGTGCTTGAGGAAGTGTGGTCCACTATTCGCTGTTTGAAAGCCACAAAAGCACCGGGACTTGATATCCTTCCAACCAAAGTGTATAAGATTCTGCCTGAGCTCTTTGCCCCAGTTCTGGTTTGAGATTTTAAATGGTATTTGAATACAGAGGGAGCTACCAAACTGATTTTATCAAGCTATCATCACAGTACTTCCTAAAGACGAAAAAGACCTACTACTTTGTAGTGGCTACTGGCTGATCTCCCTTCTAAACATTGGTTACAAATTCTACACCAAGATTCTCTGTGCTCATCTGGATCTGAAAATACAGAATATTATCCATCCAGATCAGACTGGATTCATAAAGCACTGATATGGCTTTGAAAATATGTGAAGGTTGATCAGTGTAATGCATGGAGCCCAAGGCAAACCAGAGCTGTGTGTGATAATTTCATTAGGCAACCAAAAGACCTTTGACAAGGTAGAATTGCCATACCTGCTGGAGATACATAGACAATTCAGGTTTGGGCCAAATTTCTGCATTTGAGTAGAAGCCATGTAAGCAAGCCCCTTGAGCACAGTTGAAATCAATGGTTTCCTTTATGACCACTTCCGGTTGGGGCATGGAACCTGACAGGGCTTTCACCCCTACTCCTCACGTTAGCTATCAAACGGTTTATCTGCCACATACAATGGAATGCGAAGTAGATGGCAATACAACTTGGGGGATGGCTATATGCAATTTCCACGTATACAGATGGCACCCTTGTATATGTCCGAGCCCATCACCTTGATTCCTGGAATCCTTACTATCCTCGAGCAGTTCTCTCTGGTCTCCGCTTTACAATGAAAAGGCAGAAATTTGCTCTGCTCCAGTGCTTGTCTGCAGCAACTCACCATGCAACTGTTCTCCTGGGTAACTCAGTTCCTCTTAGTTGATCAGTTCAAATGCCTTGGAATTTGCATCCAAAAGGCACTCTCTCGGTTGTATAGTTTAAACTACTGAGTTCTCTTAGATGAACTAAACAAGGAACCAGGCACTTTGAGATCCTCAGCTGAAGGGCCGTACCAAGACAGAATCGTGCCCTGTGCGACTTGCACAAAGGGGCGCACAGCCCCCTCTTCCTCCTCCTCCCCCTACCCCCATCCAGCTACTGCCTGCTCTAGTCCTGCTGCTGCCGCTCTCTCTTTTCTCCATGGCAAAGCCGTCAACAGGGCAAGAGCAGGCAGTGGCTGGATGGAGGTTTGGGGAGGGGGGGTGCATGCTCGATGTGCAAGTCATGGGTCTGCTCTGCTCTGCTGCTCCCTGTTCTGATGTTGCATCAGAGGAGGAAGGGGCCAGACCTGCAGAAATGCTTAGGGGCACATTTTGGCTGCCTGCTGTTGCCCTGCTGCCACTGAGAGAACAGAAAGTGGTGGCAGCAGAGTAACAGCAGGCAGTCTAAATGCACCGCCTAAGCCTTTGCGCCCTGTGCAGCTGCACCGCTCAGAGGACTAGGCACTGTGCTGCTCAGCTGTATCCTGACTTGGGCACATCAATACCATTAAAATGTTGATTCTGCTGAGGTTTATTCACACAATTACCAATTCAAGTACCAAGGACCATTTTGGAAATGCTTAGGAGGATGCTCTCAACCTTTATATGGTAAAGCAGGAAATCTTGAGTCATCTGGACCACTCTCATGACCCCAAGGTGATGAGAGCCCAGGCTTTCCTGACTGAGAGATATACTACTGTTGCTCATGCTTGAGATCTATCTTCTTTTAGATGACTTACTCATGTTCGGATTGGGTAAGCCTTGAACAGGAATGTACAGCCCCCCCCTCCCCCCATCTCCCTCCAGATGGTACTATTTCAAAAAGAAGTGTCTGACAACCCCTTTCTGGGGTCCATGTGGAAGGTCTGGCACATGTTATGTAAGTGACAGAGATTAGCTCCCTGGATACCCCTTTTGCCACAGTGTCTACTTGTGCTTTTGTTAGGGATTTGGGAACAGGTTCTCATGCATTGGGCAAACACTTAGGATATCTTTGATGTTTGAGAGCTCTACTTTTGCTTTCAAAAACAGACTTGAGGAGATATGGGGGATCTCATGAAACATCTTTTAATATCTTTAGTTGTGCTCTTGTTTTGAGTTTCCAATGTGCTACACCCTTCCCAACACTGAGAGTACATACTTTATTTATTTAGCTAGGCTTATATACTGTTCTTCTACAAGTCAAAGCAGTGTACATTCAGGTATTGTATGTATATATATCCCTTGTCCCTGTTTTTGTACCTGAGGTAATGGAGTGTTACGTGGTTTGCCCAAGGTGCATCTGTAGGACTAGAAACCCTAGTTCTTCTGGCCCAAGGTTGCTTTTCTATAGGAGGCCTGAGGTAACTTGCCACAACCACTAGGTCACTCCTCCCTTTCTGAAAGCACTTGGTTGAAGTCCCTTTTTAGCCCAGCTATACAGGGCTCTCACAGCAAACTCCCCATGTCCGGGGCGGGATCACTCATATAGAGGTGAAGGCCATATTGGGGGGGACAAGCCTGAGGAATTTTTAAGGGAGGAGGGGTATATTAAAGCTCTCACTCTTCCTCTATAACTCCATCTCTAGTCTACTGTGCATGTCAATAATCCAAGCTGATCTTTTCAAATGGGGAATAGAGGATGATCCCCTTTGTTGAACAATTTGCAGAAGGCGAGAGGATCTGGAACATATGTGGTGACACTGCCCCAAGATTCAGACTTCAGTTTCAGATTCATCAACGAGTATGCAAATCATTAGGGGTGATACCCCCCTTCTCCCTCAAGTCCTGTGTGTTGGGATATTTACCCCAGACTTGAAGGATAAGGGGACACAAAGAATTTTCAGCTCCTTCCTCTTAGCTGCTCATATCATCATTGCTTGATACTGGAAGCGTGCAGCCCCACCCAGTTCGGCCAAATGGATGGTTAAGGTTTGGGACATACAGCTGATATTTGAGGCAAGCCTAAAACAATCATGACTGTCTTGACTTATAGAAAGATAGTATAGAAAAAATAGTTAAATAAATAAATACCCATGCCTTGGTAACTATACCCCTAAATGAGTGTGTCTATAAGAGAAGGATAAGTAAAACGGTGAAAATGATGAAAAAAAGAAATATTTCTCCATTTTTACAAAACCTCGAAAGTTATTCCACGATACAATCCTGTATGATATCATGTTTTCCTCCAATCTCAAGATCACAGTGTCCTGCATTACTTAAACATAATCCAGGGGAGTAGAGAATTCAAAACAGATTTTATTGCAAAACATTTTTAGAAGTTGTTCACTCTCATCAATTTATTGAAATGAACTATTATTTTATAGAATTAACACTTTGAGTTTCAGTTCACAAGAGATCTGATGAAATGTATAATTACACTGTGTACCTATTTTTATCTGCCCTGCAATTAGAGTTCATCAGTGACCAAGTTTGGAGGTACTTATATCACTTGCTTGAAATATATGTGCATTTGAATCAAGAGAATACTCCCTGGTTCTATATGAAAAGGCAAATTGGATTTTTTAAAGACAGTCTCTTTTTATCTTTATTAGTTCATGGTACAGGCAACTTATACATCTCATTCAAGCAACGATATGACAAAACAGCAACAGAGGTGAAACTGCAGCCAGTGCTAAAGTCTTTTTGAAGAAGAAATGATTCTAGCTCCTGTGTTGCTGGTATTGACTGGTGTCTTAAAGCTGATATCTATAGCAATTACTGAAATTAAGATACCCAGATCGATTTGTTCTCCAAGCTATCTTAGAAGGAGGAGTCACTTTAAGGGAGGGGACCTGATCTTGGGTGGAATAATTCAGATGTCTGATTTCACCATATTGACTTTTCCACGGAATTTTACAGAGTTCAGTGCATCCAATCTGTGCTTTAGGTAAGTAGATTTCTGACTCTGTCTCTCACTGGTTAACATTTTATGAATGGCTGTATTTTAAATTGTAGTACATAAAAGCAAGCATAAATCTCAGTTCAAAATCATAAAAAAAGAAAAAAAACAACAACTTGCAATACAGCCAGTCATCCAATTCAAACCAAATTCTAAGACTAAATTAAAATTAAGAGTCCTTTATAAAAACCTATGAAGGCAGTTATAGAACCCAAGCAAAATGTTGCAGAGAAAAATAAAAATACAACTGAATGTTCATTGCTTTGACCCACTGAAAAGTGGTATATAAGCATTGCAGAACAAATAAGAAAGAAGTGACTGCTTTTAGCTGTTCTGTCTATTAAACATAGCATTTTAATTAAGTCAATTAGAGAATATTTTAACAAGCAAGCTTTCAGTTAAATAAAACTCAACAGTTTAACTAGCAAACTTACAGTTAAATTAAAGCCCGTTAGAATGTAACTTCACGGGCAAACTTTCATTTAAAGTCAGAAAGGGTATAGCCTAAAAAGAGAAATAGAGCAGGACAGATATTCTCTGGATATACAAGGACAAATTGTTTGCCAAATAAGATTTTTGCAAAGAGATATTATAGTTAGTAGGCAAGAAAACCATGATATTGTTTCAATAAGTGTTAAAGCCCAGTGACATAGGGGAAAGTTGAAAGGCTCCCTCTATCAAACCAAGGATAGTGTGAATCACTAAGAGAATTGTTAAAAGAGATTGCTTTAGAAGTGATACGAGTTCTATCCAGTTGCTGCACTGAGAGCCATATGTTTGAGTATCACCCATTTGATGAGAGGATTTATGTTTGCAATGAGTGCAAATACCTCCTTAACCTCAGGGAATGAGTTTCATTTCTGGAGGATAGAGCAGAAGACATGAATAAGGTGAGGCAGATAGCAAAAAGGGAAGTTAGGGATCCCAACTGAGAGGTTCCAATAAGGGCAGACATAATCCAGGTGCCTTTAAGTAAAGAATACATAGAGTTGAAAGTCTCCAAATTACCTTTGCTAATTGATAATCAGATTGTTAATTTGAACAAAAAACAAACTTTGAAATGCCTATATGCAAATGCAAGAAGTCCAAAAAATAAAATAAGACAGTTTTAATAGATAGCATTGAATGAAAGGATATATATATTTAAGTTATATGCTATATGTTATAAGTTATATGTTAGAGAGTTAGTTACTGTATATGTTAACCTTTGTTGAATTCAATGTAAACAGCATACGTATACAAGAGTACCCTATACAAGTTTGGCTTTATGTAAACTGTTTTTAATTGTAGAAAGGTGGTCTAAAATAAATTTACATACATAAATAAATGTATGCATATAATTGACATCTCAGAGACTTCATAGAAGGAGGACAAACAGTTGGGGACACTGTGATACTTGGTTTCGTATTATATCACAATGATGAGTGGATTGAATTGAGGGAAGGGTATTGAGTTAAACAGGATAAAATATTTTCAGGAAATAAAACACACTGTAGAATCTCTATTGGATAGAAATTAAATGTAAAAAGGGGAAGGGAATGGCAGTGGGAGTATACTATGGTCCACCTGGTCAGAATGAACCAATGGATGATGAAATGCTAACGAAAATTAGGGAAGTTAATAAAATTTGCAACAGTAATAATAGGTGATTTCAATTGCTTGATTATCGACAGGGTCAGATCATGACATGCTAAGAGAAAAAGTTTCTAGATTAAATAAAAGATTGCTTCATGGAACAGCTGGTTCAGGAATCGACATGAGGGGACGCTTAAGATCTAGTCCTTAATAGAATGTGGGATCTGTCGTGAGATGTAACAATGTTGGGGCCTCCTGGCAATAGTGACCAGTGGTTATAACTTTAGAAGTTATCTAGCAAGCTATAGTAGACTTGAGTGAAGCTATTGCTCTGTTTGTGAATGCTCTGTATCAAAAACTTTAGTGTTGGAGTGTAAGTAGGAGGAGTGGGTTAACCAGGTATCTCAGCTATTGTCTACTACGCGTGAATTGGAGCATAAAATTGTTGGATTTTAAACATTTATTAAGAACATAACAAACCTAAGATTTAAAATGGAAACTATAGAGAATTCAATTAGAAACTGTAACTGGTATTTGATAAACTTACCAAATGTGGGAACAATATCTCCAAAGGATATATTTAGATTAGGAGTGGATGAGTAACCTAGTAGTTGGAGCACTGGCCTCTGACCAAATAAATTTGCATTTGAATACCATTGATACTCTGAGGTCTTGTCAAGTCACTTAACCCTCCATTGCCTTAGAGGCAACATTACTGTAAGTCCTTCATGAACACAGAAATATCTAAATACCAGACTGTTGCTTGCTTGAATTACTACTGGAAAAGCATGAGCTAAATTCCGATTGAAATACTGCAAGTCTGGGAAAAGATTATACCATCTGTTGTTCAGGGATAGTATGTAATTTTTGCTAAGCCAAGGGGCTCTCATGTACAAAATCAAGATGATGTGTTGGGGACTTGTTTTGTTTCAAATACTCTGAAGTTATTTGAGAAGTCATGATTATGTTGGCTAGTTCAGCCATGTTATTGGTCACTTTTCCTTTGGTTATTGAGTGGGACTGGCTCTTTAAATTGTTTTTTTACTAAGCAAAATATTGAGGACTGGAGTGAACCAAAAGAAAGTTGTCAGCTAGAGGAGCTCTCTTCCCATCTACTCCTGCCTTATGATGGGTCTTCTGTGGCTCTAAACCTGGGCTCCTAGGTATTTGAGTTGGTGGTGGTGATGATTGTGGTGTCCAGTATCGTGTCTGATTCCACCTGTATAATGTGCTGCTGCCTGCCACAGTTTATGCCAGTCTCAGCAGTACTGGCATGGCCCCTGATGTCATTTGGATTTGTTCTCAGCTAAGATGACACCACTTTACCTATTGTTCAAGCAAACGGCATTCTGCCGAAATCCTAGCTCCTTGAGCTCTCAGAGATATCCCTGCACCTTTTCAGTTTGTGAAGATAATCCAGGCTGCTGATTGTGTTGCCCAATGCTTATCTGATTGCCAGACACTGCCCTGTGGAGCTGGAGTCTGTGAGGGAGCAAATGCGGGTGATTTCCTTGTGCGGCAGTGCTGCTATGCATTTACAGTGAGCTTTTGTTATCTGCTTTGAGGTCCTCCGCTGGCTACCTGATGAGCAGCTGAATGTCACTGCAGAATTGGTATTACCATTGCTCCTTCGCTCTGGAATGTAGAGTTGAAATGCAGATGGTGCCAATTCTGGGTGGGAACCTCTGCACTTCTGGTAGCTTTCAACTCTGTGTTCTTTTCTACATCCTGTGAGAGCACCAGCCTACCACACTGGACTCTTCTGAAGTGGAAGCTCATTACTTCCTCTGTGAGAATGCTGGGAGATATGCGAAGGGGACAGCAGTGCTAAAGGAAGTGCAGGGCACACAAGCTCCCAGTTCAAAGCAGGTACGGGGTGTGTGTGGTTATTGTGCAATAGCGGAACTTCCGTGGAGTGCTGTGTTTTTCTTTTGACTGTGCTCAGAGCAAGGAATCACACTGAGCAAAGCTGACATTCTCATCGCAAGTGTGATCCTGTGCCTCATCACTGTCCTTTGGTTTTTCTTTTTGTGTGTTTGGGTTGCCCTCCCTAGCAGTGTTGGCGTCCTGTGGCATTTTGAGGGAAGAAACATTCTGGATATAATTACTTGATGGGCAGAGAGAAAGGAAAAATTCACAATCTGTCAGAGTGAATGTTGCTGCAGTGTCAAATTTTTCTGGAGGTTGCTCTGGGTCCAGTCTCGCGTGATCATGTCTGGCAATCTGTATCTGCTTGCACCTCGCTTGGCTACTTTTTATTTCAATATTGGTGGTTGTATCATGCTTCCAATAATGTCCAAATGAGAGCAAAGACACTTGCAAGAGTAGCAAGAGAACGAAAGAAGCAAGGTGATCAAATTGAGGTCACAAGTGCGTTTCGGCAAATGCCTTCCTCAGAGGGGAATAGCTTAAAAACATGAGAAAAACACTAAAACATAAAAACATGTCATATCTCATCAACCAAACTATAAATATTAATATAATGTATACATATATAGAGAAGCAACATGAGTGATCATTTAAAAGATGCTAATGAATAAAAACAGTTAAAATCAAGGCTGAGGATAAAAGTGAATGATGAATATAAACAAAAAGGCAGGCTATATAGTTTAGTTTGTTACTGTATCAATGGTATGACTTGGATTCCATTCTCTGTTACTACTGGTTCACTACAGATATCATTCAGAATGTCCTTATCTTAAGCTTTTCTAGGGTATTAAAGGTTACATCTATATATCTTATCTCCCCTCTGAGGGCTTTAAGTAATTGTTTTTATTTATCAAACTATCTTTAACATTCAAATATGAAATGCTACAGTTGTGGCAGGATGGGAAGGGGTCCCTGCAGAGGCAGATGGTTGGGGGCTGCATGGCCATCCATATATACCTCTGCCCCCCCCCCCCCCCATCTGGATCTTGCAGCCTATGCACCTGCCATACCCGCATGTTGGACGGGCTGGGACTGTACAACACCACCACTGATAGCATGCGGGCACGTTAGTATAATGTGGGAGTGTTAGCAGTGGGTGCAGCCGCACCTACCTGCAGAAGACCAAAGCCATGTCCTGGTCCTGTGTGCCACATGTCAAAATCTGTCTGATGGGAAATATGTCATCCCCAGGAACTATCTCATGCAAATGACAGTACTGTGGCTCAACATACACAGTCATTGTGTATTTGAGCAGTGTCACAGGTTCAAGTCCTGGCTGTAGATCATCCCTGTGGCTAAATTTTAGCCTACAGTGCAGGTACAGCACCAGCATGTGCAACCCCCAATGAATCGGCCAGCAAGGGTACAAACCATCAGCCACACAGACAGGCTCCACTATCCACAGCTGGATGGAAAAACTGTCTGATAGCACCAGCACAATGAACGGACATGAACGTCAGAGTACGCTACTAGTGCCTGCACTTTGAGCACACATTAACAAAGCTGATATGGAGACCAAAGCGGCTGGTTCCTACAGCATGCTGCAATTGTGCAGGAAAGCAGGTGACTACTATAACCCACTGGCAGTGATGTGAACCTGCAGCACAGCAAGCAGAGACCATCTCTAGCAGTGCAAGTGCTGGGTGTCCATCCTCTCCTCAGGGTGACCACTGAAACTGAAACAGTATGTAGCTGTTATGTGCTTGCAGCACACAATGTGAGTGTGTCTTGGTGAGCTGATGTGATGGGTCAGTGCATTCTTCAGTTGGTGCTCAGCTGCAGACTGCTATTCTACATGTGCAGTGCTCATGGATACCGGAGGGGCACACACAGCAGACAGTTCAGGCAGTGACCTACAATATCTTTGAATCCAGACATTGCTGTGTAGAGAGATGTAGAGGTGTACCTTACTGGTTAGTGCAATGTCTCCATAAGCAGGGTACAAGGGCTCAAGTCCCACTGCTCATTTGGCGCCTGTGTACTACTCAGGTCATTTCCCTGCCTGTAATGATCCTGTCTCTGCTGTGAATTGCAGACACAAATCCTTCTACTTTGTTATGCATTCTGGCCACACTTTGGGTCAGCAAACATGCTACTCCCCATAAAGCCCTTCTGAGAGCATGGCTTTATTGACTCTGCTGCAGCCCATTGCAGGGGGTCAGACATGTTCACCCCGCAGATGTCAAGCCCCAGCTTGGAGGCATGGGGTAATAATCACAATGGCTTGGATGGTCCAGGATACCATGGGTTGAGGCCCACTACCATTCCTTATGTAACATATTGGAATGTGTTACTGTCATATTTTATGTCTGCCACAGCCTTCATGGACTGACAACATCTTGTGACCATGAGCAGGTCACTTAACCCACCAATAGCTCAGCTGACTGCAGATCCATGCAATCACTCTTTTTCATTAGACATTACTTCCATGTTAATTTTCCTGTTACTTGTAATAGGTCTGTTATATCTGACCAATTGTTGTATTGTTTCAATGTAAACCGCACTGATGACAAATAGCGCGGTATATAAGAAAATTAAATAAATAAATAAATAAATTACCAATTCATCGGTAAGATGTACCCCAATGTGACTGCACTGATACATTGGTGTACTAACAGGCAGTTACACGCATACAGCTATACCCTATATGTGAGACATGAGTCATGTATGACATCATGACTGTGACTGTACAGCTTTGCCTCCATCACATCTTTGCAGTACATGCAAACACATCCTATCTCTCCGATAGACACCAGCAGGTATCAACTCATGTCTGTATGTGCCCCATTTGCCCAGTTTGGATGAAACCTGTCCAGTTGTTATCTGCACATTTGTCTGAGGTGCTGTATGGTGGTTCAGTGGCTGCGACAGGTTTGAGCCCCACATGTCTGGTATCAGTCCTTCTACATGGCACTGTCACACAATGGGGATGGCACCTACAGCACATTGGTGCTGCCAGCCCATACCACCCTCTCCTCTGCTGGCTGTGTGCAGTCATCTTCTCATGCAAGTTGCTACACCATGGCCTACACGGGTACCCTTTTCCACATTTCATCTCTTCTCGCATGCCTCTCATGTACCTGATCTGCATGTCACAACTCCTGTTCTGTCCTCCTTTTGCTGCACACATCCTGCCACTTCTGACTTCACTGGGGGACTCGTCTTCCCAGTCATATGCCAAGCACTGACATTACAGAATTTTACATGGGCACCCCCAAGTGCATCGGTACAGTTACCTCCCATATGCTCTTGCAACTTACTGATTGCTACATAAGATGCCCACAGATATGTCAGGTCCTTCAACTCCCACTTGTCCTTACATCCTTCACCTTTGCATTGGCTTTAATAGTTGCTCCCTTATCCATTGCTAGGGTGACAGCCGTTTTCAGATGTTAAGGTGCACACTTGACCCCTTAACACCCGATATCCTATTAGTGCATGTTAGGAGTACCCTTACTGCCGGAATGCCTCCTACATGACCAGAGCATGGAAAACTCCTTATTGCTGCCTTGAACACTTGATAACGCCTGCTACCTTACCAATTTTTAGTAAACATACTCCCATAGATCAATGTATAGTCAATTATAAGTCACTGCTGGCACAGCGTAATTTCTGCATTCTTGCAGTTGAAACTAATTTTATCATAATTAAGCAAGCCTGGTTTAATACGTTTGTAATCAGCTCTTTTTCTGTCAAAGAATTCTAGTGACATCTTGTGTTATTTTAGGTTTATGATTATGACTCAGTTACTTCCTCCTTAATTACAATAAAAGCAAGCTCCCCTCGAGCGACGTCAGCAACCCCCACCTTGGGAGGTATCGGTGTCACAGCCGCGGAGGCAGGATCAGCAACAGCAGGGCATTCCGGTGGCCTCTTCACCTAGCACTGCCAAGCCGGCTTGAACCTCCCTTCTTTGGTCTGGAGTCAATAAGACCGGTAGATTGGGGTTGAGGCTCTGAGGGGAGAGCCCTCAACTTACCCTTTCATTTTGGCATCCGTTCAGAAGAAACTCTCAGTGGCCATCTTGAATCAAATCTCCTCCCTCAGTCCACTGAGGTGTGGTCATGCAATCCCCTGATGATTCCAGTGAGGCGTTGTGTGTGCCAGCTACGGTGGTCTCTTCAGAACGGTGTCCCTCACAGATTGCTTCCTCTCCGTTGTGTGTTTCAACTTTTTCTTTGCCTTGACCTAAGGTCTTCTTGCTGGAATCCATTTGGGAGGCTATTGCTACTCTCTCTGGAGCCATCCATTCTCAGTCTACAACTTTCACGATGCGTATCCAGGAGAATGAAGTGCACATTCAGGAAAATGCCGGTAAGATCGATACAGTTGTATCTGATTGTGAAACTTTAAAAACGTCAGTAGCTGATCATGGAACTCAGCTGGTGACTCTTTCTGATCAGATTTATGCTTTATCCAAAGGTAACGGGATCCTTCGTTATAAATTAGAAGTGCTGGAAAATGCTGCTAGGGCCGCAAATCTGCGGGTCCTGAACTTTCCACAAATTCAGGGGATAACAGCGCTAGACATGTTTAAAAAATATTTGCAAGAGGTATTGAAGGTCCCTGTTGACTTGTTTCCACCCTTGACCAAGGTATATTATCTTCCTCGTGGCAAAAAAGACGCTGGGGCTCCACCTGATGTGTCTAACATGGAATATGATGTCCTGAATGTTTCAAATCTTATCAAGGACACTAGTGGTGGAGGATGTGTTCCCGACACTTTGTTAGTCCAGTGTGCTCTAGCCTCAGATAAGGAATGACTCCTGAAGATGTTTTTCAAGAAGCATTTGGAGTCCTTTTTTGGTCTAACTATTTCCATGTATCTTGACCTTACTCGGGAAACTCAGAAACGACAGAAACAGTTTTTGTTATTGAAACCTGGAGTGTTGCAACTTGGAGGGTTCTTTTTCTTGCACTTTCCTTACATATGCCTCATTATATACAAATCTACTAGATATTTTTTCACCAATCTTGCTCGTTTCATAAATGTTAGGTTATCTACACAAAATGTATTAGAATAATGTGTATTCTCTGCTCATGATATGGTGGGTTTGGGGTGTCTCATGGCCTCTTGGTATTTCTTCGTTGTTTTCCCAAAGTTTCTTTGTATGGACCAGGTACTCTTGCCCTGGTCTCTATTTTCCTCGTTTCTCCCCCTGTTACATATGTGGACTGTATGGGAGTTACTGAATATGTTTCCATTTGATGGGTTTCTTTATGAATTTTTTCTGTTGTAACATTCCCATTTTCTCGCAAGATTATGTTATGTTTTTCTTGCTGGTTTATGTAAAATTCTATAAATATTAAATTTAAAAAAAATTACAATAAAAGCAGGCTTCAAACAGAAGGAATTTGAATCAATCTGAGAGAAGCCATCCAAGTTCATGGCGTCAGTGATTGCTTCCCTGAAGCTTCAGTAAGAATGTGAATTTCTGTGTTTTTGTGTCTTTACTTCCCCACTGTCTGGGGTACCAAACTTAAAGGATTGAGGAGAACCTGCCTTCGCTTGAAAGTGTTCCAACAGTTGATGCTGTGATTCTTGGATTTGAGTTCTTCAGACAATTGAGAAAAAGCAACTGGGACAGCATGAGCCAAAATATCATGGGAAAGCAGAGTACTAATTTAGATGAATGAAACAAAAAGGCTGTAATGATTGGGCAAACAGTAGCCCTAACTATGAAATGCATTGTAGATATGGTGATAGTGCTCTTGATTACGTTGGAAAATGGCACTCCATGATTCCCAGTAACCCTAGTTTGTAGTTTCTGCATGGTAGAACTTTTCAGGAAGATAAACTGTGGTAGTTACAGTATGAGATAACCCTTAAGGACCTTGGGTGGTCTTGTGCCAATCATAACAATCTAGTATTTAGAAGGTGGCAAGCTAAAGTTGCAGAAAAGATAAAGCAGAGGTCTTTGCTTTGAAAGATTTACATAATCTGGTTTTTAGAAAAGAGGAACAAATGTCTATGCACAAAGAAAATGTTAAAGAGAAAGATAAATCCTGGGACAGCACCAGGGGGAGCCCTGTAATCTCCCCATGGGCCCTTCTACATATGAGGTTGATTTTCATGCATTGGCCATAACACTGGAGTCAGATGGAGGAGCTGTTCCCCAGCAAGGGAAGCACTCTCAGGCAGAAGGGCCAGACGTATGATTCCAAAGTAAAGTTTGGAGTCATTTCCCCAGAAAGAAGTGCCTCTGGGGGAAGAATCACCATCATATCCAAATTTATAAGACACATTTTTAAGTGAAAGACTGGAGACCCAGGTGAAGCAAATGGAGACCTGGGCACATTATCAGCTAAGGCTGAAGACAGAGATTGAAGATGTTGAGTTTAGATTAGGGATTAGTGAGAGTGAGTGGAAGGATAGTGCAAATACAAAAGAAATGGAAGCTTACAGGGAGAAAATCAGATCATTGCTCTATGACAAAATGGAGTTAATCAAACAGGTTTTTGATGGCATTACTAAAAAGGTATCTCGGGCTGAGGTTGAGAGAGTGCAAGAAAAGGAGGCAGAAGAGAACCAAGATGAAGCCAGGGAGGTTATACAGTAAGGAATACAATTCTGACTTTCAGGTGATATAGATCACTGCTTGCGAGAGTTGTGAATGCTGGAGGAAAGTTTAAAGAAAGTAATAATTAATTTTTCTATGAAGAAAACAAAGCCTGTGACAAGATATCCTCTTCTAGCATTTCCACAAGCAGGTGGTAGGGTGGTCACCCTTGCTGCAAACTGGTCTCTGGCTGAGGTTTTTCAATTGGCATGGTCCTGTCCTGACCCTCGTGAAAAACCTGACCAATGCATTGATTACTGGCACCAATTGATAGGTACCTATGATCCCATGTGGGCAAATTTTCAGAGTTTGTTAAAAGCTGTATTTTTAAACACTATAGATTTGCATGCAATTACACGTCCTAATTTCCCTGATGATATACAATGGGTATGGCCTAAAGAAAATCCTGTTAAATATCCTACTAGTTATAATCAGATGACCACATTCCAGGAAGATCATAATAAATTACTTAGGGCCATTGATAAGAAATGTACTCCTGAGGTTATGAATATTTTAGAGAATGCTTTTCTTGGTTGGACTTTGGATGTGTCTGGGGGATACTTCTTCCTAATAAGATTGCTCTTATAAAATGTTTTGAAGGAATAATTTTCATGCCATAAGGATATTTATTTATTCATTTATTTATTTAACAACTATTAAAACTTACTCCTACTTTTAAGTGAACTACAGGGAGAAGATATATATGTATTTCTGCTTATTGTAAATAGCAACTTTCTACATATGTCCTAATTAGCATTAAGCATTCAATGGTTGGGGCAAGGTACCTCAGGCTGGAAGGCCGGGGGTTCAAATCCCACTAGAGGACAGCAACCTTGGGCCAGAAGGCCTGGGGTTTCTAGTCCCACAGGTGCTCCTTGTGGTCTTGGGCAAGCCACTTAACCCTCCATTGCCCATGTTCCCTGTAAAATAGTTATCTCCAAGTTATAATGCCCTGTTCAATGTAATTTCAGTTTGTTCAATGTAAACCGCCTTGATATCATGAAAGGCGGTATATAAGAAATGTTTGAAGGTCTATGTATGAAGTAGGGGGCATGAGTGAGTGGTTTAATATGTAAAGGGAGATACAATTATATTTTATTTGTAGCGGTAATATGACTTTACAACTAGTGTTTTTCTTCTCCTGTCTATGTGAGTTAACTGTGGTGTGAAGTGGATTCTCTAATTCAGAGGATTGGAAAGAGGAATATGTTGTATACTGCAGTAACAACTTGGAGGTTTCCGAAACAGCTAACAGCTTGGCATGACTGTATGCTTATAGTAGGAAGAAAGTCTTGAATAACTTTCTGTTAAACTATCCGCAAGCCTTACTGAGGAAATTAATTTAAGATAATTTTGCAGAGATCCTAGATTCGACAATCATGATGGAAGAAGAGAAAAAAAACATAAGTGATTAACCATTCTTTTACTTGTGTTTGTATAGAGACACATTTAAATGTGTGCGTCCAGGCCCCTGTGCATCCGACCAGAGGTAGATCCTATTCTGACCCCACAGATATGCCCTGTGGGATCAGAATCAGGTCTAGGGCTTGTATGTTCAGACCGGGACCCGATTCTGATCAGCCTGCACATACAGCCACTTGCCCGCTACCTCAGTGAGGCTCCTGTATGGAGTTGCGGTGCCATGGCATCCTGTTGCCATGCCACCGTGGCTCCATTCAGGAGCCGCGATCCCCAGCAGCCAACCACAGTCTTCATTCCCCACAGTCTCACCCCCCGATATGGCCTTCTATGGCCAGGGTCGGCCTGTGGGGAATCCCCTGCACCCCTTCACCTTTCTAGCACTGCCCCAGCCTGCTATCCCGTGTCCAGTTTGCCAGCCCTGGACATACAGGGCCGATTTCAAAATTGGCCCTGTAGGTCTGGGGTCGCAGACCGCCCTGCCCCACCATTGCCCCACCTTCAGAATGACCCCTACTGCCCCCTTCTAAGCCTCCCTGTACAAATGCCTTGTTCGTATGGGGAGGCTTTTGACCGGGCCTGCAGGGGGATGAATATTGGGGATGGACATCCCAACGGAACATCCATCCCCACTATTCGCGGGACAGAATAAACACCATAGTAAATAAGATTTGTTTTCTAAGTCATGGATCTGCAATTATATTAGTTAAGAGATTTTATCTGCTATTTTTGAACATTTATATATACGTAATTCATATTATACTCTTGCTTTTGGTACCAGATATCCTGCTGTGGGCTGAGGTACCCATTTCTTTCTTACTTAATGGCCTTTCAGGGGCAAAAAGGGATCTTTACTTGGTAGGGGGGTCAAGGGCTTTCTTTATCTGCTGACAAGAAGTGGGATCGGGGGAGCTGTAGGTAATTTTGAAAGGGTGAGTATGTTAGAGGCTTGGGGTTGTTTAGGTAGGCAGGATGAATGGAAGGGGAGGAGAGTATAGCGTCTCTTTTTTTCACCCTCAGTCTTTTGGACGTTACTTATGTCTCACTTCATCTTTTGGCTTTAAGGTAGCGTATCCGTCCTTCTGGTTTAGAACTGTGGGTTCAGGGGCAGGGAGAGGGGGCCTGGGGAAGGGGGAGTTGTGGGTGGCGTAAGATGAGAGGGTGAGTTTGTTCTGGGGATAGTAGGGAGGGAGAGTCAGCAGGGATAAGGATGAATTTGGATCTTACCCTTTTGAATTTACTTGATGCCATCCTGTATCGCAGAAAGCGTTCTAGTCTGCTTTACCATCCATGGATTGATGATTAAAATTATATCCTGGAATATCAGAGAACTCCACCATTCTGTCAAAAGACAGAGTTTTCAACCAGGTGCGTAGAGAACATGCTGATATGTATTTCTTCAGGAGAAGCACTTAGCACCACAGGCTCATTTGCTGCTTGTTTCCCTTAGTTTCTTCAGGTCTTCGCGTCACGTTTTTCTTTATACAAGTGCGGAGTGGTCATTATGTTTTCTCAGACCTGCCCTTTTCAGTTTGATGCACAATACAGTTTACCCTGTAGTTTCATTGCATGTCCCCTAGTCTTTCTATATTCTGATAACATAAACAATCGATCTACGTTTACCCGTTCCACTCCGTTCATTAACTTATAAACTTCTATCATATCTCCCCTCAGCCGTCTTTTTTCCAGGTTAAAGAGCCCTAACCTTTTTAGCCTTTCTTCATAGGGGTATCCTTCCATCCCCTTTACCATTTTGGTGGCTCTTCTCTGAACCTTTTCTAATAATGCTATGTCCTTTTTAAGATACGGCGACCAGAACTACACACAATATTCAAGGTGCGGTCTCACCATGGAACGATATAAAGGCATTATAATATCCTTTGTTTTATTTTCCATTCCTTTCCATATGATACCTAGCATTCTATTTGCTCTCTTGGCCGCCGCTACACACTGGGCCGAGGGTTTTAACATGTTATCCACAATGACGTCTAAATCTTTTTCCTGGGTGGTGGTTCCTAATGTGGAACCTTGCATCATGTAACGTTAGTTTGGGTTGTTCTTCCCTAGGTGCATAATTTTGCACATGTCCACATTAAATTTCATCTGCCATTTGGATGCCCAGTCTTCCAATTTATCAAGATCCTCCTGCAATTTTCCACTATCCTCTTGGGTTTTAACAACTTTAAATAGTTTTGTGTCATCTGCAAATTTGATAACCTCACTCGTTATTCTCTTTTCCAGGTCATTTATGAATATGTCAAAAAGCAGCGGACCCAGCACAGATCCCTGGGGTACACCACTATTCACCTTTCTCCATTGGGAAAATTGGCCATTTAGCCTTACCCTCTGCTTTCTATCTTTTAACCAGTTCCTGATCCACAATAGTACACTGCCTACTATCCCATGACTCTTTAGTTTTGCCAAAAGTCTCTGATGAGGGACCTTGTCAAAGGCTTTCTGAAAGTCCAAATACACTATATCAACAGACTCACCTTTGTCTACATGTTTATTCACGCCTTCAAAAAAAAACATAACATATCAGTAAGACAAGATTTTCCTTGTCTAAAGCCATGTTGGCTGTTTCCCATTAAGCCATGACTATCTACATGTTAAGCAATTTTGTTCTTTATGATGGTTTCTACCATTTTTCCGGGTACTGACGTCAGGCTCACCGGTCTGTAGTTTCATGAATCACCCCTGGAACCCTTTTTAAAAATTGGTGTTATGTTCGCCATCCTCCAATCTTCAGGTATTAGAGATGATTTTAATGATAGTTCACAGATTACTAATAGCAGGTCTGCAGTCTCATATTTCAGTTCTTTCAACACCCTTGGATGTATATCATCCAGCCCAGGTGATTTGCTACTCTTCAGTTTATCTAATAGTTGTAATACATCTTCCCGATGTATCAATATTTCCTTCAATTCTACCACACCTTTAAATACCACTTCAGTCATGAGTAACATCCCTACATCTTCCTCAGTAAAGACCGAAGCAAAGAATTCCTTCAGTCTCTCCGCTATTGTCTTGTCGCCCCTTAGTGTCCCTTTAACCCCTCTATCATCTAATGGACCAACTGACTCTCTCACAGGTTTTTTTGCTACGAATGTACTTGAAAAGTCTTTATTAAGTGTTTTTGCTTCTGCAGCAAGCTATTTCTCAAATTCTCCCTTTGCCTGCCTTATCAATGCCTTGCATTTAACTTGCCAGTTCTTGTGCTGTTTCCAGGTTTCGTCGTTTGGCTTTTTTTTTCCATTTCCTGAAAGATGTTTTTTTGGCAACAACAGCCTCTCTGACCTCACCTTTAAACCATTCTGGCAGTTGTTTGGATTTCCTTCCACTTTTCTTAAAGCGTGGAATACAGCTGGTCTGGGCTTCCAAGATAGTAGTTTTCAACAATACCCAAGCTTGATGTAAGTCTTTAACCTTTGCAACTGCTCCTTTTAGTTTTTTTCTTAACTATTTTCCTCATTTTATCATAGTCTCCCTTTCAAAAGTTAAAAGGTAGTACTGTGGATTTCCTTACTATCCCTCCTCCACTAATTAAATCAAACGCGATCATGCTATGATCACTATTGCCAAGTGGCCCCAACACCCTTATCTCTTGCACCAGATCTGGTGTTCCACTAAGGATTAGGTCCAATATGGCTTCCCCTCTGGTCGGTTCATGAACCAGCTGCTCCAAGAAGCAGTCATTTATTTCATCTAGGAACTTTATCTTCCTAGCATGTCCTGCCATGACACTGACCCAGGGGTAATTGAAATTGCCCATTATTATTACTGTGCTGTAACTTTTGTTACCTTCCTTGATTTCTTTGAGCATTTCATTATCAATTTGTTCATTCTGGTCAATCGCTGGAGGAAGTGCTGGAGGCGGTAAACTCTTGCTTTCAGGAGGAAATTCTCATGGAGGGGACGTCATCTGTGTCTTCTCCGCAAGGGATAGAACTGACTGGGGTAGTACTAATTCCATGAATCCTCGCCAGCTGGATGCTCTGATCTCTGGCTTGGATCTTTTTGACGCATGGAGAACTGTACATCTGGGGGAGATGGACTATACCGTCTTCTTTCCAGCTCATCACACTCATTCAAGTATCAATATGTGGCTCATTTCACACTCACTCCTACTGTTGGTCCCTCAGGTGACAATTGGTGCTATGGGGCCCTCTGATCATACTCTCTTGCCCTTGGAGTGGTGCATTGAGGATACTGAATCACCTCTGCATTCGTGGGCCCTTCCTCACAACTTGCTCAAAAACAAGGACTTTTTAGAGATTATACGAAGGGGCTGGCAGGATTTTCTCGCCTTTAATGATACTGAGGGCATGTCTACCTTCACATTATGAGACGCAGCGGAAGCTGTTTTAAGGGGCCAGTTGAGTTCTCTTTTGACAGCATTTAAGAGGCGGACACTAGCGAGGTAGAACGAGCTTCGTAGGATGATTTTTCAACTAGAGCTATTACGCAGATGGGGGGGAGAGGGATAGTCCTTCAGCTTGCAGGGGGAATTGTTGGCCTCAGAGACAGAGGATATTGCTTCCCAATTTCTGCAAATGTCCAACACTACAATGAGCATGATAATAAAGCAAGTCGGTCATCGTTGTGCAATTGAAGCGCTAGCGTTCGTGACATAAGATTACTGCTTTGCCTTCCTCGCAGGCTCTGTGGTTCAGTAGTCATTGGATATGGCTAAGTTCTACAGTGACCTCTATTGTCTCAGCTGTCTGCTGACGATTCGGTCATCCACCAGTGGTTAGAGGAAGCAGAGTTACCTTGTCTCTCTTTAGAGGCACGTGAGGCATTAGGACATCCCATCACTCCTTCCTGAAGTACATCTAGCTATCAGTAATCTGAAGAATGCTAAGGCTTCTGGCCCTGATATGTTCCCAGCTAAGTTATATAAAGCACTCCCTGATGTTTTCGCCCCTGTACTGGTTAGGGTTTTTAACGCTATTCTACCCCAAGAGAATCTTCCTGATTCTCTCTATCAGACCTCAATTATGGTTCTCCCGAAAGAGGACAAAGACCCCTTACTTTGTAGCAGTTACCAACCGATTTCCTTTTTGAATTTGGACTATAAAATTTTCACGAAGATTCTCTCAGCTTGTGTTGACTCACAGATTCAGGACATTGTGCATCCTGACCAAACAGGCACGCATATGCATCAAGAAAATGCTTGTTTTAACCTTAAAACATCCAGAGAGTGCAGAAAAGATGGAGAGTTAAGTGACTAGCCTAATATCACAAAGTCTATACTAGCTACCCTGCTCCTAACCTGCTACTCTAACCATTACGCTATTAGTCATCCCTATTCTGAAATACTATTCTGGGAATATCTATGTAGACATCTCCATAGTCATCCATATTGGGTGCATTCCATATTCGTGAAATTGTGACTGATCTTGTATGTGTCTGCTTTTTTTCAGGCATTCTGGCATGAACATCCCAGATTGCACTTGGATGTTCTTTGTAAATTGTGCCTTTAAGGCTAGGCAGAAAAGGTGGAGAAGAGTTTATTTTGTTAATACCTGGGATCTTACATCTTGTTGCTATGTTCTTTTTGAAATCCCCCTGTAAGTGTATCAGAAAATATCAGTCTGAGAATGATGCTTTCTTTTTTGATCCTGAACATTACTACTTGTATTGCTGCAAAGAAAATACCTGGGGGATGTCTCCATCTCCTGTGGTAGCTTTAGTCTGGATCTCTCCGATAGTTTGGACTTAAAAACTTTGAGCTAACTTGTTTGTTTCTTTTTCCTTTCAAAATTGTTTTATTTCGTTTTTCTCCTTTAATATAGTGTGCTTGGAATTCCCTATCACTGTGTACTTGTGCTGTGTCAGTATGTAATTCATGACATTTCACCTTTCTTCATTTTCTTTTGATTTTTCATTGTTAACTTGTAATAATGATTTTCTTTTTTGATAAATTTTTATATAAGTTTCTTATTTATAAATTTTGAAAAATTTTAAATAACAATCTTTTAAAAAATTATGAAATCACAAAAGGATTGTGAAAAAATGTAAGAAGATCCTAAGAAATTAAGACATTGGACAACCAAATGGCAGTTGAAATTAAATGTGGACAAATGCAAACTTATGTACTTAGGGAAGAAGAACCCCAACTAGTTACACAATGCAAGGTTGCACATTAGCAATCAGCACCCAGTAACGAGGATTTGGGCATTATTGTAGAAAAAATGGAGCATGCATAAATACACAAGTATATGGATGCAGGTTCCACAAGCATACTCTTGTGTCTATGAAATCTAAACTCAGCTCATTTCCATATCCGAGAGTATTTAACTGTATTTAAATATGCCGAAATATTGCATAGGATTATTCCATGTTATGTTTTTATATATGTATACGGGCAGAAAATTTTATAAATCTTCACAGATGCACGGAGGTACATGTGGAAAGCTTTTATAGAATTGCCTTCATAGGCTCTGGGTTTCTGACCTGCAATAGATGAGGATGCAAGAAGCAAAGATTAAGGTAGATTTGCTTAGAATTGTACAATTTGAATTGCACAATTATCAAACACTTGTATATATATTAAATATGTTTACTTGCTCACAGATTGAACCTACGTTACCATAGACTTCTTTTGGCCTTTTATTTTACCATTGAGGAGATCAACCACAATCCTGAGATATTGCCCAACATCACCCTGGGCTTCCATATACTGGAGTCCTGCAGTAATGCAATGGTTTCACTGTGTAATACTCTGACTATCTTATCAGGGAAAGAAGACCCTGTTCCTGGATACACATGTCACCTGCAGGACCAAGTGGCTGGTTTCATTGGAAGCCTCTCTTCAGTGACATCACAAGCAATAGCCAGACTTACAGGGATCTATAGCTATCCCCAGGTATGGTAAGAATCTGTCTCAGTTTATCCTCTCTGCAGTTTGCTGCATCTTTATCTACTTTCTCTTTCCTAGTTTTGCAAGACTGGATTAATGTAGCTGATTTATGCTTTTGATAGTAACCGGGTAGCCGGACCCGCGCTCACCCCTCCACGGTCCTGGCCCCACCCCCATTCTTCCTTTCTACCTATCCACACAAACACCGACAGCCATTTTTGGTAATAACTGGTCGCAGCTTTATTCCAAAACACATGTTGAACATAAACAATAATACTGGTCAAGCCAAGCCCCCCCCCCCCCCCCAGCGGAGTCACATGTCACCAGCCATGCAATTAGCAAAGCAACCGCGGCCTCCGCTCAAGTCAGGTCACCCGACCGGCAAAGTTACTACCACCCCTATCCAACTTCGCCATATTACTAGCAAAAGTCTTCCAGGGGTTGTCTGGGTCGAGGGCACCCTGCCTTCGCCCCAAGTCGCCTAAGGCTCCGGACCCCGGACCTCCAGGATCCCACCGCTTCACCCCCCCCTTGCGCTGCGACACCCCAAAACACCGCCCCCCCCACCTAACCCTAACGGGTGGGCTGTTAACGCTCCAGCCCCAGTCTCATGTGCTCGGCAATGTAATCCACGCCGTAGCACAAGGCGCCCCAGCACTCTGATTGGCTCCGCTTACCCCACTAGCCAAGCGGAGCCAATCATTTTAAAGCCCGTGCTCAGCAATCATTCGCTGACGTGCCCTCCACCCCACTCTCCCTCAAGGCGCACGCAGGGTCCCGCGCCGGGCCGGGCACCCGGTTACACGCGGGCGCCGGGACCCTGCCCGCGCCCTTATACCTTGCTAAGATGGCATATTTGTTGCGGGTATTTGTTTGGTTCATCATCTAAATTTCGATCAGTTTTGAATCTTCATGGTTTCCTCACAGTACATGTTTTGTGGTGAATGCCAAGGATACCTAGAATGAAACACGGAAGATGGTGGAAGTTAAAGACCATTTTTATCTATTCAGTCTGCACATCCAAGAAGCATCAGCAGAATCAGGATATGACTAGGCAGAATTACTCCACATGGATACAGCATGAGTAGACATTATCCAATCCATACAAAGATCTAAGGAGTCGATTTACTGGAATGATTTTCATAGACATAGTATAGGAAAAAAGTCTTATTTAATCAGACTTGAGGTTTGTCACAACCATAGTAAGTAATTATTTTTTACCTCAGCCTGCCAACTAAAAACATGCCAGCATAGCACCGAGTACATGCTAATTTCTGCATAGATTGAAATGGGGTGGGCAATGGGAATGGACTGTACTGGCAGTTAATGCACGGTAACTTACCAAGTGTTAAATAAACACAGCAGACCACTCAGAACATTTAATGTCACCTCAACGGAGAAAGTCAAATGCATCTGTGCTAACTGCAAAGCAGACAACATGCGCTAAATGTATTTTCTCTGCATTAGCTATACAGCATAGATAGTTGTTGGGAACACACAGATATGTACCACAGAGAATTTGTAGCTATTGTGCCATGATTTGACCAATTCCAACATGGTAACTATTACACTTTACCATACTTCAGTAAAATGACTCTAGTCTACTACAACCATAGAAAATAATTAACTACTTTCACCATACTCAGATCATTATGCTAGAAGAGCATTAGCAGCTTAACAACTCTAACAACTTGACTTTGAAAGGGACAACTATACTGAATTACAAGATGACTCTTCATTTCAGGGAGGACAGGCGCAGTCCTTATCTTACTCCACTGCAGATGTAGACAAATAATTCCAGCATTCCTTAGGAAATCAGTGGTGTAGTCCTTTAATCTAAAACATTCTTAGTGGATTAGAAAAAAGGAATGCACAAAAGTAAACATAAAACAAGCTTATGAAATTAATAATGCAGCTTAGTAATATAAAAAAATAATATTATCAGATAAAAACAAAAAAATAAACAATAAAGTTACAGTATTCAAAACAGAAGCACTTTATTTAAATTTAAAATTACTAAAATCAAGATTAATCCCTAGCAAAAAGAAAACCTTTCAGCTTCTTCCTGAAATCTAACAAATCCATAAGTAATCACAAATTAACAGGTAAAGATTCCACAATACTAGTATTGATAAAGCAAAAAAAAAACAAAAACAACTTCACTACATGTTTGCTCACCATCCAGAGGCAAAAAAATTGTACTTACACTTCTTACAATACTGGAAATGAGACATGAATTAAAATTAAAAGTACCATATTGGGATTGGATTAATTGGAGTGAGATTGTTACATGATTGGGTCAGACAAATAACAATTATTGCCTCTGGATCGTTGACATACACTTAGAAAAAAAAACAAAAGCCAGGAAATTGTAGTAACCCATGAGGGTCAAAACGAAATGGTGCAATACAGTCCTGAGATCTAAGGGATCCAAATATGGTCTCAACTTCCTTAATAGTCAAAGCTTTAACATTGATATCCTGGAAAATTTCTGAATAAATGGTCTGAATGTAAGGACTGCGTAAATCAGAACCCTAGAAACTGAACATCTCACACAACAGGAGTAACACAATTATCTATCACCGTTTGAGAAGGAAATAAAGCAGAAGGGGCTGAAGATAAGATCATACAAAAAGGTTTCCTTGATATTAAGTTCTAAGTCAAGAGTACCCAACCACTGATTAACATCTAACACTTTAGTTATATTTTTAATACTGAAGGAAACATCCCAACAAGAGAACAAATAGCATTGCAAGTTCTTCATTTTACCATTTTTTCATTTTCCCAGGGTTCTAGCACAAAAATGAAGTCAAAATTTGAATTTCCATTTTTGAGCTCTTGTACTTATTTGTGTGACCAGTTCATTAATATGTCTATTTGCTTTAGTCGAAAAATAATGTGCAGCCTATGAACTGGTAGAGAGAAGTAAGAAAATAGTATCTTCTTTGTTTCTCTTTTGTATTTATCACAGATCAGTTATGGAGCAATGGATCTTCTCTTCAATGACCGATTTGAATTCCCATTCTTTTATCGCACTGTCCCAAATGACCAATCTCAGTATCAGGGTCTGATTCAGCTCCTGAATCTCTTTGGATGGAATTGGGTGGGGATTCTCACCTCGGATGATGAGAGCGAACAAAGGGGCAGTGAGGAACTGAAGAGTGAGATTATCAAGAGTGGCGCCTGTGTAGAATTTGTGGAAGTGATACCTTTGTTCTACTTCCGAAGAGCTATACATTTTTTAAAAATTATAATTTCTGCCAAAAGAATGAAAGAATCATTAGCTAAAGTGATTGTTATCTACAGCACTTCCACATACTTGTTATATCAATTCTGCAGCAGCATATTTTGGCACAAGGTCGTTGGTAAAGTTTGGATCGTCTCTGCTCCCTCATCTTCTTTTGCAAATATAAATGGCCAAAATATCACTTCAGCTTGTACCATATTGAATGGATCTCTAGCATTTACCATTACTAAAGGAGAGATTCCAGGATTCAAGGATTTCTTCCGCAATATCCACCCATCCACATTCCCAGAGCCCTCCCTCCTGCAGTCTCTCTGGGAGGATGCATTCAAGTGTGATCTCCTGAACAATGTATCTAAATGCACAGGGCAGGAGACTCTCTCTAACCTAACACAGTTGTGGTTTGATGTGGATAACTTACAGTTTGCTCATAGTCTCTACACCTCAGTCTATACACTAGCTCATGCTTTGCATAACATGTACACAGCCAAGTCTCAGCTTGGCAGTGATCTGAATGAGGGATTCCAGCCATGGAAGGTAAACATTTATGATGCACTTTTTGATTTTAGAGTCCATCCTTAGGGTGTTCAATTTGTTTATAAGTCACCTGTGTGGAATGGCATTAGAGGCTTTATTGAAATCTAAGTTCACAACATCTAGTGCTCTCCATTGGTCCAACTGTTTGCCCAGTCAAAGAAATCAATCAGATTTGTCTGAAAAGACCTGATTCTCGTAAATCCGTGCTGCCTCAGATCCTGTAAAACATTGGACTCCAGAAACCTCACTATCCTCTGTTTTAGCAGCCTTTCCAATAATTTATCCACCATAGAGGTTGGGATAAGCAGCCTGCTCCTGGCCCTTCATCTGTGAACACAGAACAAAAATATTCCTCCCCTTCAATCTTGAGTCTGACAATACCACTGTTGCGCTATCTTCTCTCACTAATATAACAACCCGGGATAATTCATTGAATGTTAGAATTGTCATTTTCCCCTTATTGTAAATATCACAGGTGTACCAAAGCATTAACCCCCCTAGAACCCTGATGTTAAAGAAATACTTACTTCCCACTGGAATACCCTGGAGGTAACACAGTTGGGGAAAAAACAACTAATTATCTAAGGACTCAATTCATATGCTTAGGTGTTACAAATAAAATTGTATTAACTCCAAGAACAGGCAAGTACTGGATGGCAAGTATATATAGTTAGACGTTGCAAAGTACCACATTAGATACCACCTCTCAGGAAAAAGATGTAGGCGTCATCATGGATAATACATTGACATCCTCAGCCCAGTGTGCAGCAGCGTCCAAGAGAGCAAATAGAATGCTAGGAATCATAAGGAAAGGAATGGAGAATAGAACAAAGGATCTTATAATGCCTCTGTATCGCTCCATAGTAAGACAGCACCTTGAAAATTGTATGCATTTCTGGACACCATATCTTAAAAAGGATGTAGCTGAATTAGAAAAGGTACAAAGAAGAGTGACAAAAATGGTAAAGGGAATGGAAGGATACCCATAAGAGGAGAGTCTTAAAAGTTTGCAGCAGAAAACAGTTGCCATTACCGGGAGTGGGAGCAAGTTCCTCCCTGCTCTTTCACCTGCTGGCTGTACATTCTGATCATGCTTAAGGCACCCAGTGAGTTTGGAGTATCTAATATATTTAAGTGGCAGCTTTTTAGGAGCTTTTAAGTTTTTGTTTGGAGTAGTTCACCTTGGCCTCTACTGAGAAATCGATTTGCTGCTTTGGATACAATTGACAGAGTTCCAGAAGAGTTATGTGATGACATCAAGAAGGTTGTGTTGGAAGAAAGTGATTTCCCTACGTAAAGTGAAAAAGCAAAAATGGCCAAAATGGATGACTAAAGAAACTCTGAAAATTGTCCAGAAACATAAAGCCAGAGGAGAAAGAGAGGCAATCACAAAGCTCAACAGAGATTTCCAATGTGCAACAAGACAAGACAAGAAAAAGTACTGCAAAGACACATGCAAGGAAATAGAATCAGAAGCTATTAGAGGAAGAACAAGATAGGCTTATCAAAAGCTACGAGAGCTAAAGAAAAAAATTCTATCCTTGAATTGGAATGCTACAAGATGCTCAAGGATCTATGTTGAATGATGCTGAGAAAATCAAGAAAAGGTGGAAATAATATACAGAGTTATTCCATAAAGATGAAGTGGACCAACAGCAATTTCAACCTGTACCTTATGATCAGGAACCATTGGTGATGAAAGTAGAAGTTGAAGCAGCTTTGAAAGCCTTATCAAACAACAAAGCACCAATTATTGATGGCATTCACACCGAGTTATTACAGCAGTAGGATGAAGCTGTTACCATACTTACAGGGCTCTGCCAGGAAATTTGGAAGACAAATTCACGGCCAACTGACTGAAAAACATCTGTGTTTATACCAATACTGAAGAAAGGTGAACTGATTGACTGTGGAAATTATCACACAATTACTCTGATCCCACATGCCAGCAAGATTCTACTCAAGATCATTCAGGAGAGACTACAACCACACCTGGAACGAGAACTGCCTGAAGTGCAAGCAGGGTTCAGAAAAGGGCGAGGAATGAGAGAAATTATTGCGGATGTGATATGGATCCTTGAAAAGACAAAAGAATACCAAAAGGATATCTATATGTGCTTTATTGACTACATCAAAGCTTTTGACTGTGTAGACCTTGAGAAACTCTGGTCCACATTAAGAAGCATGGGTATACCAGAACACCTGATCGTTCTCTTGCACAACCTTTACATTGATCAAGAAGCAACAGTTCAGATGGAACAAGGAGAAACAGAATGGTTTAAAATCAGCAAAGGTGTATGACAAGGTTGCATACTTTTCCCCTACCACTTTAATTTATAAGCAGAGCAAATCATCAGAGAAGCAGGACTGTATGAAAACAACTGAGGTGTGAAGATCGGTGGAAAATTCATCAACAACCTTCGCTGTACTGATGATATGACATTACTGGCTGAAAGTGAAGACACTTTGAAACATTTACTTCTCAGGATCAAGGAATATAGTCTTAAAATGGGTCTGCACCCTAAAATTAAGAAGACAAAGATCCTGGCAACTGGCAAAAGGAATACATTCATTGTTGATGGAGAAGAAATTGAAATAGTGGACAACTTTATCGTACTTGGATTAACTACACAGGTACACTAAAAAAAATTTTTTTTAAACTGCCTCTAATGTTTCGATTGATTTTTACGTTTTTTGGTGCGCTGAATCCAAATCTGGTAACCAATTTGCTCCATCACGTACAGATTTTTTGCTACATTGGGTTAGCAGTTTGAGGTGAACGTTTCAGATTGAGTGTGATCGAGATAAAAGTTTCTTGGATGAATTCTTTATACTAATTGTTTAGTAGTTATTCAAATAAGAATAAAGAAAATTGTAACAAGGCAGCACATAAGAATACAGTAATGTCAACAAAACACACTGTGATGGTAGCAAAATTGTCTGCACTTAAAACAGCCACATACATGTGCACAAACATTGAGCATATAAGAGCGAGGTTAGACACAAAGCAAAGCAAAGAAATGTGCAAAAAATGTTGTACAGGTATGTATGTAAGAATAGAAAACGCAAACCGCACCATTGCAATACATGAAGACAAACACCCGATGGTGTGAAAATAAAATTCTAATAAATGAGATCCGACACTGTGGTAATAACTAGCAAATTTTTATTTCAAAGTTTAGTAAAAACACGATATTTGTCAACACAGTTTAGATTTTAAAGTCATTCTTGGGTCAATCAATCTCCTGGTGGGCCCGTTTCTTCTTCCCCCGAATGCTTCTCTTGGTGCGCTGCTTGGCGTATTTTTCATCTGGGGTTTCCCGCAGCAGCAACCAGCAGAAATCAGCCATCATAGTGGTGTTCCATCTTCCTTGGTACCTTCTCTCTGCGTCCTTGATGTCCTGGTGAAACCTTTCACCTTGTTCTTCACTGTACGCCCCCAAGTTTTCGGGAAAGTAGTTCACATGGGAGTGCAAGAAATGGACTTTCAGGCTCATGTTACAGCCTTGTTCTTTGAAGGCATTGAGCATCCTGGCAACAATATCCTTATAGTTCTCATCCCGCCTGTTCCCCAAGAATTTGAGAACAACATCCTTGAAGGAATCCCAGGCTTCTTTTTCCTTCTCAGACATCGTTTCAGCGAATGCTCCATCTGAAATGAGTTTCCTTATATCAGGGCTAACAAACACTCCTTCCTTTAGCTTTGCTTCAGAAAGTCGGGGGAACTTTGAGCAAAGGTACCGAAAGCACTTACCATCTTTTGGAAGGGACTTGATGAATTGCTTAATGAGACCCAACTTAATGTGGAGAGGTGGTAATAGAATTTTATCACGAGGTACCAAGCTCTCATGAAGAACATTTTTCTCACCGGGTCTCAAATACTCCCGAATTGGCCAGTCTTTTTTCCCCCAGTGTAGGTCGCGGGCCCGGCTATCCCACAAGCAAAGGAAGCAGGGATATTTGGTGAAACCGGATTGCTGCCCTAATAGCATGGATAGAATTTTAAAGTCTCCACAAATCATCCACTTATGCTCATCATAACGAATCTTCTGAAGAATCAGGGCCAAATTCTCGTATTTTTCTTGGAGAATAACAGAGTGAGCAATAGGAACTGAAGCGAATGTGTTGCCATTATGAAGAAGAACACCTTTTATGCTGTCTTTTGACGAATCAATGAACAGCCGCCATTAAGCAGGATCATACTTGAGTTTAAACTTTTCCATCACTCCGTATATATCGTTGCAAAATACCAAATCTTCCTCTTTGCTGAAATACTTCAAAAATTGTGTCTCGCGGTTGCGGTACCAATAAAAGTTGTTCCTGGTGACAATAGATTTTTCTGTTTAAGCCGAGAACCTAGCAGTTGGGCAGCATCTTTTGGGAGTCCTAAATCCCGGACTAAATCATTCATTCAATTCAGCTTGAGAGAAAAGTTCAGGTTTCGGATCTGGTTCAGTTTCAAACTCGGAAGTACTGGACTCATCGGGAAAAGCCATCTGATGAGTCTCATCATGATCAGAACCGTCCACACAAATATGATCCAAAGATTTTGGTGGTTCAGGCACAGGTACTTCGTTGCTATGAGGCATAGGCCTAATTGCTGAGGGAAGGTTGGGGTAATTTATTACGTTCTTATTTTTTAAGTTGTATCCCTTCACAATGCAAGAGCAAAAATAGCAGTCACTGCTGTGGTCTCTTTGTTCACGCCACATCATAGGTATTCTGAAACGAAATGCTTGTTTTTTACCTTTCATCCATAAGCATAGATCTTCCTCACATGTCTTGCACACTTTGTGAGGAGCCCACGGTTTGTCTTGATCGCCTAACTTCAAACCGAAATAGGCGAAATATACTTTTTTAATAAATGCAGAAATGTTCCTCTGCCGCTTTTTCATGGTATATTCCCCACAAATAAAACAAAAACTGTCCGGAGAGTTGACGCAACCTCTGACTCTGTGAGCCATCACAAATACACAGCACTGCAAACTACAACTGTAGTGAACCACTTCGGAATAAAGCTGGATTACGACTGAGCAAACAAAAGGTAATAATTAACTTGCAAGAAACTGAAATTTGACAGGAACGTTCATGTCGCAACCACCGTGTTTGAGCGAGCGAACGAGGCGAGGCGAACAGGAAAGAACATGCGCCAGCGCGAGTACTGGATTTAGCCCCCCGCCTCCCAATTGTCCTGTTAATGTATAAAATGAATACAAAACACTCTAAAATATCATGAGGGAGTGTTTCTAGTTAGTTAACCATTACAACCTCTATTTTGGGCCAAGAAAATAAACTGCAGTCGGCTAAAAAGAAATTATGTGAACATTCCTTATATGGGTAAGAAATCTAATTTTGCAAGAAAACGTGACGTGATGGAACATTTTGGCTATTTTTCCTGGATTCAGCTCCCCAAAGTCTATAGGAATCAGTTGCAAAACTGGAGGCAGTTTTTTGGTAGTGTACCTGTGCTATCAATAAAGAAGCAACAAGCAGTCAAGAAATCCAACAATGCATTCCTCTTGGCAGAATGGCAATGATGGACCTAGACAAGATTCTCAGAAGTAGGGATGTCTTTCTCCATACAAAGATTTGACTTGTTCAAGCTACAGTATTTTCAGTAATGTCATATGGATGCAAAAGTAGGACAGTCAAAAAGATAGACAGGAAGAAAATTGTTGCCTTTGAATTATGGTGCTGGCAGCGAATACTGCGAATACCATGGACTGCCCGAAGAACAAACCAGTCAGTACTAGAGGCGATCAAACCTAAGTTTTCTTTAAAAGCTCAGATGGCAAAACATTGATTTTCATACTTTGGACATATCATGCAAAGAGAGAGAGCATTAGAGAAAGACATCATGCTTGGCAAGGTAGGTGGGTCTATGCAAAAGAGGAAGGCCAGGAATGAGATGGATCGATACAATAACAGCAGCTACAGTACAAGTGCCAGTCTGTCAACAATGAGCCACCTGATTGAAGACCGAACACAATTTAGGACAACTATCCAGAGGGTTGCCATGAGTTGACACCGACTTGACAGCCCTTAACAACAGTATTTGCAGAGTTTCCAGTGGATGAGATTGCCACTTTATCACTGTCTGAAGATGTTCTACTATCATGTGCAACACACATTAGAAGGACCACAAAACTACTTACTAGGTGCAAGTGAAAAGAACCAAGTCTCTGATACAGCTTTAAGCACTGATATGATGATTCCAAACTCAAATATTGAGGCGTAGAATTCCAAAAAGAGGATGCAGGAAGGAAAAAGTCATCTGATACATTGATCTAATAGTGTAGGAGGGCTTACTGTGAGAATCTTAGTGTGCATGTAAGAGTTCAATCCCATGTAGCATAAAGATCCCTAACTCAACTCTCCCTAGCCTCAAGAACACTTCCCCAAATGGATGTCCCAGAAGACTCCCCCAGCATCAACATGCCCCGATCCCATCTCTGACTATTAGAGGGGTAACTATTGTCTAACAGAAGAAGGAGTGATCCCCTGTCACTCGTACTCAGCTGGTCCTAGGTTAAAAATTGGCATCCATGACCCCTAGCAGGTATATTAGGGGTGAAACTGCCAAATAAGGATATCATAGATGATATAAAATAATGGACTTGGAATAAACAACTTTCTGAAAAAAATCACCTTGATTTCAAAGATGTATAACTTCGTTCCCTTTCTTAAAGAGCAGTTGAATTACTGAATGCTTTAGTTCTTAAAGAGAAATCAAAAGCAAAATTGGGAGGCTAACGCTCTATGCCTGATGGTTTGGGAGATGAAATATCAAGGAAAGTTATAATTGGGTACAGTAGGTATTTTGACGAATTTTCCAAAGATTGACTCTATTAAGTATAATTGCTAGTCATCAACACTTCGGTCCTACTTTCAGATAAAATTGTCTAACCATTTGCTTCCATTTTCAGCTTGACCGCTATATTAAGGAGGTTCGCTTCAAAACACCCAGTGGACATGAGATCTTCTTCGATGACAAAGGAAATGTTCCAGCTCGCTATGACATTATAAACTGGGTCCTGCTCCCTGATGGCTCCTTAGGCAGCATCAGAGTTGGAAGTTTCGATCAATCAGCTCCATGGGGCCAACAGCTCATTGTGAACCAAAGTGCCATAGTGTGGAATCCATACTTTAACCAGGCTTGTTATTATATTCTTTTTAAATATATGTATTGCACCTATACAATCATCCAGGAAGTGGAGGAGAATGGGAAACAAGGGGAAAAGCAGGAATTGGTGGAAAAAAGTTGGCAATTTAATTATTTAAATTCCCATAGGACAGACAATAAAATTCCAGATTTGAAAGCATCAACGGCAGAACCAAACCTAGACATTGTTGCTATCACAGAGATATAGTTGACTGAAGCCCATGAAATGTACATGTCTATAATTTGTTTATTAGGGGCAGGGATGGCAGAAAAGGAAACAAACTAACTTTTTTTGTAAAACTAAAACTACACAACTGAAATGTGGGTGGCATGGGGAAAAGATGGGACATTGTGATTATTTTGGAAAGGGGATATGGCACTTTCATCCATACTGTTCTCAAATAGACAGGAAAAGATCTGATTAAGTCATTGAAAAAATGAAACATGAAGGAGTGGGGGCTATCTGTGGGGTTGTTTTTTTATCCTGCCAGATCTGGATTTGAATATTCAATCTGCTTATATATTTAGAGTTATAAATATCTTCTGTTAATTGTTCATGAGTGTAAATGTATAAGATTAAAGGGAAATTTTAGAAAGGTCATCTAAGTGCAATCTAGGATGTCTAAACCAAAATGTCCTCAACGATCTTAGAAACGTGCATGAGACTGACATGGGCAGCCTCGGGGATGGCTACATCCTATAGATGTAGTGGCAATGATATTCTAGGCATGATTCAGCTTGCCATTCTGCAAGTGGCGATGGTCAGTATCATGATCTTTTCTATCAATTATCATTTCAAATGTGGAAGCACTGGAAATATTAGATTATCATCTTCTCTATACCCTCTAGATGTATATTTATGTCTTGGAGCATATATAAACTTCAACGAGGGTAGAGACATGCTTCTGAAATTGGGCATGCATGTCTACGGAATGCTCCAGACATGCCTCCACCATGGATGAGCTCGCACCGGGGACATTTATATACCCAGATCTTTCTAAAATGGGACCTCTTTGTGATTTGAACATCTGAATGCCCATTTTCAGACATCCAAATCGTTAATATGACTTGTGAAATTACCACATTAGTGAATAATCCCCACTAAAAAAAATGGGACCAGTAGTAGATAATGCTTGTTTTCAGATGTTAACACTTAAGCTGGCATGGTGAAATGGAAGAACCAATGACTAACTTCAAAAGAGCAAGTGATCTTTATGTAAGAAAGCAAATAAATCTAAGTGGAAAAAGAAAGGCCGCAGGGAGCAGTCCACGGGGGAGTGGTGGTGGCGTCCCCGCGGGCATGCGCAGATGGGGGGGGGGGCGTCGTGAAGCAAGACAGGAGCGGGCCAGCATCATTTAAAATGATTGGCTCCTGCCGCGTGAGTGACGGCGGGGGGAGCCAATCAGAGGGCAGGAATGCATCGGGGGGGGGGAGTGGAGCGAGGAGCGGTTCCCAGAATTAGTGATGCATCGAGGCAGCGGAGGGGAGAATGGGCCGCGTCCCACCCTCCCACCCTCTTTCTTTGTTTTGTTTTTTTTGTTTTTTTAGGTGTTTAAGGGGGTATTGGGGTGTTGCCACAGTGGGGGTGGATGGGATCCTGGAGGTTTCTGGGGTCCGGAGCCTTAGGTAATGCGTGGGCCAGGGGTGGGGTACCCCCGACCTGGACATCCCTGGTGGGTCTTTGCTAATGATATGGCGAGGCCAGAGAAGGGTGGGTACATAAACTAGCCATTGGCTTATCCGCGGCGGAGGCGGAGCTGATGTCACCTTGCTAATTGCATGGCTGGTGAGGCAGGGCTCTGCCAGATGGAGTGTTATGAGGTTATGTTGGAATTTGAAGTTGATTAAAGTTGGAATGTTTAATAAAGCTGCGTCCAGTTGAAACCCATTATGAGTGTTGTGTGGTATGTGGAATGGGGGGAGGAAAAGGGGTGGGGGAGTAAGGGGAGCCAGGGAGTCCAGTGTACCTCTGTTAAGGGACTGTTACTTAAAAAAAAAAAAAAGAAGATTACTGTGAATGTAAGGCTGGAGAAGTCAGAATTTAAAGCATAAAAGGGTTCTCAAAAACTGGAGTACAAAGAAGAATCTAGGATTGCAGAAAAGGAAAGTAGATAAGAAAGCAAAAAACATATGAAGTAAATTAGCTGAGGATATAATGAACAGAGCTGGCTCATTACCCAGTTCCAGGAGGGAGATATTTTATCCAGCCCTGGTTTTGAACTTAGATCGCAAAGCAATATGGTATATGTAGTCCTTGATTCTAACATTTGAAATCAGTACTGTATGTCCCATAATGCACTGGGATAGAGCTGTCATAAATCCAGGAGTAACCTAAAATCTCCGTCCTGGAACTGGGTGACTGGGCATCTTTGAGAGAGGTAATGAAACTTTTCAGGTATGCTAGTGAAAAAAGGGATGATGGTAATAGGATTCTCAGACTAGGAGGTGACACAAATAAATGCATTGAGGATGACAAAGAAAAAGCAGATATGTCAAACAAATAACTCTTTTCGGTATTAAAGCCTTTGATACTGTTCCTCATAGGAGGCTTATCAATAAACTCAGTAGTTTGTGGATGGGTTCCAAGGTGGTGAACTGGATCAGAAATTGGTTGACTTACAGACGACAGAAGGTGATGGTACATGGAGCTCACTCGGATGAAAGGGGGGCGATTAGCAGGGTGACCCAGAGTTCGGTCCTTGGCCCGGCACTGTTCAATGTATTTGTGAGTGATATTGCTGAAGGACTGCATGGAAAAGTCTGTCTTTTTGCAGATGACATGAAAATTTGCAACAGAGTGGACTCCCCCGAGGAAAGATCTACAAAAGCTGGAAGAATGGTCTAATGCTTGGCAGTTAAGATTTAATGCAAAGAAATGCAGTGTCATGTACTTGGGAAGCAGAAATCAAGGGGAAATGTACATGATAGGGGGCGAGAGGTTGGTGTGCACGGACCAGGAGAAGGACCTTGCTGTGATTATTTCTGAAGATCTCAAGGTGGTAAAACAGTGCGACAAGGCAATGGCAAAAGCCAGGAGGATGTTGGGTTGCATACAAAGAGGAATTGCCAGCAGATAGGAAGAGGTACTAATGCCACTGTATCAGACACTGGTGAGGCCTCACTTGGAATACTGTGTTCAGTTTTGGAGACCATATCTCGTAAAGGATGTAAAGAGACTGGAAACGGTTCAGAGGAAGGCGACCAAAATGATTTGGAGCCTGCATCAAAAGCCTTAGGAGAAGAGAATTGAAGACTTAAATATTTGTGAAAATAATAATAGCTTGCTATTATTAATGTTTTGTTATTTGTTAACCGCCTCTGATCTCTGGAAGAGGCGGTATAGAAAAATGTATAAATAAATATGTACGTACACTATGGAGGAGAGGAGGGACAGGGGAGATATGATTCACACCTTTAAATACTTAAAGAGAAATAATGAACAAACAAACCTCTTCCAAAGATGGGAAGCTGTAAAACTAGAGGGCATAACATGAAGCTGCAACGGGGTAAATTGAAAGGCAATGTCAGGAAATACTTTTTCACTGAAAGGGTGGTGGACAGGGCCGGCCCGAATATTGAGCAAGAATGTTTTTTGCACAGGGCCCAGCGTTTCAGGGGGCCCCGCGCAAAAAACATCTTGTATCAGCGATCAACCCAGCTAGATTAAAAAAAAAACACAAACTGGCTGCTGCTGCCACGGTGGCAGCAGCAGAATTGAGCACCCCACGGGCCCCCCCCCCTGCCCTGCAGAATCCTCCTTTCAGCATCAACTCCCTCAGCGTCAGCTGCCAGACCAGCGAAGGGAGAGCTTCTCCTCTCGCGGCTCTGTTAATCCCGCCGCGGGGCTGATGGGATTTCCCATCAGCCCCGTGGCAGGATTAACAGAGCTGCGAGAGGAGAAGCTCTCCCTTCGCGGCTCTGAAAAGCCCACGCTTTGGGAGCTGATGCTGAAAGGAGGACTCTGCAGGGCAGGGGGGGGGCCGCGGGGTGCTCGATTCTTCCGCTGCTACGGCGGCAGCGGCAGCAGCAGCCAGTTTGTGTTTTTTTATTATCTAGCTGAGCTGATGGGGGGAGGGGGGTTAGCACAGGTAATGGGCTATGGGGGGTAGGACTGCAAATGGGGTTATGGGGGAGTTAGGTCTGGACATGGGCTGATGGGAGATTAGGACTGGTAATGGGCTATGGGGGCAGAGGGCTACAACTGGAAATGGGCTGATGGGGGTAGGACTGGAAGTGGGCTGATGGGGGGTTAGGATTGGTAATGGGCTATGGGGGGCTAAGACTGAAAATGGGGTGATGGGTGTTAGGACTGGAAGTTGGCTGATGGGGGGATTTGGACTGGTAATGGGCTATGGGGGGGCAAGGACTGGAAATGGGCTGATGGGGGCTTTAGGACTGGTAATGGGCTATGTGGGGGGCTAGGACTAGAAATGGGCTGATGGGGGGTTAGGACTGGTAATAGGTTATGGGGGGCTAAGACTGGAAATGGGCTGATGGGGGTGGTTTGGACTGGAAGTGGGCTGATGGGGGTAGGACTGGTAATGGGCTGTGGGGGGGTAAGACTGAAAATGGGGTGATGGGGGTTAGTACTGGAAGTGGGCTGCTGGGGGGCTTCGGACTGATCATGGGCTATGGGGGGGCTAGGATTGGTAATGGGCTGGGGGGGTTGCTAGGACTGGAAATGGGCTGAGTGGAAGAGGGGCTTAAACTGCAAACAGCTGATGGGGGCGGGGGCTTGGAATGGAAATGGGCTGAGTGGAAGGGGGGCTTAAACTGCAAATAGCTGATGGGGAGGGGGCTTGGAATGGAAATGGGCTGAGTGGAAGGGGGCTTAAACTGCAAATAGCTGATGGGGAGGGGGCTTGGAATGGAAATGGCTGTGAGGGGAGGGAGCTAGGACTTTAAATGAGCTGAGTGGGGGGGCTAGGACAGGAAATGGGCTGATGGAGGGGCTAGGATAGGTTTGGAAATGGGCTGTTGGGGGTGCTAAGATTGGAAATGGGCTGTAGTGGGGGCTTGAAGCAGACAAGATGCCAGGTTTCCACCAGGTTGACGACATGTCACACGTTTCGGGTTAAACGTATAAAATTTGTAACCCTGCCTCAGGTCATCTCTCATTGGCTACATAGCTCGAATTCTGCTCTAAGATCAAGAGCCGCTTCTTAGAGCAGAATTCGAGCTATGTAGCCAGTGAGAGATGACCTGAGGCAGGGTTATAAATTTTATATGTTTAACCCGAAACGTGTGACACGTCGGCAACCTGGTGGAAACCTGGCATCTTGTCTGCTTCTTTGAAGTTCTTATGAGCTAAGTACAAATTTTCAATGTCTGAATTACTAATAATAAAAAAAGGGAGCAGTCGCAGTGGTTAGCGGTAGTTTTTTCCCCGCTTACTTTGACGACTATCTCCGACAAAAAGAAATGTTGATAACGGGGTTCCTTGTTGTCAGGATCTCATATTTAAGATAGTTATTTTCTGATTCTGACCGCTTTTAATAATAATTGGTTTATACGTTTGCAAGCCTCCAATATATGCAAATATATTTCATGCATATTGATTTTAGATTTCCTGAATAGCTGGATGGCTGTGGGATCATCAGTAGAGATTTGAGAAACCTTGTCTTTGAGTAGAGGTTCTCATCCCAGTCCTCAGGACACACCTAGCCAGTCAGATTTCCAAGAAAACTACAATGAATATGAATGAGATTGGTTTGCATGCACCGCTTCCTCTGTAGGCAAATCTCTTTCATGCCTATTCATTGTGGTCACTCTGAAAACCTGACTGGTTTTGTGTGTTCTGAGGACGAGGTTGAGAACCTCTGTCTAAGAGGGCACATTTAGGGGGTCTTTTACTAAAGGACATTAGCTGACAACGTGGGTTCTGGAATGTGCTGAATGTGCATGGCGACACATAGTGTCAGCTAGAACAGGACCATGACAGCGCGGGACGATTCCTGCGCTATCTTGCATTAGGGTCACAAGTGGGCGGTGAGGGGTGGAGAGTGGGTTGGAGTACCCCATGCAGTTAATGCTGGGATCACACTAACAGTTAACGCAGTGGTGTTGCACCTAATGCACCCTAGTTTCAGTGTGATTTGGACATTCAGTGCACCACCCTTATGGGGCGCCTTAAGGTTACAGTACTCTGAGCGTGTTTTTGCTGGCATCACTAATGTACATTAAAAATAGACAATGCCTCTGAGAGCCCTATCAAATAACCCCACCATGGGTTTGAACCCATGACCTGTAGCTTCACAGGCAGTGAAGTAACCAGTGGCCTACAGCTCTATAGCTGTTAACAAGCCCCTAGTTGGCTGCAGAAGGACTGCACGTCAACACACATACTGTCTGCTGTGGTTACCAGGATAGGGTTAACCCACCCGTACCCATGATGCACTGCACATGCAAAGCAGCAGTCGACAGATGGGCACAAGATGAGGTATGCACCCCCACAGCACCTCGGCCTGGTAGGGGGAACTGACCATGTGTGGTACTGGCACAGAGTAGCCACAGACAGTCACATTGTGCGGGTACTGTGCTCACCCTGAGGGTGAGGTGAGGCGCCCAGCACCAGGTCCACAGCACCTTTCATGGCTGCAATACGCTATGCTTTAGGTCCTCATCAGTGCTACTGTGTGTGATAGGTAGTGCCTGCAGACACACCTAGGTTATATCTGTGTTCTTTTGTATTTCTCAGTCATGTTTAGCCCTTATGGGCTATGATGCATCCAGAATAGTGCATATCCTGTGTTGATGCCATGGTTATATGATGTAGGTGAAAGGAGGGGGGTGTTTGGACCCATAGGTGGATTATGTACCACCACATATCTGAGGCTTCCTTGCTCTATCCCCGCCTCCTAATTTTAGGTGATTTTAATGTTCACGCTGATTCTTCCTCTTCGGTAAGAGATTCCTCTTTCCTTTCCCTTTTGTCCGATCTTTCTCTTCGTCAATCTGTCTCTTTTCCTACTCACATAGCTGGCCATTCCCTTGACCTCCTTATTACTTCTGCCTCCTTCCCTTTTCCCTTTTCCTCACTGTCGTCTTTCCCTCTCCCCTGGTCCGACCATCACTGCCTTTTGTTTTCTATCCCTACCCCCCCTCCAGCCCCACGTTCATCCTCAAACTCCGGTCTCACACTACCACTCACTCGCAAGATCACCGCGAACACTCTTCTCCAGTTTCCATCTTCTGCCAGTCTGTTCCCCACAGACTTCGAATCCCTCTCTGTTGATGCCCAGGCCCATTGCTGGAATTCCACCCTCTCAACTGCTTTGGACTCTGTCGCTCCCCTCCATCCCCGCCCCTGCCCCCGCCACTGTCCACACCATCCCTGGTTCCATCCCAGTCTTTTCCTACATCGCAAACACCTCCGTCGGGAGGAACGTCTCTGGCAAAGACATCCTTCCCCCGCCAATCTGTCAGCTTTTCGCCTTTGTCACCGTCACTATCGCTCTCTGCTTCACGCCGCAAAGCGTGATTATTATTCCTCTCTTATTTCCTCCTCCTCAAATTCTTCACACCGTTTGTACTCTATTTTGCACTCCCTCACTGCGTCTCATTCTGCCTCTTCCTCTTCTCCTCCGCCTACATCTTCTCTTCCTGACCCTTCCTCTCTTGCTACTTTCTTTGTTAATAAAGTGGATACTCTTCGCCAATCTTTTCCCTTATGCCCCACTCCCCTCTCTCCCCCTGCTGCGCTCCCTCCTCCTTCCTACTCATCCCCATCCCATTCTGTTCCTGTGCTATCCCATTCCTGGTCCTCTTTTGAGATGATCACTCCCACTGTTCTGCAACAGACTTTTCTTTCTATCCATAAAACCACCTGCTCAACTGATCCCATCCCATCCTCTTGGCTCCTAGAACCCTCCCTAGCTCTCTCTCCGTATATCCTTCTCCTGTTTAATTCTAGTCTGTCCTCTGGCACTTTCCCCTCCAACTGGAAACACGCTATTGTCCGTCCCATCCTAAAGTCCCGTTCTTCTGATCCATCTGTTCCCTCTAGTTGGCGCCCTGTCTCTAACCTTTCTTTTCTCTCTAAATTTCTTGAAAAGCTGGTCTTTACTCAACTCGTTGGAGTCAGGAGTGGTGCCAAAGGACTGGAGAGAGGCTCATGTGGTGCCTTTACACAAAAGCGGAAGTAAGGATGTGGTTGAAAACTACAGGCCGGTTAGTTTAACTTCGGTGGTGAGTAAATTATTGGAAACGCTGCTGAAAGAGAAAATAGTGAGGTTTCTGGAGTCCAGCGGATTACAGGATCCGAGGCAGCATGGATTCACCAGAGGCAGGTCTTGTCAGACAAATCTGATTGATTTTTTTGACTGGGTGACCAGGGAGTTGGACCGAGGGAGAGCTCTAGATGTGGTGTATTTAGATTTCCGTAAAGCCTTTGACACTGTTCCTCACAGGCGACTGATAAACAAACTGAGCACCCTAGGGATGGACCCTAAAGTTACTGCTTGGGTTAGAAATTGGTTGGGTGGGAGGCGACAAATAGTACAAGTAAATGGAGCTCACTCTGAGGAGAAGGATGTTACCAGTGGTGTGCCCCAGGGATCTGTCCTTGGTCCAATTCTTTTTAACATCTTTGTTAGTGATATAGCGGAAGGGCTGTCGGGTAAGGTTTGCCTCTTTGCGGATGATACCAAAATCTGCAATAGAGTAGACACCCAGGAAGGGGTAGATAACATGAGGAGGGATCTAGCTAAGCTTGAAGAATGGTCTAGAATTTGGCAGCTGGGATTTAATGTTAAAAAATGTAAGGTCATGCATTTGGGCTGCAGCAATCCAAGGGAGCAATACAGTATAGGAGGTGAAGTACTTTTGTCCACTAAAGAAGAGCGGGACCTAGGCGTGGTTGTGTCTGATGATCTTAAAGTAGCTAAACAGGTGGAAAAGGCGACAGCAAAAGCTAGAAGGATGCTTGGGTGCATACGGAGAGGAATGGCTAGCAGAAAAAAGGAGGTGATAATGCCTATGTATAAGTCTTTGGTGCAACCTCATTTGGAGTATGGTGTGCAATTCTGGAGACCGCACCTTCAAAAGGATGTGAACAGGATGGAGTCGGTGCAGAGGGTTGCTACCAAAATGATTAATGGGCTTCATTATAAAGCATATGAGGACAGACTTAAGGATCTTAATATGTACACCTTAGAGGAAAGGCGGGATAGAGATGATATGATTGAGATGTTTAAATACCTCCGTGGCATAAATGTTCAGGGAGAGAGCCTCTTTCAATTGAAAGCAAGTTCTGCTACGAGGGGACATGGGATGAGGGTGAAGGGAGATAGATTCAGGAGTGATATGCGGAAATATTTCTTTACGGAAAGAGTAGTGGATCCGTGGAATAGTCTCCCAGTGGAGGTGGTAGAGATGAGGACAGTAACTGAATTCAAGAAAGCATGGGACCAACACAGAGGATCTCTAAAGGCAAAAAGTGGACTGTTGTAGTTGTTATGGAAGGACAGACTAGATAGGCCATGTGGTCTTTTTCTGTCGTCATATTTCTATGTTTCTATGTTTCTATGTAACTCTCTTCTCACCTTGAGGCCTCTCTCACTCTCCACCCTCGTCAATCTGGTTTTCGTCCTACTCACAGCACTGAAACTGTCCTTCTTTCCCTTCTAAATGAACTTCACACTGCTCACGATCGTGGTCTCTATACTTTGGCTGTTTCTCTTGACCTTTCCGCTGCTTTCGATCTAGTGGATCACCGCACCTTTCTCACTCGTCTTAGGGAAGCAGGTCTCTCTGGTGTAGTTCTTCAGTGGTTTCATTCTTTCCTTTCCTGCCGTTCCTTCTCTGTTGTTTCTGGGTCTTCTTCTTCTGCCCCTACTCCTCTCACCTGTGGGGTTCCCCAAGGGTCCGTCCTTGCACCACTTCTTTTCAATGTCTTCTTAGCTCCTCTTGCCCTTCAAATTCAACAGTTTAGCATCTCTGCGTATTACTACGCGGACGACATCTTTCTTCTCCTTCATACCGATTCCCTCTCTCCGGATATTACCCCCCTTAATCACTGTCTTGCTGCTATTGCTTCCTGGTTTTCCTCTAACTTCCTTCACGTGAACCCTTCTAAATCCCATGCCATCTGGTTTACTTTTGGAGATCCTTCCCCCACTTGTGCCCCCTCCTTCTCTTCACAGCCTATTCCTCTTGTCTCTTCTCTTCGTTACCTGGGTGTTACTCTTGATTCCTCTCTTTCCTTTAAGGACCATATCTCTTCTCTTGTTCAGCGCTCTTTTTTCTCCCTCAGGCAACTTCGTGCGGTTCGCCCTTTCCTCTCCCCTCCTGCCCTGGCCACTCTTCTTTGTTCTCTCGTGATGTCTCGTCTCGACTATTGTAATGTCTCCCTTGCTGGTCTGCCCCTTTCCCAACTGTCTCGTCTTCAACGTGTCCAGAACTCTGCTATTCGTCTTCTAGCTCACGCCTCTCATTTTGATCATGTTACCCCACTTCTTCTTCATCACCATTGGCTGCCTATCTCCTTTCGTATCCAGTATAAAATTCTTATTCTTACTCACAAGGCTGTTCGCACTGGCTCCCCCTCCTATCTTGCTGATCTGATTTACTTTCGTCCTCCCCACCGTTTGCTCTGTGCTATTCACATGAATCGTCTGTTTCTTCCCTCCCCCTCTCAGGCCCATCTTGTCTCCACCCGTTATTCTGCTTTCTATTTCCTAGCCCCTAGCCTTTGGAACTCCCCCCCCCCCCCCGCTTCGTGCGGAAGAGTCATACAATTCCTTCAAATCTCAACTCAAGACCCACCTCTTCAGACTAGCGTTTGACCTTCCAACCATGGTTTCTCCCTCCCCATCCGCTACTCCCTCTCCCCCTGTCTTATGATGTTGTAACCTTTTAATGTTGTACTGTAGTTATTGTTCTTTCAATGTCTCTTTTCTTCTCTGTCCTATCAATTTTATGGCGTTCTTTTCTGTTTCATGCAGCCTGTTTTTAATTTGTTTTAAACGGTTTTATTGTAAACCACTCAGGTGCCTCTGGTGTTGGGCGGTATATCAAATTTTAAAATAAACATAAACATAAACACACAACCCACCCTCTGGGGCTCAGGGTGAGAAACAGGATCACCCACCAATAGATCCACATTCTACCTCCCTGCAATGGTAGCAGTAGAGAGGTTCATCAACTCCAGTTCTGCTGGGGAACAGATACCCCGATGGCAGGCAATGCAGAGCTGTACACATCCATAAGGCAATAGCAGACAGACAGTAGGCCTGGAAATGCTCAGCAGCCCCCCCACCACCACTCTCTGACATTCTCCAGTCGCTGCACCCTATGAGGTGTTCTATCAAGACACATACTAGCTGCAGACAGTCTGCTAGCTAGTCCATAGTACATGGTGCTGTAGGAGATGCATGTATCCAGAACTGGGATGTCAGCATTCACACCAAGCAGAAAAGTCAGTGATTGGGCCCCAAAAGGGACCCATAAATGCCACATGAGAAAAACACTATATAGCAGTATAGGGGAACCTAGCCATGCCATTATCACTGCTCCGTCAGG